>LXHY01000013.1:0-340097 GCA_002093855.1 Fusarium praegraminearum | reverse complement strand
CATATATATATATATATATACACACGGCATACAACGGGTTTTGATAAGCCGATTTCATAGACGCACATAGACATTTTGAAGGCAAATGACTAGATTGACGCTGGTCATAATCTATCATGAGAACATCGGTATTTTGCGTATCATGACTACTCATTGAAAGTGCAGCACGTGCTAAAATTGATGTAATGATTTACCCCACGCGTCAACCCGGCGCGTCAATCACCAAGACCAAACATCTCCAACATCACCACCACCTATCTCACAATCCCGATTAGCCTCTATACCAATGGCGCCCGAACTGCAACCCGAGCCTCCCGCACAAGCTGAAGCGGCCCCGCAAGAAGCAGAGCAACAACAAACAGCACAAGAAACCCCCGCGAGCCCTCCCCTGCCCCAGCGTCACACAGCTGTATCCCCCGGTCCCCGCGCAGCGCGTCTCCAGGAGCTCTATGCGCGATCGCTGAAAAAGACGCTGGGGAAGGCCGGCTGGCAGAATGTCGCGGGATGCTACCCGACTATTGCGAAGAGAGCCGAGGGTGTGCTAAAGCAGGTCCAGGGACAGATGGTTGATAAGTTGAGCGAGAAGTGCGAGGTGCGTATTGCGGGATGAAGATTTATGACAAAAGGGAATGTGCTAATATGGCGAAATTTGCAGAAAGAGTTCGAGAATATCATGGTCTCGAGACAGGTTGTTCCCAAACTGAACGATCTCGAAAGTCTCATTAGCGATGCATCCCGACGACGGGCGGAATCGACGGCAGAAACACCAACACCGTGCGTTCCTTTTCCAGACATGCACCGATCCTATGCTAAAATCCATACAGACCTCATATGCTCCCTCCACCGACCATCCTCGCCGCCCATCTCACGCCTACACTCACAGCCCACCAATCGCAGCTTAATGCACGGCTTCAAACGACACAATCGCAAAACGCCTTGTTATTCGATGAAGTACAACGTCAAAGAGAGGAGATCCGAGCCCTACTTGATACTCTGGAGGCTGTGGTAGCTGATGTTCAGGGCGCAAATGACGCGCTGCGCCCGGTTGTGGACGAGGTTGCTGCCGAGTCAAGGCAGGGAATTGCGGCTGTTGAAGCAGCAAACGGCGGAGGACAAGGACAGCATGGAGCGACGACTTGAGGGGCAAAGACATCCAACTGGGGAGAGCTGTGTAGAGCTAGGTTATGTAAATTCGGAGTCATGGGGTGGCTATTTTTGCTAAGGAGTACGATACCATCATCTTTTGTTTTGTATTACGAAGAAATGTTCATCAACGATCAATTATTTCGCAACAAAATTATATCAGGCACGTCTGCTATTCAACATTTTCTTTTTAGAGGCAACGCCTCACAAAAACGTATATATATGAACTTATATGTAAAAACCTGTCGCAGCAGGCGTTATGTGCAAGAAATGATATGGCTCAATGAGGTGGCTCACAGACCAGCGTGTCGTATACCGATCCCCATGTCAAAGCCATCATGAGCTGATCTAACAAGAAAACAACAAATCAAATGCAAACTCCGTTCCATGATCGTAAGCCATCATCACCATTGGCTGATGCAATCCGCAGCCTTTCATGCGCCAGATATGCAAAGTAGCTATGTACGGTCGTAAAAAAGACGAGATGTGAGGTGCAACGCCTCTGTTTTCGTATGTGAAACTGTAATGGATGTTCTAGATTGTATAAAACGTTGGATCAACCATCATAAAGTGATGTGTGTGGTGTCGGGATGGGATATGGCCGGTCCCAGTTGTGTTTTGTATAAGGGGAAGGGGATACAGCGAAGATGGTAGGGAGGAGGTAGTGTGATGGGGGTAGATGTTTATATCGTATATCCGTATGGCCAAGACCTTAGATGAGTCTGTTTTCGGTATGAACCGTTTGCCAAGCACCAAAGTAGTCAATCTCACCATAGGCTGGAGGTAGAACCCTGACCGTTCGGCCAGTCGTCCAATCAACATAGAACTTTTTGCCCTTGTTGATGATGTATGGCGTTTTGCGGGGACTTCTGAAAAGAAGGTTGCTGTAACAAAGCTTGGCATACAGCAAATCGTGAGCACTCGACCACTGATGTTCTGGTATCCATTTTCCATCGACAGGGTCGATGCCCATATTGTTGTATGACGTTGTGCTGAGTCGGCGGGCAAGGTCTATCCGAGGAGGAGGTTCTACCACTTCTTCTTCGTCACCTTCAACCTCGATTTCAGGTTCAAGTCGGGTTTGGGATTCTGGAGCCAGAGGTAAAGATGGTCGGGCCTCGCTTGTTGTCGCTGATATTTCTTCAGAGCCTGTTTCAATCCCTAGTTCCGACAAGTCGATGGCCGTAGCGGTAGGTGTCTGGCCGTGAAACCAACGGATTCGTTGTATTCGGGGTATAGACATATCGCGGGGAAAGTCTCGGTCTTCCAAGGGTAGAGCAATATCGATGGCTGCAAATAGACCTTCGAGCCATTTGTTGAACGTGCTCAATTCGACGCAGCATAGGAGAAATTGGTCGGTCTCAGCTCTAACGCGGATGGTATATCGCCGTCTTAATCATGTTAGCAACCCAAACCCATCGTTATATCAACATCAATCGCAGTAGCTTACTTCTTGTAGTCGGCAGCGATACCAACATCCGCATACAATAGACTGTACGTCTTCTCAAGCTTGCCCTTCTTCACCCATGGCGGGTTGTCTGGGTTCACGGACGGTCCATCATCGCGTGTCCTACCCCAGCTCCAAGCCTTTTTGGTGCCGTAGATGTTGAGTGCGGTGCCGTTTAGACAGACATATACTGGATACCATTGACGATCTTCGGCCCTCTTTATCAAGTTTTCGATTTCGTGTTTCTTATCAAAGACGCCCTCCAACGATATTGAGTTGTTGTAGGCGGGAAGCTTTTCGTTTCCTGTATCCGGGTGAGGTTCAGTTTGGCCGCCCCCGCCAGTCTTGAGCTCCTTCTCCTTCTCCAGAATATCTCCATGCTGGGAGATGTCCGATGTTGTTGACGGCGGATCTCGCTCTTGCTGGTACGGAGGCGGCTGGGAGGGTCGAGGCTGGTTCGTCATCACACGCTGATAGTGAAGGTCCTCCTCCATTGAGACACGCCGCCTAAGGGGCGGCGAGGTGGGAGCGATCGTGGATGATCCATCGTCCTCGGCGGTGGCCCTGCAGAGGTCCATTGGAGGGAGACGGGACTTATATGAAGTCGAGTAGGGTCCCACGACCGGCCGTTGCGGAACGGGAAGGGCGTACGGGGTGACTCTCTGGTCTAGGGGCGTGAACCTCAACAAGCATTGACCGTAGGAGTCTCCATAGAGGACGATAGGCTGAGGAGGTTGATCATTCCGACCCGCTCTGAGGATGTGTGGAGAGAGTTGTAGAAAAAGACTGGAGTGAACCAACAGAGGACGTGGTTGAGAGGATCAGAACAGTCAGCACGGATCCACGAAGAGAAGCATCTGTGGAAGAAGGTCGCACGCAGGGGTCGTGGATTTGAGGATCGTGGATCGAAGGGGGGTGTGGGCTGAGCTGGAAGACGGGGTTGATGGGATACCGGTAGGGCCCAAACAAGACGTGCCTCCGTCCGGCTTCGACGGGGTATAGAAGGGGAATGGAAATGCGGCGGCTCTTTTGTTCGAATGACTAGGCCTGGGATCGAAAAGTCAGGGCCGGTCCAGTGCAGAGCGACGTCAGCCGTTTCGAAGGGGCCCACGTTGAAGCGAACGCAGATGAGAATTGGAGGTGAGGGTGGAGCGGAAGCTGTCGAAACGTGAGGGTGTGGGATGAGAAGGATATTGAAAACGCTGGAAGAGAGTGGCGAGATGAGGCTGCCGTATTGGACGCTACTGTAGTTTTTTCGAGAAGAGCGATTTCGCCTAAATCGAACAACCAGGTCAATCACATTAGGATCTGATGCGACAGCGCCTTGATTGGCCTTTTGGTCTGGCCGGGTTGTGGGATGCGGATGTGATGCGATCCGCACTTTTGAAGAGGGAGTATCAAATGCGTGCTAAATGCGCCGGATTTCCGCGCGCTGACTGCCGATCTCGCCTGTATTAGTGGACGTTTCTGTCGAACTCGGCGTAGGGCTCTGCGTTCTTTTTGACTGGAAGCAAAAATATCTGTACTATCTCGTCTCCGTTATGTGGTTTCGAGATTGATGAAGAGTCCAAGATGGGATGTCGTTGGTGGTGCCAAGTCCAGGGTTCTCCTCTTTCTTCTCTCAAGCTTGGCTTACCAGTTGAATCGATTTAATTTTGGCTCATGGGTCGGGGAAGAAGCACCTTGATCGTTGACGCCCCCAGACAAGACAAGGCAAGGCAGGCACGACACATGGTATTGCTTGCTTTGACGGGGACCTGACTCTGGAGTCTGGCTCTGGCCTGCGCCTGGCACTGGCACTGGCCTCTCCCAGCGAATGTACCTCATGTTGCAGGTTCAAAAGGACCACCTTCCCGTCAAAAGGTCCCGCGCGACTGGGGTCTCACGAGCCCACAGAACCGCACGAGGAAGTTGCAGCACACGGCCCCACCGTCCTCAGCCAGCGCCGCTAGTAAAGAACGGGTAGGTACCTTCCTCAAAGACGGATATCGGCACAAGGAAGCAACAACAAAAGTCTCTCTTGGCGTCCGATGCTACTTGCTTGCGCGAGACTTTCTCTCCACTACGAATGCAGATATACGCTGTATCGTAACATCAAACTATAAGTTTCAGCAAATATGATTATCGTCAACGGTCGACTGCAATTATTGGTCATAATATGACAACGGTAATTGCCGTGCCCAGTACCGTGCTCAACTGTACCAAGCAAATCTACGATAGAGTTCAAGCCTCGCTTGCTACGTTCTATGATCTATCCAACGTACATAAGCCACGTTTGATGTCTCGGCCGGGTCTCGACTGTGATATCCGGAGCTTGTCGCTACAAGACGAAACCGACATGCAAGTAATTAATAGCTGTACTTTGCGCATCCAATCGCGCAAAAGTTCTCAAAGAAGCATGATTTATTTTGGGCTCTGGCATCATTCATCCCAGACGCCGCAAAAATAGGTTTGCATAAAGGAACTAGCAGCCAACATGACCTAAGGATACGGATATATAGAACGGACCTTGCTGCGTAACAAAAGTGCCATCTTTACCGTTTCGAAAAATAACTGTCAAAGCTGGCACTTGATTCGCTCGCTGCAGGCGACCCAGACCTCTGGTAGAGGTATACGTACTGTTTCTCTCAGTCGAAGCAGCTTACCTCATCCTATTAAGACACTCTGCTCGGCTCTCTGTGCTCAACAAAGGAACTTTTGGTGCCGCCATTGGCACCTTTGATAGTGGGCCCCTCCCTGTGTCTGGGGTCAGGCTTTCTCTTCGGCGTCTCTTTATGGATTGAACAAAACGGCTCCACCAATAGTCTATACAGGTATGTATGTCGTGTGTCGTCGTGTTGTTTCTATTATACATCGTCAGCCATTTCACGGTTTCATACAAGTTGACAACAAATCATGCGTTCCTGAGCCGACTTGCATTGTACTGGTACCTCATCGAAATAAAATGAACACTCACACATTGTGTGAAAGAGCGTACAAACCAGAAGCAAACCAGCCTGAAACTCCGCTCTTCTCGAATCGGAAGACAGCTCGTAGGGCACAACATTTCCGGGCTGTCCCCGTTGAAACCTCCCGTCTTACTGTCCGTTCAATTTCTCTAACGGCACACTGCCAAACACAGGAGTTGGAGCAGGGCCGATTCAAATCTCCATTACGCATTAGTGTTGCGGGGAATCCCCGGCCAACGTTGGGTTCGGCGATGTTGATGATCAAGATAATCAACCGTGTGAATCATACGTATTATGCACGACTCGGAATGAGGGTGTTGTATCACATTGAATGTCGGTAGTCGAATTGCTTCAGGACGATCATGCAAATCTCACACGGTAATTATTCCTCCGAGATACGTGTCGGCATTTTCCTAGATGCGTAATAGTAGCGTGGGAGCTGATCATTGCTTCTTCTCACTGAATGTCTACGTAATGATCGTTGACAAAAGGTTCCTAAACCATCTTTGAATTCGAGCTTCTATGAAGCATAACTAGTACTAAAACTAACGCTCACAAGTCAGGTACATGACTTACGTAGACATAAGCCAAGCTACCAAGTCTCTGCGTCTGCGTCTGAGACAAGCTCACCGCGTTGATCCTCTCCCGTCTTGGCTGCAACCTCCTCTCTTCATATGAAGAAATTCCAAAAGAAATGTGATATCCCAGCCACTGTCTCATATATCGCTGATCGCCTAACGTGCTCCCCGGATCTCTCGGCACAAACACTCACCTCATCTTATGAGCATGCCTGCAATACCTTGGGCGATCGATGCTCACATGACATTGGCTCTTTTGCTCTCTCCTTTGGCCAGGCTAGAGTGCCTATGAGTCTGCTTTCAGAAGGTCACAAATAAGCGGGCGAACGAGTAACGAGCAGCTTTTGTTTCTCCATACACGGCGTCCCCGGAAGAAATCGACGACCACGCCCCGCGCTGGGTAGAACTGGATATTATCGGGAGACAACAACTCGAGCCTCTGAATATCACCACCACACGTGCAAGTTCACCGTCAATGGTCTTGACTTGCCTAAGCAGGGACTATGTAGTAATTATTACAAGTGAGTATCCTCTTGGTCTGCAAAAGTCCCTCAATAACCCGCTTGGCCTTTGGTCAATGCTTTCCATCGTTACAAAAGAACCTTGAGGAGTGCCAGCAAAAACTCGAACCGATCGACTTGCTTGGCCCACGAGGCTCAACAAGCTTAACTTCGGATATGCTTCTTCTTTCATCGAAAACTTGGCTTTGTTGATCGATATCGCATGTTGCCGCCCAGTCTCCGATAGCCTGGCTGGGTTGGCCTTATGTTACGTTACTTGGCATGACAGCACCGATTTCACTCGTGCTGGAGAATTTCGCATTCACTTGCTTCATCTGGCAGCTTGCCTCCGACATTAGAAACCAAAAGGTACTAATCATTACTTGCACAGTAAAAAGTACAGATCGTGGTCCCTGTTGAGCCCTTCGATGCAGGCCTGGACTTCCAACATGATTTCCATCACTATCTCTTCCTGGTACCCCCATCAATGTTCCTCTGCCCATCCGGGTGCAGCCTCTATCGCCCGTCCATTCGCTTTTGTAAGAATATACACGGTCATTAGAAGGTAATGATGCCAAATCAAAGCTCCCAGCCATGGACCTTTTCCCCTTTTTCGCTGAAATCCGTAACCCAATCACCGGCTGGAACGATCAGATGCAGATGCAGCGCGCAAACCACCGAAACTGAAAAACGAACAATCATGACTCCAGATTCCCAACTCCATCCTTCCTCCCAAAGGGAATACCAAACTCCGCCTCTCCTTGCCGTGCCACCTATCTGCTGAGTTTACCTTCCGCTTTCGCCTCCTGATGTCGAGACTTTGATATTGCTTAGGTATGTCATGCATGGGTAAAGAGGTGACTACGCCTCAAGGCTGTAGTAACCATACTGCCCAGTTTGCAGACAAACATCGAGACGGGTCTCGTGTTTGCTGTATTATATATGCTGATCGCAGTTGCTTAAGCGTTCTGGGGCTGGGCGGCAGCGCCACGGCCGCGAGCAGCACCACCGCGGCCACGGTTCTGACCAGAGAAGTTGCCACGAGAGCCCTGGCCACCAGATCGGCCACCCTCAGCACCTCCACGGCCACGTCCGGGAGCCGGGCCTCGTCCACCACCGTAGCTGGTACCTCCGTAAGCGTTGGCCTTGGGGCGACGGGCCTCAACGACGATGCTTTCACCGTTGACGGTGTGAGGGTTGGCAGCGGCAGCGCCCTGGTAACCCTCGGGGGTCTTGTACTCAACAAAGGCACAGTTCTATAGCACATTAGTTTCTGCAGCGTATCCATTGTAAAACCATAACATACCTTCTGACGGTTGATGTCGAAGTAGGTCAATTCGCCAAAAGCGGCGAGAGCGTTCTTGAGGTCGGCATCCTGAACCTTGTCTGTCACGTACTTAACATATCCGAGAGTACCCTCCTTCTCGGTGGGGGGAGGTCCGGAAACAGACTGAGGTCGGGTTTGTCGCTTAGAGTCACTGCCAGCAGTCTGCCATCCGGCCGCCTCCTTAGGAGCAGCGTCGGCAGCAGGGGCGTTAGCAGTAGAAGCCGGGGCGGCAGCGGGCTGAGAAGTTGGGGCAGCAGCAGCGGGGGCGGGAGCGCGGCTCTGGTTCACGGGAGGAGTGGGTGTCTTGGAAAGGGGAACGACGGGTCGAGGGAGAGCAGCTGCGGCTCGGCTGGCCCAGGTCATAGGCTTAGGAGGACCGGCAGGCTTCTCGGGAGCGGCAGGGGGAGCAGCGACGGGCTTGGATACAGGCGTAGGGCTAGGGTCCTTGGGCTTCTCGGCCTCCTTGGCTTCCTCCTCAGCAAGTTCCTTAGCAGCCTCGTCGGCAGTCTCAGCAGGAGCTTCGGGCTTGGTCTCGGGGGCCTTAACCTCGTCGACTGAAGTCTCGGTGACGCTGCCATTGAGAGTCAAACCGTCCTTATCAGCGGAAACCTCCTCCAACTTATGATCAACAACCTCGGCATCGAGAGGTTGAGCAGGAGCCTCCTCTTGAGCCTCCTCGACAGCCTGAGGTGCCTCAGGCTCGGAAGGAGGTGCGGCTTCCTCAGTGGCAGGGGCAGCAATTTCCTCGGTAGCCTTCTCGGGGGCCTCCTCGGTGGCAGTTATGGCCTCGGCCTCGGTCTCCTCGTCGATATATCGTAGGATATCGTTCAGAACGAAGTAGCCGGAGGGCTGCTGAGCGAGGACAAAGGTCTGGACAAACTTCCTGGGCTCGGCACCCTTGTTGGAGGTCTCGCCGATCACTTGGATGACGATGTTTTCAAAGGATGCTTGCGAGTCCACATTGGAAACCCTGACCTTGCAGTCTTGGAAGTCGAGCTCCTTGATTCGTTCTTGGATGAGCTGTATTTTGGTCAGGGTATGTTCGTAGAGTTTGATGACGATTAATACATACCTGTCGGCCAACGGAGACGGTAGAAAGCTCGGCCTCGCGACCATAGACGAACTGCGAGCGCTTGCCGTAGAAGAGCTAGAACTTGTTAGCATAGATCGTGGACACGAGGTACGAGTCAAGAAAACATACGTGGAGCTTCTCGGGTGACTTGCTCAAGGTGGTGTAGTATTGCTCGACGAAGTACCAGCCAACCTCGTCCTTGGACAAGTTGCTGTTAGCGGAAGCGGCAGCGGTAGTAGAGCCATCGGCGGCAGAGGTAGTGGGAGCTGTTTGTTGTTGGTCTGCAGGTTCCTTATACTGGTCCTGTTGGGCAAAGTTACCGTTGGAGGCCATGATGGCTGTTGTGATGTGAAGATTGAGAGACCGGGTGTGACGAGAGAGCGAAAATTAGATCGAGTGCGCAATCGGTGGGCTCTCTGTATCGCAGCAACAGGGCAAACAAATGTGTGAAAACGTTAAAAGGAAATAGAGCTCAGGTTGTGAATTTCAGAGCGATCGTGGTCGGCCGAGGATGGTTGGATAGACTCGAGAAAGTTGAGTTGTATCGGATCAGGAAGAAAAAGACAAGCCTGATGACAAACCGGGGTCAAGAGGGTTCGCAGGTCAGAGGCGGCGACGATGTGGAAACGTGAGGGGCGAAGAGTTGAGGGACGAAATGGATCGTCAAAGGAAAGAAACCCTGAAGAGATGGAGAGATAGAGCTAAAGCGGGTTGATTGATGATGAAAGAAGAGGGATATGAGGAGATTCGAATTGTTTACGAGTCTCTAGAATTGGATCGGGTCGGATGTGATGAAGTCGGGATGATGATGTGGTCAGGTTGTTGTTTGGTTCAGGCCAATTGTGGAGGGCTCGAAAAACGCTGCATTCGCTGTTGCTATTTGCTCCAAGCTCAAGGTTGTGAAGTTGGTCTGTGCGCCACCTCCACAGTCAAGTTCAGCTTCCGCGATTCTCGGAACGGCAAGTGTCATAGTTTTCCCGAGACTTGCCAAGTCCCACGAGCAACACTGCAAACAGCAATAATGATATTAAAATATACGTTACAGTTACTGAAGATACAGGTAACCGTGTCTGGTGAGACATGGAAAATTGTATAGCCCGATCCAGTAGCACTTTTTATCTCTGCTTTATTGCACTACCTTTTCACCCATACCATATATACTCTTTCGCTAGAGGTTAGCCTCTCAGGGATCTTTGCGTCAGCATCATGTATGTAGCTTCGAGCATGGAACCCTGTCATTGCAGCTTTTTACAGGAAACAATTGGTGCATAATCCGAATAGAGAATCACAATGCGAGTTCTTTACTTTTGTCTCAGTATGGCGTATATATACAGCTCTTGCCCCAGTGCTTCAGCCTAACAGCCCACCAACAGACTGTGACTTGTCCAGGTTGCAGATCAACCCAGGCCTGATATAAATGTGACTGAACCGATGTCTCTCCAGAAGAGACTTTAGTACATATTCAAATCGGTCCTTATGTGTTTATGTTCGACATAGCAGTAAACAGTAGCGGTCCTTTGGAGTAGCAGAAACTTGATTCTGATAGTAACAGACGAAACAATTCAAGCCATCATATCCGTATGACTGTTCAGATTGAACCAGTTTCCCATTTCTACTACCATCAATCGAGATTTCAAGTTCGCTGCTTCCTTATCATATGTCCAATATCTTTACTCCTGTTCCTCCAGGTTACCTATTTGGCTTTACCAAAGAGCGCTTTTCAGGTGGCTATCAGAGCCTGTTTATTTTACATATCTCCGTCTCTGACATGTACATTTATTTGTAAATGAAATCGGCTTCCAGTATAGTTCCAAGACGATCAGAAATATATTGTTTAATTGTTCTGGTCATTCTCAAACGTCGCTTATACCAACCCAGTACTCGATTTATACACCCGAGATGAGTGATTGGCCTGGACCCTGGTTTCGGTGTAAACCAATCGCGGGGTCCACCGCCCGCCCGCTTGAATTTTTTAGTTCAACAGCCAAAAAATTTCACAATCTTATCAGCGACCGACTCGAAACTATCTCTGAGCGGGCGATATCTCAACCTCGATCACAATTCATACCACAACCAACCAAATCTTTCAAACAATTCTCAATCTGGCCTAGAAGCCGCCTAGAATCTGTTAAGCAATCACATAACCAAAAAACAAATCCGCCAAAATGCCCAAGTCAAGACGCGCAAAGGTCGTCCACCTTACCCAGGTCGACAAGAAGACGCGCGAGAACAAGGACAAGCTCTTCCAGAACATCCGCGACACTGTCCCCGAGTACCAGAACTGCTTCGTCTTCAGCGTTGACAACATGCGAAACAACCACCTCAAGGACGTTCGACGTGAGCTCTCTGACTGCCGGTAATTTGCTCTCTCTCTTGGTCGCAGATGCTCAAACTAACTCTGCATAGTGTATTCTTTGGTAAGACAAAGCTCATGGCCAAGGCCCTTGGTCAGACTCCCGAGGAGGCTATCGCTCCTGGAATTGAGCACCTCAGCAAATACTTCACCGGCACCGTCGGCCTGATCTTGACCAACCGCCCCGCCGAAGAAATCCTCACTTACTTTGAGAACCTCGCTCCTGTCGACTTTGCCCGCGCCGGCGCCGTCGCCACCCGCGACTTCTCCATTCCCACTGGTGTCGTCTACGCTACCGCCGGCGAGGTTCCCGCCGAGCACGATGTTCCTCTGGCGCACACCATCGAGCCCGAGCTGCGACGTCTCGGTGTCCCTACCCGCATGGTTAAGGGCCGAGTCGTTCTTGGTGACGAGGCTGGCCAGGGTGAGGAGTACACCGTCTGCAAGGAGGGCGATGTTTTGGATTCGCGACAGACAAGGTTGCTCAAGCTCTTTGACATGTGCATGAGCGAGTTCAAGGTCAAGGTGCTAGCGTAAGTTTTGACCCATCATTTTCAGAACTCTCAACATTGGAATTACACTAACACGCTCTAGATACTGGAACGCTGGCAGCTCTGAGGTGACAGAAGTCAACACCAATGCTATGGAGGAGAATTAGATAAGCTTATAACTGGGCATAAAACGGTGCTAGACGTTGGGTTTGACATCTTCTGTTTGAATGACTGATACCAGCATGAAATTTTTATGGGATCTCGGCGTTGAGGGCCATGGGATATGGAGGGCATCATGTTTTACCAATTGGCCCGCCCCTGAATGACAATACGTACTTTAAAACATTCACGCGACTTGATGCTTCTTTTAACTATTATTAAACATGAAAACTCCTATGTGATACATCAGAGTCGGCCTTAACAGCCGGCCTAGGCGACATTGTGGGGTCAGCAGGTTAGGAATCCTTACCCTGACCTTACCTATGCAGCATTTCATAGCCGGTTCAACAACGAACTATCCTCCATTTTTTGGCCCTCGACTCCCGAAAAAAGCAAATAGACTACAAATAAGGGTTACCTGGCATGTCGAGTCGACCAAAGCCTACCGCAATGAACCAGAAGCTGTTACCGCAGACAAGTAGGGTGGCTGTTATGTCTTGGCGGGTTAAGCAGACAGTAGAGTAAAAGGTCGACGAATCCGAGTGACAAACATATGCGCATGGCGAAATCTCAGAGTCTGAGATCGAAGTTGTCGTTCGAGTGGCGTGCTTACCCTTTGGTGGAAAAGGGAACTGTATTAATGACTGAAAGATGAGATCGACAACCCACCACATGTGCGTCCATGAAGATCGTTCAGTAACGTCGCAACTTTCGGGGATCTTCGTAGCCACCGTCATAACCACGCTTACGGCCACCATCGTCATCGCGAGGTCTGTCGTAGTCGCGGTCCCTCTCGCGATACCCACCTTCTCGTCGACCGATGGGTTCATTGTTGCTTCCGGTACGTCGGTTCTCGCGTTCTCCGCCGAATCGGCCACCGTCGCGATGGCCGCCGCCTTGTCTGTCGTCATATGAGCGACCACCGCCTCGAGAATCATACCCACCAGGGCCTCGGTCACCCCTTCGGTCACCTCGGTCGCCGCGGTCACGGTCGCCATGGCCGCCGTTCCTGCGATCGAAACCAGGCCCAGAGGGAGCATCGCTGGGGGCGCCGTATCCACCGCGGTCACCACCGCGGTCACCACCACGACTGAAATCGCCACCACCGCTTCGGAAACCTCCCCCGCGACCACCAAAGCCTCCTCGGTGGCCACCACGACCGCGTCCGCCATCGAAACCTCTGGGTCCGCCGCGATAACCGCCTCCTCCAGGGCCGCCAAAGCCACCGGGGCCCATGGGACGCGAGGCCATGGCACGAGTGTAGCCTCGGCCGCCGAGACCACCACCCAGACGTCGTGGTCGCCAGCCCTTGACGGTTCGGCCTCGTTCAACATCTACCTTGATACGTCGGTCCTTGATGCGCATGCCATCACAAGAATCCAAAGCAGCTGCTCGTGGTTGCGCCGAATGGCGCAGGTGTCAGTCAATCTTACCCTCAATAGTACCTCGTGTGCTGAATGGAATTGACAAAAGAAAAGGAAGAAGCAGAGACGGGCAAGCTTGAGGGCCCAGTGATGTCTCGCCATATACTTCGAGAGAAGGGCAAGCCTGAGGGCCACGACTCAAAAGGTACATCCAGGGAAGAAAACAAATGGCTAGTCAGAGGGGGGGAGGGACTATATTTACCTCGCATATCCTTCTCGCGTTCGAAAACAACGAAAGCATAGCCTCGGTGGGGCTTCTTCTTCTTATTGGGCTTCTCGTCGGCATGAGTATCGGTAACAACGCGGATCTGTGTCGGTGTTAGCAGATGGTCTTATTCAAGCTCCTCGGGAATAACATACGCGCTCAATGGGGCCAAAGCGACCGAACTCCTTTTCCAAGTCCTTCTCGTCGGCTTCGTAGCTCAGACGCGCAACAATCAGGGTCTTGAAGGCATCACCACGGATGTTGGTATCCTTATCAGGCCGATCTGTGTGATGTTAGCTACTGATAAACAATAAAAAGTATGATTCCTTCATACAATGCTCGGGCGCCTCTGTGACGAGGCTCTCCAGCTTCTCCTTCTTCTCTCGCTTCTTGCGATCGCGACGCTGCAGCCAACTCTCGGTGGGGTGGTACACATCGGTCTCCTTGTATTTCTGAAGCTCCGGGAGGAATTGGGCGACGCCACTGATGGGCGCTGTCTTGCGGTTCTGGGGCGCATAATCGGGAGCTTCAACCCATCGTAGGGGTGGTCGCGCCGCAAACAGCGCGAGCAGGTTTGGGGGGAGCTTGTCTGTCATTGCGCTATCTCGACTTGAATCGGTATAAAAGGTTCACTGAGAAAACGGCGGACAAAAGTATAGATATGCGCGTGATCTCGCGGGATAATGTTGATAAAAGCTCAACACTGCACCAAGTTTAATTGAAGTTGTTGCGCGACTGTGGATTGAAATTAGACTGGACTCGATGAGTAAGGGTGCCTTGCAGGCTGAGACTTTTCGATAGCCGACATTCTGCCGACGTGCGCTAAACCGGAATGGGGTATGCTGCACCCGAGATCATTTTCTGGTGATGGCTTCGTAGCCAAATTCTCTTTGGTCGTCGGATCATGAGTATAGCGATTGATACGGCCACACAAACATGACTGTCAAGGCATTAAGAAAAATAGCCAAGGGCCAGGTTTGTTCACCTCTCTAGCTTCCCCGTCTGCCGCAGGACAAAAGCTGACCTTTCTAGAATGGCCTTGGCGCATTTATCCTGCAGTGCAAGAAGTTGGACTTTTACTACTGTGACTGGGCTGGCAGCTCCAAAGGCATGAAGTATGTGATCTCTCAGCATTTTTTCCCCATTCATTTCTGTATACTAACGTTCTATAGCGGCTTCATCAAGTCACTTCTTCCCAAGTTCGCCGCTGCCAACCCTCAAGTCGAATTCGCTATTTCGCCCCGACCCGGCAAGCACCCCGTCATCATCGGCCACTACATCAACGGTCTACACAAGCCCATCTGTGTGCGAAACCTATCACCGTACGAGATTCTTAAGAAGGCCGAGTTACTGCGGGATGCCAGCGGAGAAAAGCTCAAGAAACACAACCAGGCCGTTACCAGCACGAGGCCAAGTGTGCGTGGTGTCTGGTCTCCATACCACGGCAAGGGAACGCCTGTTTAAAACGATGGCTACCACACTTGGGTTGTGTCTTTGTATCTTTAGATGTTTGTAACAATTTGGAGGGTTGTTTGTATTGTAGCATTGGGTTGCGAGGAAATATGTATGAGAACAATATCTCCAAAATATTGAGGCATGAATGAAATTGCTTCACAACTACACCGCTAGTCACTTGCATATTGCAGTTTACAGACATTAATTAACGTGAAGTTACGGGTAATGACATGTCAAATATTGTTTGGTTCACGAAGTGTACATAATAGATTCATGGGTATAATCTTTTGTTTCATTCATCATCTATCTGTTCTCATACCAGGTACTAGCACCGTAACGGAACAAAACCTTTAACTTTTGAATTAATTAGTCTACTGCTTGGTAGCGTTGATGATGTCGACGACTGTGAATTGTTAGCGTAGTTCAAACCGAGGGTATATCATGGTAACTTACAAGCAGGCTTAAGAGAAGCACCGCCAACGAGGAAACCGTCAATGTCGGCCTGCTTGGAGAGCTCGACACAGTTCTTCTCGTTGACACTGCCTCCGTAAAGGATGCGGGTCTCGTCAGCAACCTTGTCGCTGATGCTGCGGAGGAGGTCACGGATGGCCTTGTGGACCTCCTGGGCCTGCTCAGTGGTGGCAACCTTGCCAGTGCCGATGGCCCAGATGGGCTCGTAGGCGATGACAATGTTGGACCAATCGGAGATCTGAGACTTGAGGGACTCGATCTGGGCAGAGACGAACTCAATGGTCTTGCCAGCCTCACGAGTCTCGAGGGACTCGCCGCAACACCAGATGACCTTGAGGCCGTTCTCGGTGGCGTACTTGGTCTTGGAGGAGATGACCTCGTCAGACTCGCCGATGATGGTTCGGCGCTCAGAGTGGCCAAGGATGGCCCAGTTGATCTCGCTGTCCTTGAGCTGGGAGACGGAGATCTCGCCAGTGAAAGCACCGTTGGGCTTGTCGTAGACGTTCTGAGCGGCAACCTCGATTTCCTTGCGGAGAGTCTCGCGGACAAGGGGGAGGTAGAGGGCGGGAGGAGAGACAACGACCTCTATAAGTGGCATACGTTAGTCGACTGTTTGGCCAACAAATGGAGAATGAGGGGTTCTATTGAGCTGGGAAGAGAGTCGCGGGGCAGGGAATTGAGAAATGACGTACCAGCATTCTTGTCAAGGTCAGCCTTGTTGAGGTTCTCGACAATCTCCTTAATGGACGACTTGGAGCCGTTCCTATAGAAAACAATTGTCAGCTTTCTGAATAACTTCATCCGAGCAAGTCTGCGGCCTTTTTTGCTTTTTGGAGGGGGAGGGGCAGCAAGGAAGCAAATCTGCGCAGAGCTGAGCAGAATGCCATGGTGGGGTAAAAGCTTACATCTTGAAGTTGCCGCCGACGAAGAACTTGCGAGCCATGATGGGCAATTATAATGATATTGTGGAGGTTAGAGGAGTTGGTAGGTGATGAAGAGAGTAAGGCAGATGAGGACGAGAAGAATGAAAAGGTAATGTTGAGTTGGGATGGGAAAGACGTAGCTAAGTACTGCGTAAATGGGCTGGAGCTTAGCTGTACCACACCTGCAGGTGGATATCCAATCCCATACTTAATTTGGATCGGGCTGAAGCGGCTCACAGTCAGGTCATGAAATATGGACAGACAATAATACATGGATTAATGGGTTCAGATCTAGGTATATCAGAGTACGAGTCATTGAATCCGAACAAACAATGACACCATTTTATCATTATTGTAGAACTGTTCTATAATTCTCAAGAGCTTGTAGATGTATACATGTCTCAGTGACTTGGCACCTGAATAGCATCACTTATACCAATCAACCACTACAGTTGAGGTACTCTACTGACAATCTTGCGGCAGAGTCCGGGCCTCAACTCATCTGCTCAACATCACCATCCCGTTTCTCCCCTCATTCACTGGCCAATCCCTCACAACCCCCTGAAATAAACCAGTAAATCCATTCGCCATGACAACTTCCAATAAAAAACTTCCAGATGCTTCTCTCAGGTACCCGGTTCACTGCCGTTTTTTTCGCTGATCCAACCTAGATGCAGCACTTCCAGGGCAGCGTCATAGTGGAGGCTTCAGGACCCCAAACCATCATAGGCCTCTCCACTACCAACCTACGAGATGTAACTGAAACCACCGAGGCCGTGACCGAGCCGACAATATCTCGGAGCTATTTACCGCAGTTGTCATGCCATGATTCGATATTAGGTATTCTTTATCAGCTCACAAAGAGAAAACTCAACTCAGTGGAGTGTGGATAAAAACGCAAACACTATTTGAAGACTCCGTGTAAATACACTCAGATTCAATACAGGCCAGCTGAACTCCCCACGATCTTGCCCCGGAGTCTGATTCAGTCGACCCTGCTTCTTCCGACCAGCTGCAGATTTCACCGCTGATCATGACTTATATTTCAACAGTTTCTCCTGTTTGGGATAATCTAGAACAAAGTCTTGGATACAATGCGTATCGACCGATTAGGAGCAGAGACAATGTACATTGCCATGTTAAGCATATTCCCATTATCGGCCAGTGTGCAGGCCAACATACAAATAAATGAAGACTTATTCGATCTAGGACGAGATATGAGCTTAACAGTAAGGTTTAATACTGCAACAGTATGTATTTAACAGTGGGCAAGTCAATAAGCCACAGGGCTCGCAGGTCAACATATATATCAGCTCATCTCAACAACTTCACTCGAATCATCTTGGCAACATGTGTAATAGTAAAAACTCGATTCAACTCCCAAATCCTATCCAGTTGTGTTTCCAATATCAAAAATCCTCCCAAACAAAATGTCTAATCTGCTACCCTTTCCTGTAGTCAAGGGCCATCTGTGGTTGTTATCTGTAAAATCTGGATCAAACTCTTTTTGGAATGATCAATCTATCTAATGCTTTCCCCTTTGACGTCCCCCTTCTTTTCCTTGCTCTGTCGACTCAAAAGTCGTTTTTTGTTCTCCCATAACGGGGACTCCGTTATCCTCCTGGCGCAACGGTGGCGCAATCCTTGGGGACCATGTCCATATCCTGGGATTGTAGGGATTCCGGTTGTGATGTAATTCATCCGTTCCTTGGGATAAACTCTACTGGGCAGAACAGGTGCCTCTGCCGTAGATTGTGGGCGTTATTTTTTTGCCCGGACCTTGGGACGTCTTGGAGATTCAGAATTTGTCTCTATATCAGACGGACATTCGTATCTCTCCTTGTGCACTTGCACAAATCAATTTGTTGGGTTTGGTAGCAGACAAGACTCGCTTATCTGTGAACTCGAGTTAGTATATTGCGCTTCCTTGTAACCATGTTGGAACTTACAATTCATTCAGCCAGTCATAGTGTTTCCGGGGTTGTTGATGGCGTTGAGGTCCGTAGTAAGCTTGATCATGGAGTTGAGACGGCTCTGGATAGTTCCGATGTGCTTAAGGTTCTGGGCATCCTCAGGCTTGACAACATTTCGCATGAGGCTCTGGACGGCCTTGTGGTGCTCCATCCATTGGTCAATAAGAGGCTGGGTCAAGTTTTCCTTGGGCTCCGGGGGAGGAGGCATCGACTTGACAGCCGCCTTGCGGCTGTGGGAAGTCTGAGTCTCCGAGTTCTCTGTCTTGCGCTTACGTCCCTTGGCGGGCTGAGCAGATCCGGTTGTAGGTGAGCCACTGGAGCTACCGTGGTCATTGTGGACACGCTTCATGTGGTCGCGGAGGTTCCACTGGCGGGGGAATCCGTTTCCGTGGACGGCACGCTCACAACCCTCATAAACACAAAGGAAAGGCTTGTCACCGTGGCCGTGGAGTCCGTGGGCCTCACGCTCATGGCGGAGCAGGCAAGCAGTGGAAGAGAAGCGGGCGCCCTCGCATGACTCAGCCTTGCAGCGGTAGGGCTTCAGGTGAGAGTCAACGAACTTGCTAATCACGAAGTCAGTATATGGAATATGTCTATAGTAGTGTTGTTCCTTACTCATAGTTGCACTTAAGCTTCTCAGCTCGGTGGTTGCAGCTGGGTTGTCCCTCCCATGGGCAGTGGTAAAGTCCATCCTCAAAAGGAGCGGCCTTCTTGTAGAGGTCGTGGTCCCGTGCGGACTCACCATCACTGTTCTGTCGTCGGGGTCCGGTGAAGGCAGAGGCAGCAGGGAATTCATCAAGAGGAGAAAGGGCCTTTCCGTTGACATCCTCGGAGATCAATGGAATGTTGCTGTCAAGGCTAAAGCAATCGACTTGGTAAGAAACCGAATCAGGTGTCATTACACTGTCGGGAATTACATACCTGGGTGACTGGCACTGGATCTGAGGAGAGGAGTTGGGGCTCTGGTTGGGAAACCACAAGTCCTCAATAGTGTTGGGAGATGAAGAGCGGGAGATGGAGCTAGAAAAGCAGTCCCAAGGGCTAGGGGGGGAGTTCTCGGCAACAGGGCCAAGTTGCATGTGAGAGGGAACAACATGAAGAGGGCTTGAATCAGGCAGAGAGAAGGTGGCATCGCCGTTCAAGGCAGCATCAAGAGAGTATCCGGGCCAGTACATCTGAGACGAAATACCATCGACAGGGTCCAGGATGCAAGTATCAAGTCCATGAATGGATCCGGTCTGAGTTCCAGTCTGAAGAGCAGAAGCATTACCTGAGAAGTCCATGTTGGACAGATGTGATGATTGTGATAGCGAGGAGCCGCTAGACCTGCTAGAGCTGACCCTGGACATGGCTTGTCCACCTTGGGCCACTGAAGCGGCAGTCCTGGAAGCGGACCAGTTTCCTTGGGAGTGTACCCGGGTTCCTCGGGGTGTGGCATGGCCAGATGTGAAAATGAACTCCTCGGCTTCTCCAGAGTGGGTGGATCCGTTGTCTGAGAAATCATGAAAGTTCTGTGGTCCTTCTACTGTCGTAGCCCATGACGAACCTGTCAATAGGTCCGCTGATGGTTCTGTTTGAGAGAAAGAAAAGAGTCCATTGGAGGCCATAGTAGGCTGAGAAAAGCTATAATCGCTGAGCAAGGGTTAGTGTGCCATTCTGCGCAAGTCTGAAAGCAAGAAAACAGAAAGAAATAAGAAAAACGAAAAAAAGGCAAAGGCCAATGCTTGAATCAACTTTGAAATCTACCCAGAAGGTTAGCTTTAGTCAAGTTGGCGGAAGTGTTGATTACAGACCAAGTATGACAGTGTCAAGTGCAACCTAAGGTCAGATCTTGCATTCCTGTCGGGTTCCGTGGAGTGTCCGTTTGGAAGTGTCGTTGCCAGGTCAGGTCGTAAACATCATAGTCAAGTCAATTACATCGAGTCCAGTGGGGTGATCCAGTGTTGGCTGAGTGATGTTGGAAAGGCCAGGTCAAGTCTAAGTATCCGCATAAAATCAAGGTGGTATAGCAATGCAGACATTGTCGAGTGGAGTGGATGCCGGGTTTGGTAGAGCAGTCATTGAGATCATGGGTGTCCATGTTGTATCCGGCAAAAAGAAAGACCAGTGGAAATCAGAGGTGACCAGTGACGGATGTCAAGTGCGGCTGCACAGAGAAGGCAATCAAATTGGATTGCTAGGCGATAAAGCCAGATGCTACCTTGAGATCTAACACCGCAGAGCGGCACAGAAGCAGCAGAAGTCCAGGCGAGATTCCATGGGTCGAGTTCAAGTCCGTCGAAGTAAATTCCGTAAATGAAAGATCCATCCTTGAAAAGGTCCAGAGAAATAGCCCATGAGAGAGTCCTAGGGTCGAGTCCTTGAAATGAAGCAGAAAAATCCTCGGGTGTTCCATGATGAGTCCAGGGTTGTAGTCCAGGCGTAGGTTGGTTGTTTTCAAATTGGAAAACGGCCAATACTCACAGAAAGCACATGGCCGGTATAGTAAAATTATTGTTTTTCATGTCCGGATGGACAGAACCAGAAATGTGAGAAATCCACGGGTGAGATGTCGAAATTGTCCTTGGGTTTATGAAGGTCCTTTAATCCGGTGAAAGTGTTCCTGGTCAATGTCCATGGGGTGAATGATTGATGTGGCTTCCTGGCATGATGTCCTTGGAGTAAAGCAAGATTGTCGTTATACATGATTTGAGCGCAACATGATTAAAAAAGCAAACGCAAGCCTCCCAGGAAAGAGTAAAGAAAAACAGTACCTGGACAGCGAATGAACCTCATCGAGGTCAGAAGTCTTGAAAGCGTGCATGGTAGCAGGCTGTGTCACAAGAGTAACAGTCATTGTATCCTCGGAATGCAGAGCAAAATTGAGCTCGTTCAGTAGCAAAGAGCAACGATGGACGTTGTCTTGCAAGTTCAGGCCAGTGGCAATACTGTCGTGTTGCTGGTGGTGTTGCGCGACAGGATATATCCTTGGGCTGATTGGGTTACTTTCAACTTCGGGTAGAAGATTGGAAGCGTTGGTGGTTGTATGATAAGAAAAGTAAAAAGGCTTGGTAGTCTATGAAGGATCAGACCGATTGATGGTTGGGTAGTAAGAGGCGAGAGTTGGGCAGGAAAATTGAGGAGTAGAAGTGAGACGTTGGGCAACGAGGGATCCTGCGGGTTTTATTGTTATCGAAGCCTGACGACCTACCGGGACAGGGTTGCACTGACCATGGAACTGCCGCAAAACGCGGCCGTCGCTGGTCGCAGGAGTGAGCTGGCGTTTGTGATTTCAGTGTGCAGAAACCGGTGTGTTGGATTATTGCAGGGGTGGGAAGCGAGGGATGGGCCATGGCGACGGGCGACTGGCTAACTTCCCTGATTTGGGATGGAGACATGTGGAGATATCACCCTGGCTTCCCTCCTATCACTTATCGTTGGCCTATGAGGTGGAGGGATTATGGCTGCTGGACAACGCATCACTGCAGCTCGCGAGCGCAAAGCCATGCTTATTGACGTGGATGTGATGGAAAAGATGAGAGGAAACAGAGCGGACGGGCTGAAAGGAAAGAGGTTGGCCGAAATTGCATCCAAGTTGTCATTTCGTTTATGTCGTATGTAAAAGGGTGATGCGGCTGATCCTCATGAACAGCCCATCCCTTCCAAGCATTCTTGGATAAAAACTAGGCTTGAAGAAGTTTCGGACACAGCGGCTTGCGCATTGGCTCGTAAAGTGCCCCCAGCTCCTGTCGATCACTTCACCACAGACTCATGCTTCCAAGAGTTGGCCAAATCCTCCAGGTCTGCTTCTCATTTCTGACAGATTCTGGTCGTGTTTTCGTGGCCCGCTGCGCTATTATCGTGACTGACCCCCCTTCATCCTGCGGCCAAGTCAGCATGGGTGGGTAAAACAAAGCAAGCATCGCCAACCAAAGCGAGTTATATGAGCCAATATGCAACAGACGGCACACCGAGCCTGCCGCTGGTCACCTAGGTGGTCACTTTTTGTCCTGTGATTGCTCACGAAACAGACCGCAACTGGGTGAGGTGGGCTTGGTTTGTTATTAGCATGCTTCTAAGCGTCTGTCACGATAATGCAAGCGGGCTGCAGAAAGGGCCAGCGAAGCGTTTGGTGGGATGTTTATGACACAGAACTGCGGTCAAGCATGTGCGAAGTGCAGCCAGGCGATTGACGCGATGACAGACGAGAAAACACGGCGAAACAGAGGCAACGACTCGAGATGACGGATGGCATTGAAATCGTCATTGTCGGTAATTTCCAGCGCTGAATGATATGCGATGCGATACTGAGTCGTCAAGAAGAAAGGGGTCCAACCAACAAAGGAAAGACGGACATTCTGTTGGCATCTGATTCATGGATTTGTTGGAACCCGCAGTTTTGAGTTTACCTTCCCCAGGCACTGACTTCGTAGGCACTGACTCTCTCTTTCTTGGGCTTCCTGCAGCGGTAAGTGCGGGACAGCCTTTCCCGCACTTTCCGTACCCGTCCCTTCCCTCTTTCACTTTCTCTTTTCCCGTTTTTTTCCTTTCTGGGAAGGACGCTGGAAGGGACAATGGAAGGGAAGGAAGGACCAACGGGCCGTTATCCCACGTGAAGGCCCGCCCGCAACCACTTTAACCTCACCTATCACCTATCAATAACATCCACCCACCACATCTCTCGGTTAATAGTCAAGATCAGGTTTGTTGTTTTAACTATCACAATTCGGGGTTTCTGGTCTATAGTTAGGGTTTCTATTGTTGGTGGAATGCAACCGTCAGCTCAGCCGACCCGTCTTTGAATATTAACGCCCGCCAGCGTCGTGCCGCTCCAGTCCGGCGCCAACTCAACTGTGATAGCTCACATATATACGCTGTTTGCTTATTGTCCTTTGTATCAGAAACCAGTCAGATGGACAAGCAACATCGAGATCCTAATCCGACTCTGTCAGCTCTATCACCGCAGGACTCGTGCTGCTTTCGCCCGACGTCTCTCCAGATATCCCCTCGTTCCATAACTCCTCTAAGCCTCTTTCTAATTCGCCGTCTATTTCTCCCACAACTGCTGCCAGCATTGCCCGAGCTGATTGCCAACTTGTGATGCCCAACTCTCGGCTGGCCAGTTTCATCTTGTCGCCATAAACAGCCCGCCATCTGGCCAGTTGTCTCTGCTCGATTACGTTGTTTGCCCGGCCTGTAAAGGCCATGGACGCGCCAAACAATACGCAAAACAACCAGAGTGACTGTGTCCAATCACTCATTCTGAGGTGCTCCTCGCCAGCATTCACATCGTCGATGAGCTGTTCGAGAAGCCAATCAATCATGGTTACGTCAAAGTATCTGTCGCCCAGCTCGGAGCACAGATAGAAAAAGGTAGCGATATAACTCGTCCGGCTACTCTTTGGGTCACCATTCAGAATCCGCGGTACATATTGGCCCGCGCTAAAACCTCTAGAAATCTCATAGTTGAGGTTGAGGTCCCTGGTATGATTTTGCCATAGTCTGGCTGCGGGTGTTTCGAGATCTTCCCACCAACCATATCTTGGAGCTTCGCGCGGTGGTAACGCTGTGATATCCCATATCGAGGCAAATAGCAGAGCCATAAACGTCGGTTGGTACTCAGGCACATTGACAAGCTGGCCTGCTTTTCCGGTTCGTAGTCCGTCTCCGACCCTATTCATATTCGTCAGCAAATGTTTAGCAAGGGGAACCAACATCCCACTCGCACGACTAACATCTTGAGCATCCTCTGCGGCAGTGTTGGCACAGGGTCAATTGCTCTGTTCCATTGCCTTACTGCGGACTGAATTCCTTTCAAGTGTCTTGAAGAAGCGTCCAACTCACCTATCGCGCCCTAGATCACCAACTGTCAGTATCAAGCGCGACACACTGCGACTATTACACCCAAGACGTCCATACCTCTGTCAATGCCAGTGCAGAGATAGCCAGCATGGTGTCTCCGCTCTGTGCTAGTTCTGGATTTTGGATTTGTTCTCTCGCGAATTGATAGGTTGCTGCTTTATGGTACAGAAATGGGATCCTGACCTCATCCATGGAGCCTGTGACCCATGCCCACTGACAAGCCGAAAGCATAAGGCACATGTGCATGTATCCCGGGTTCTCGAAGGACTTTTGAATTCTAGACAGTTGTCAGTGCCAAATTCCTCCGTTTGGTGTGACCTTGTTGGGTTATCGTACGCTGAAGATTCTAGCTCTCGAACTACAGGTCTTTGACCCCAAACCGTATATTGTGAAACTAGCCAAGGAATTAGTTACGGCAAGAGTTGTTCGTGATTCGGAGGCGTACAATGACGCAAAAGGCGCTTCGAAGGCTCTGGGAGCGCATCGAAAGAACCTCCGACGTAGTTGTTGAGAGCGTTACTCGAGCCTGGCGATGGAGGCTCCAGGCGTGCCATTTGGGAGCCGAAGCTCGCAAGGGCAGCATTGCTGGATGAAGCCGGCGAGGACAACGATTCATTGGACGGCAACGATTGTTCTGGAGTCGGATAGATGCATTCACTTCCGGTTTGAAGGCAGTTTGTGCTATATTGGCAATGTCGGTTAGTCAGTCCTACAACGAAGGGTATTGGACGCGACCGGAGCCTTATGCAGAGCTCGTCTATCGTCTATCGTCTATCCCACAGCTGAGCCGCGCGTAGCCTTGCAGCAACGGCCGGAAAGGAGGGGAAATGGTCGGCTGTTGCACGAGTAAGATTTGAAGAAGCTTATAAAACAAACATACCAAAGTGGTTTCTCCTCGTCGCACCTCACATGCCTGGCCTTGCATCGGGTGCATCCGTTTTTGCTTCTTCGATGAAACTTCCTCTTTCGTTCTTTATCTTTTGGCGGCGCCATGGTGTTGCTTGAGCATATCTTTGTCGCAATTGGGGGTTATAACTCTCTCGGGACAACGAGCAAGTCTATGGGTTCAGCAATGGCACTGTCTATATGCTACTAGTGTAGGTTCCGCATATCATGAGACCAGCGCCGCTACGAATATCTTCGGGGTGGTTCGAGAGGAAATATTCCACGGGAAGCGTGGTCTAGAGACACGGCTGACACGATATGAACAAGGCAAAGGCTGGCTGGCCATGGCATTCAGGAATTCTTCTTCGTATTGAGAACCAGCCTTTGCCCGATGCAATCCACGCCAGTTGGCGGGATATCCCCAAATAGATTTCTAGGGAGCAAAGCTCGTTTTTCTAGACGAAGCCTGCAGGGTCTGCGTCCAATCAAATAGCACTGATGCTCTTAGCCCCATGACTCGCTAAGTACTTGGTGGCGGGGGCTTGTTCAGAAAAGCCCGTAGAGGCTTTATTCTGTCCGGGGGGGTAATGAGATCAGTGAGGCCATATTGAGAGAGAAGCGGCCGCCAGTGGTTGAATGGATAAATGGATTGCACTGCCAGTGGACCTAGATACTGTGGTTTGAGAACCCCCTACGTCACATATGCACATCAAAGAAACATTGACTGCAAGCCGGCAAACCTCATCTGCGACAGGGGCACGATGGGACAGCTCGATTGCCTGCTCATCGGTATGGCAGTCTGCTGGGGGGGAGAGAGAGAAAGAAGCAAAACAGGATGGGACTTGTCTTGGTCAGCATGCAACATGATACGGGATCCGATCCGGCATCCGCTGAGAAGAAGACGATGATGATCTATGCAAGGCAGCATTGATTAAACTCTGACTCCCTTTGATCCATGTCGCGTATCACAAAACATGAGTCGACAGAAAGCGAATGAGGTTCTCATGAGCAAATCCCGAAGGCCTCCGACTTCTTTAACCCCGGGACGGAGCGGCCAGGCCAGTCTTAGTGGAAGCCGGTCGGTGCGGGTCCCGCTTCTCGGAGCTGAAGCTGTAGGTTATGTTTTGCTGTCGATAGCTGTATGTCAGTGCTCAGAATGTGGGGGTTCAGGTCTATTTTAGGGTTTGTTCGACATGTCAACAGGGGCTAATCTGCAGGACGAACGCCTGGTACCGAGGCGACAGCTCGTGTTCCTGAAGGCTTGAACCAGCCACCACGTGCTAGTCAACGGCAACGGTGCGATATACGACCTCTCTCAGCCCTAACTTAGACTCAGGGGCCGCAAAGATAAGAAACAATGACGCAGTCCAAGGAATCTTGTCTCGTGTCGTAAAATTACCTGAGCGTTTTCAGACAGGAGACGCTGACTGGATCTCGTGTTGCAGTCTGGGAGTCCATCCAGTTCAGGGTATGCTGAGAAGCGAGGAGGTATGAAACATCGTCGATTGGATCTGAGAGCAGTTCGCCATGTCGTATCCAAGAAAAGACTGTAACAAAGCGCCATCGCCAGGTCCGCACGCACAAGCATTCAGTTTCTGAAGTGACTTGAGAAAACCAGCTTGAGCGATCCGGTTGGCTAGCAAGAGTTGAAGTGATAAAATGAATTCATTTTGGCCAAGGAGATCGTCAGAAGCCAATGGAAGTATGTATGTGTAATAGGTAGGATTGGCGGTGTCTGTGATCGATCAGGTTAACAAATGTGACAGGACAAGCTTGTGCAACGCAACGCAAAACAAAACAAACAAAACGAACACGATCGATCAAACCGAGAGGGGGGGAAAAAGAAGAAAACGAAAATCAACAGCGAGACGACTCCAAAAGAAAAAAAGGCCACAGATTAAAAGTGGCTTAGAAAAGTCGGCATTAATTGTTCAACCTTGTTTACTGTGCCACCTCATCAGCTTCGCATCCATTCATCCGTTTCTTCCACGTCAAGCAGAGTCAAAAAGTCAAAGTCAAGCAAGGGACGGAACGATAACGGTCACATGCATTTGCCCATGTTGAGTAAATTAATGATCTGGCATCTTTCAAGTGGCCAGCCTTGCTTCGGTTAAGTGTTTTGATATGGGGAACTCGACGTGAGCAGATACCGCCTTGCACTTCACCTTCCGCTTCTATGTCGACCGGATAGCGGTCAACTATTGATCTCGGGTAGGAAACAACATCGTCATCCTTCATCACCGCGGCTTTGACCAAAAACAACTCGGTGAATCCGTTGATCATGGTCCAAAATTCGATATTCAAGACTCATCTGATAATATCAATATCCACCTCATAGCTATCAAAGCTGACTCGGCCGGTCCAAGGCGGACAGTTAATATGGATTCGGCATGACATGGCACTGGTGCAGGACGTCGGCTTCCAAGCAAAGACCCTTCTAATCAACTCAGCGTCTCCATTCCGCTCTCAGGTGCCGAGAGATGCCACGAGCTCCAAGGGTCAAGTCAAGTCAAGCCGGGGCCAGAGTGGAGAAGCCAGCCACCATCGCATGCCAGCGGCTGTTTCCATCCATCGCGCGCGTCAACCGTCGGACCATTTTGCTGTCGATATCATCAATTCCATACAGGGGATCTCATCCTTGGGTGCAGGTGGTGCAGTGCATACTGTACCTACATACAGCTTGCTACTGCAAACGGCGCAGCAAAACACAGACAGAACGATATGACTTGCTGTTTAGTATCTATCTCGGGGAGTGCAGTCGTGTAGCCATTGTACAGCTCATCTCGTCTCATCCGATGATGAAACATTGCGGTCATTGACGTTCACCAAACTGCTGTCAGGCTTCGTTGATTGTGCTGCCAAATAATGAGGACCAATCAACAACCGCCTTATTCTTCACGACGAATCCCCAGATTTGTCTAGTGCCGCCTCACGAAAGATGGTGTGCTGTCTAGTACCCTACTAGTTACTACGTACTCTGTCAGGTCGACTGCACTGTACGCTGCTGGCAGTTGATGAGCTGTTTGCGGTCTTTGTTTCTGTCTCCGACTACTGAATCAAGGAACATCGACGTCAAACCCAACCGCCAGGCACGCTGACCTGACCTGACCCTACCCGACCTGACCTGACCTGACGTCCCGTGATGGAGGTGGTCAGTGGGCATCAATGAAGCCCTGTCGGGTGCACTTACATACAGCCTTGGTGCCTGACCTTTTCTGCAGTCCCGCCATTGACCGCTTCTCAACGTTCCGGGCAGTCCCCTGCTCAAACTTAGCATCCCATCTCTTGGGGTCGGGTCAGCTCGATTTGGAGCTGCCAACGCGTCTTGGGCAACAATGCTTACGCCTAATGATGCCCAGGAGATCAGATCAATCAGTCAAATCACTGGCTGAATCAATCAACTGCCTCGCTTTGTTGTTCTGGCCCGAGGGAGAGGTATTGGAAGCCCGGAAAAGCGGTGCTGCCCCGCGATGCAGAGTGACCTTCTAACTTTCCACAATTTTATCGAAGCCTCCTCAGGACAGGTCCCTCTCCATACGCCTTAGGTACGCAGAACATCTGGGGTAGCATGGCCTCGGCATTCTATTGTGACGATACATTTCCCCCACTCTTCGGCGACACGGCGGGCAAGTAAGCAAGCAAGCAAGCAAGCATCAAGCAACAACCAAGGTCTCAACATTTTCCTTGACATTCCTGTGCTGTTCGCTGTGCCCAAACCGAAACGAAACGATACACAAGAGGTAACATCTTCAGCGTATTCGATCATTAAGCTTACCCACCCTGGTTTAAGATCAGATCAGAGACAGGGTCCAATTCGTGGATTCGCTCGCTTGTTGGGCTGGCTTGCGCCATCAACTCAATACAGGCTGTAATATTAGCAACTCGACTGCATTGCCGGTCAAAGTACAGCGCAGTACTGTACGTACAGCACAGAGTACAGTACAGACACCGCTATCCATCGCAACCTTGGGGAAGTGACACCCTCCTGACATTAATTTAGGGATTCTGGGGCGAATTCTTTTTGCAAATCTTGCCAGAAAAGTCGTTTGGGCCATCACTTGCTTCCCGCCTGGTCCCTGTCAACTCCGCTAGTGCTAGTGAATGGGGCATCGTTTTACCATCCCCCATTGCCATCATCAACAACCAAGCCAGGCCATGCCAGGGTTTCGCTCATGACATGCGTACCCGTTCCTTTTTCCTTGCAGACTCACGGACGAACATAAATCGTCGCTATTCCGAGCTTCAATCTCCCGAAATCTCTTTCCATAGTCTTATCTATCTGCCTGTGTCAGTTCAGATCCGCTCATCAACAGCTCTACCTTGACCTGGTTCGCTGAGAAGCGCCCCCCAAGGATACTGCACTACCTATTTTAGTGCTTCACTATTGCCCGCGCAGTTTTTCATCCAATCCAGCAGGAGTTGAGTTGGCCTTTGCAGATAGATCCATCTGCCTGGACCACAGACCACAGGTCACACCGCCTACAACCGCCAGCAGGAGGACCCAGGCAATTTCATCGCCATCTCAGGAAACCCTAGTCACCGTGGATGCCCTGAAGAAGACATTTGGAGCCAGCCAGCCCTTTGGAAAAACCCAGGATCACTGCCCAAGGACCCATATTGTACAAGCTGTCCGTCGGTTTAGTCTCTTTTTTTTTTAACTGGAACCCAAGGCGTGGACCCTTTGCTGCTTTCTTTCGCCTGTGGATTCTTTCTTTATCAGCCGCAAGTCTCGTCAAGTCTGACCAAAATTAACACCCCACGGTTCCGTTTTCACAATGATGAGCCAGTACAGTATGGCACAGCAAGACCATGCCTACAAGACTACAATGTCGAACAGCCCTTGGAACCCAACTCGCAAGTAAGTCTGAACATCTCCTCGCCGGCTGACTGTCCCATCCCCCACGGCTTGGCTTGTGCTAACTCACCGGCAGTTCATACACTGATCCTTCGGTACATGGAGGTTTCGATAATGGCTTTTACTCATCACAAAGGTATGGTGATTATCGAAACAATACCAGCTCGGAATCCTTAGTAACATCGGCCAATTCAAGTGTCAACTACTCGGCCAGCAACTACAACCTAGCTGGCGGTCTACCTATTGGTGCCAATGGTCAAATGTCACGCGCTGAGTCGACCTATCCTGCTGCTCCCTCCTTTGGTGCTCGTCCCCCATCAGGATCGTATGGCAAGCCGGTTGGGCACAGCTCATACAAGGCGCCAACCTCTCAGTCATGGGAGAACCGTGAGCGATACTCGCCCACCGACTCGGTGGACGACATCATCGCATCACCCAACCTTTCGGACTACTCTCTGGAGAACGGTATGACCAGCTCTGCTCCCGGAGGAAAAGCAAAGTCCACTGGCAAAGGTCGCTCACAACGACGACCTTCGAACCGAGACGAATTCGACGGTCCTCATCAGTTCCTGCAGCGACCACCCCCAGATGTCATTGCCATGCAGGAACGAGAGCTTCCCCATCTGCCAACGAACCTTCATGTTCAGGAACAGGACAATGTTTTGAGCCAGGTCAATGACCGACTTTCGCAATGCGCCTATGATTTCGTGGCCAAGTACCAGTTTCCGATTCCCTTAACTCAGGACATGAGGCCCGTCGAGCGACCACAGGATCGAGAGTGGACCGAGTGGGTTTATCTTCTTAAGCGGCTAGCGACCAAGCGACGCATCCCAGCGCGAGTTCTTTACAACGGACAGATCAAGCAGTTTGTTACGATCCTTGAAAACTCTCTCGAGATGCGACACGCTGCGAAGCACCAAAGTCGCCCGCTCAAGGACGACCGCAACATCCTTCAGCTGATCTCGGCCGGCATTCAAGTGGCCAAGATCCTGAAGGATGCCTCGGCTATGGACTACCTAGACCGACTATACGTTTCTACAGACAAGCAGATCCAGGATCGCGCCGCCACACGGTACCGAGCTTAGGAATCGAGCTTGACGACGAGTCTCAAGCGACTCTAATGATATACGTTTAAATGCTCTCCGAGAACAGGAGACATGACCTGCCGGCGACGACAACGGCACAGATCAGAAACAGGGACGTGGCCCGAGCAAAGGATGGGGACCACCAGCACAATTTGACATTGTGAGCGATAATGTTTATCATATATGGGCAGAGGTACTCCTGGGTCTAGAGGATTGGCGTGCCAGGCGTACGCCGGCCCTTCTCAGCAGCCATCATTTCTGGTTAGGAGGCAACCGTCCAAGCGTGTTGGAGTTATTGTGCGGTAACATTTGTTTTTGGTTTTATGTTTGAATATTAACGAGTCATGTTTCGTGCTTTTGTGCTTTGCACATGTTTGTTGTTGTCAAGAAGATATTATCGCTGGATCTAAACAGTACGCCCAATACAGGATTGGTAACGACATATTTTGCAGTATGTTTTAGTTATCACGTTGAATCAAAGAGCCAATGGCATACTATGCTGGTCATCAGTCACCTTGTCTTTCAGTGAGTAGCATTGGGTATGATGGTGATTGTGTGTGTGTTGGGCATCGATCGACTTGGCAAGGATCACAGTTTTGGGGTAGAAGCTCTGATGGTGATCTTTCGGGAGCAGGCATCTCTACGCTATGATGTTTGGTATTGATTAGGCCCATATCGGGCGTAGGCTCCGGTGAGGGTCAGGAAGTCAGCATGGTTGCTCTGAGACTGGCTGACTGGGTACTCGGGTAGCCATCTATAGTTCTCGTCCTGATGATAAAGATGGGTCGAGATGTCACCAATAGGATTCAAGCCAAGATTGACAAGTACGCTGAGCATATTACTGTAATGAGAGTCCTATGGCCAAGATGATATGATCAAGTTCAGCCAAAATAGTCCATCAAATACCAGCTTCTAGGGTAGGTCCACTGTGATTCAACTACAGCATCACGAGGAGTTCAGATCTACCGGCCGCGACTCATGTATATCGCTGAATCGAGTGTGCGGAGTATGACGGGCGTGTTGGGCTGCAAGGCAATTCAGCACACGACACTGAAAGCTCCCAAGCTTGAGGCCCTCATGCTGTGATGCACGAAATCGTGCGCCAATCGGATACTCACTGCCACAGATCGATAATGCTACCGTTTATGCTGTGCGATGCCAATGACAGCTCGAGCCTCTACGATAGACTGAGTTGACCATCTGACAGCCTCTGTTACGAATTCAGGCTGTCAGAATGCACTTTTCGAGAAAACGGTACAGCAAGTTGAATATAAGTCTTATATCTACTACCTAATCGTGTCACTCGAGATAGTACTCGGAGAGGAATAGCGCCAGCGAGCATGTGCTCGATATGTGACTGTGATTGGTTTACCTGCACTTTCGAGGTACTTGCTATTAGGTGTAAGATATTATATAACGCAAAGTACCTAGTTGTCGGTCGCCGTTTGGGTTAGCGTCGAGACGTCCATGAACGTTGACCGAAGGAAGAAGTGAAGCAAGCAACATCTTTTCTTACTCTTTTATCTTTTTCGATGCGAATTTGGAAGAATGGAGCTTTCATTGAATCACTTATATTTCGGCGCTTTTCCTGCGGTGTGAAGTGAAGCGTTGGACTGTTGCGACCACGACATCTAGCAAGACACGACTTGTCAAGAGTGTCTTATTAACGACAAATATTATAACACAACATCTTCAACTCACAAACTAGGAATCGTTTCATTACAAGACTCATAATCAAAGACACAAGTCTACTATATAAGCGCTGGGATTTATTGTCTGGACAAAGTCTCTATTTCCCATCTTAACATAACTTTGAACCAATCTATCGATACACCTTGGATCAACATATAATCGACATATATCTAAACTACGAGCACATATCTGTATTAATAAATAAATCAGACATAGAGATGGCTTCTACACGCTCTCGACCTTCGCCAAGCTCATCGTCCCCCTACGACTTCGATTCCATTCCCGACGAGGAGTCATGGCAGTACATCGACTACACAGGAGCTAACTCTGGCCCATCATCAATTGGATTTATATCAGATCCTGCCAGTGGAAGCTTGGGAAGCTTCACCATGGTCGGCAACGTCAATGGGACGTCATCGCCCTTTATGCCAGCCAACACTCACACTTCCTACGCAACTACTCCGCCATATATCCCGGCGAATAACTCTTCGCCTTTCATGCTGGGAAACACACCCTCTCCATCAGCTCCATCTCCTTTGATACTAGGCGACATGGATCAAACGGCATTTTTCACAAACAACCCCTCCTTTCAGGCTCCATCAGATAATACCAACTCGGACATGTTTGCAACCACAACTGATGGAGGATTTGGACAGACACAGGGGTTCTTGACGCCTCAGCAATACCTTTTCTCGCAGCAGGATACAACTCAATTCCAACCACAGGACTTGAACGGTATGACGAGGAAGCGGGGGACGGCCTCTCCTTCAGAGCAGGGTGCTGATACTGCCACAGACATGACACTCATGCAAAACTTCGGAACTGACATGTTCTCCATGGATCAGGTACAAGTTCCTCAGATGAATTTTAACATGCAGCCGCCGATGCAGTCAGATCCTAATGTTCCGCCATGGAACCAAAACAACATGCGGGGCAGCGAGAGTATCTTCATCATGGATGACTTCAACAACTCACCCTCACCTGTGAGCAACTACTCGCAGACTTCGTTCCCTAGTTCAAAAGCGAGCCCTAGCGGCAGCAAGTCTCCAACATCATTACCGATTCGTAAGGTCAAGGCTGGGAAAGTCGAGAAGACGAAGAAGAAGGCGGCGACAGAGCAGTCTGACAAGTTCGTCATCGTGACCCCTAATTCCATCTCAGCTCATGCCGGCCGCCATAACCCTTTCGAGTGCTTCGAGGCTATGAACCGAACAAGTCAGCGAGGGCGCAAGGGACCTTTGGCAAATGCCACCAAAGAGAATGCCTTACAGGTTCGTAGACACGGCGCCTGCTTCTGCTGTCATAGCCGCAAGGTCAAATGCGATCTTGAACGGCCCTGCAAGAACTGCAAGAAGATCACGGTCCAGGTTCCCCAGGTTGTCTGTTGGCGATTCAACGACTTCCTGGGTATTCTGTTCCCCGAGTATGTGCGAGGACACCTGGCTAAAGACCAGATGACCAAGTTCTTCTCGGAGAACATTGCTGGCTTTCATGTTCAGGGGGTAGAGCAAGCCTGCACAGTTGAACTCTTCTCAGGTCCGCTGTTCAGTACGGTTCTGCCAATACAGGCCAAGTTTTTCACACCAAAGACGGAAGAGATAACGAGTCACTGGCAGCTTCAGAATGTGGGAGGGAACAGGGTTGAGCTGAAGAGCAACAGAGCAGCCAACATTGGCGTCGAGCTTGAGAACACTGCCGAGAGGGACACTCTGAAGAAACGAACAAAGAGGTACATCCAGGAGCTCCTTACCGAGCCGTACTTTGTCGACCAAGTCACGGACAACTTCCAGAGCACATGTTTGCCCCAGAAGGTGCTGCGGATTGTCAAGCAGTATGCAGACGAGACCGAGGTAAGTGAAACCTGACAAATCGCATCATTAGCCGAGCTGACAGCCATTGCTACAGTCACTCATGGTCAAGCGTGCCCTGTCCATTTATTGCATGCACTACATCATGACGAGGCAACTCTGCCTCACCCGACAGACCGCTGATGTTCTTCGATCAACCGGTCTGATTGACCAGGGTGACAACTATGTGACGCCCCGAGTCCTCGCACGACAGATCAAGTCAATTGTAGACGAGCTGATGCAGCGTGAAATGTCACAGCTTTTCGATCTTTTCACCAAGTCACTCAAACCAAAGTCTCGACGCGAGTGGGCGCCCTGCACCGCCGCCTTTCTCGTCCTCTGCCTCTTCATGGAGGCGGTCGAGACGGCAGCTGACATTTTTGTCATATCCCAGAACGAGATCAACATGAGAAAGAGCGCAAGACCCGAGTACGAGAGAAGCCTCGCGCTGAGTACCTGCGCCGAGGTTGAGAACATGCCCTTTAGGCAGTTTGCGTACCAGTTCCACCAGATTTACCAGACGCACAGTAAGGAGGCCAACACGAAGGGCTTCAACCCTTTACTCGACAGTAGCTTTGCCGAACGAGGCGAGCTGGATGGACCGGCCATCAAGTTCTCGGCCCAACTAAGAGAATTATTGTTTGGCGAAAGTTGTACGTACGACCCGACTGCTCACAAACGGGCTGTCATTGTATCCGTATTGTTCTGGAAGAATCACAAACGCTGACATGTTTTGTCTCACACCAACTAGGGCAGGAATTGCAATTTCTAGCAGCAAACGACTGGCTCAACAACAATGCGAGCCATCCTTTCCCGATGGACCCTCAGACACTGTACACAGGACGCCTCGTGGCCAGGTTTCTCGTGTCGTTCCAGGATGACAGAGCCATATTTGGAGACGCTGTTTAAGGACTATTTGTCCGAGACATCTGTCGAGAAAGGAGTGAAATTTATGTTTGTTTAACGGCTTTCTTGGATTACATGGCGTATGCGAGGTATGTCTTGGTATAACGGTCGGTGAATGGAGGAGCGTACCCTTTCACAGAGTGGGTTTCTAGGCCTCTTTTTTGCATAATATATGATAGGAGAGGGAGTACGCAGGCAGCACATGAGGCTGAATGAAACGATGTATGCCACGTCTGAGGAACGAGGCGGTCTCATAGTTGGACCTTGACACTTGACAAGCTTGCATATTCGAGGCCTATCGTATCATGAACATGGCATGATTCTAGCTAGCAACACTTTTCAATAGCGGGCAAGACATTGTGCAACGGCGATGGTAACCATACATGGGGTTCGGACTGGTTTTCACCAGACAGAAACCGGCCATGCAAGACACAGTAGTTGAGTCATAGCTTCCCATTCGTCATGAGCACGTCTCAAGCACGTCTCAGTGCAGTAACAATAGATTTATTCACTCATTCATTCACGTTTATAGTTGTTGTAGATATGTTTGCCCGATTCTAGTCCTGATGCCACACTGCTCTATGGTATCAGGGTGGAGCGGGTCGGTTGTCTAGACCGTGGTTTTGATCTCCCACTCGAACGATTAAAAAAATAGTTGACACACATGTGCATTGAGAGCGCAGAGTGTAGGCATTTCGTGGGTGCCGCTTGCAGCGGACTTTGTAGAGAAGAGACAGGAGCTATAGTAGGGGTAAGTCGTAGAGAGAGACATGTCAAGAGTAGCAAGAAGAACGGCTTGCTTGAACTGAGACAAAGCGTGCGACCTCAAGCCTCTGAAAGCTGTCAAACGCAGCAAGACATTATTTTATTCCTGACACAGAATGCGTCTCGTCATCATGGCGTTCAACAGCTTTCCAGGGATTGGGAGGACTGCATGTTTGTCAAAGTCCGAATTCTGAGCAAGACAGAGCACGACAGAGTGAAGCTGCATCGGCGTTGCCGTTGGAAGCGACGAAAGAGAACAAAAAGAAACCGAGGATGACACCCTCGTGAATGGCAAAAGTTGCCTTTTCCTTTCGGAAGAGGCAGCAGCCGAGAAGGAAGGGGAAATGAGGCGTTGTTGTGTGATTTGTTTGGTGATTGGAATTGGAAAAAGAGCAGAAAATGTCAACAGGTAGAGTTTTTAAAGAGGTTGGTGGTAGGGAACACAGGATCCACTAGTCACGTGACACAGCTGCCTCTAACAGAAGCAGCTGTGGATGTCGACGACTTTTTTTCTTTTCTCTTCTTCATACACTTTTTAGCACGATAAAATCAACCGGCCTCGATGTATTTCACTCGAAGTCGGTCATATTCAGTGCAAGACTGACAGGGTCATCTTCTGCTGTATTACTGCGTCGAGAGACATAATTGATTGTCTCGCCGACCCGGCAGGAGTTCCGATATGCCAATGCACAATCTAAATACTAGGTGTACATCCATCCATCTCTATACCTGAGCACTTAGTAGTTACATTACACTCTAAGCTCACTAGGAACCGCAGTGTACGGTAACTACCTATGGTGTGTCCAGATCCTGCACAGTCAGGGGCTGGTTAACTAGAGCTATTTCTTAGTACCCTAGTAGCTTCCTGTGTTTCCAGTACCTCGCTGCTTTTAGCACTGGCCGCCTGGTGCTGTGCTCAGATACACCTGGCTTTCGGCTACGAGGCGTCAAATTAAGAACAAAACAACTCGAGGTAACCTGCCGACTGGCTCACTGTAAATATTGTTTACGAATTGTAAACCGGGCGGGAGCTCAACGGCTGTGCCTAGCCGTCAGTTGTGTATGGGCTTCCAAAGTCTCTTCACGCCGGCCCGGCTCACTGGGACCAGTAGATTTCATGAAGGCATAGGGTGCTTTGCCTATGAATTTCACATGAAGTTCTTGCGTTACCTTCTGTGCTCCGCTCACTATGCGTACCGTCTCCCATGAACTCGACAATCAGTAATTGTTCCTTGACTCGGGATATGAGCGCATTTGTCACAACCCTGCATGGCTTGAGCAACCATCTTATTGACGCAGCGAGAGAGGGTCGACCTATGGTTGAACAAATGATTGATGATGATCCTGGTGTTAGCATGTCGTTCACACTCTACGTGAGATTGAGTCGCTCAATTCAGGTCCGTCCAGGTGCCAGGCTGGGCTGTGACCTCGAACACGAGAGTCAATTAACCAGGAGAGACACCCGAGTCTATAACTGGATATGAACCGTTCCACTGCAACAATAACAAGTTCAACTGTCCTACGCCGTACGTCAGTAAAAAAACACAAGAGCCATATTAAGATGTTGAATTGCTTAGTTGAGGGGTTGTCCAACAGAGATGCTGCCATATCAGGCAATCGAACCATTAACGCACAGCACGGACTCGTTGAATTCATCACTGATAACGTTAGGTATACGGAAGTCTGCGTTCGAGATGTTGCGTTAGGATGAGGCGCTGACGACGACTGAGCAACAACAGACGTATCCCTCCGGGTGTTCACACAGCTTGTGGCGTCACGCAGTGATCGAGAGGGATGTCTCGAAGTAGCATTGTTTTTGTAAAGCTTGGGTATCCAGATTCTGGCGATGAAGACTTTGTCCAACAGCAGTCAGGTATAAGAATCGAGCCTTTTCCTGTACAGCGAGCTATCTATCCATCAAAGCATCGACACAATTCAAGAGCACAAGCAACTCAGCTCAACTCAGCTCAACTCACCTTGGATTCTTTCTTTTGCATATTTTGAACAAGCCTCCGCTCAAAGTCAAAGCCTATACAGATCTCGAGTTGACAAGCAAACGTTGAAGTGACAATGGTTGCCACCAACAATCCTGCTGCTGATATCAACCTTTCCAAGGACGATCCCAAGCCTAAGCCCCCATGGCCCACAGACCCCAGTGAGTCAAGAACGCTTTAATCTTTTATCCTGAGCATGTTGTTGCAGTTCTTCGTTACAGGCTCGTAACGGTTATGTCGTTGGACATTTCCCGTCGTGTCCAGGTATCGCTGTAGCAATATTGTTCTCGGTGCAGAGCTCTCGTGTCTCCGACAGACTAACACAAGCCCACAGTGCCGGGAAAGTAATTTCCGAATCCTTTGCCTTACATCGAGAGGCCTGCATCGGTGTACAGTGCTGAGAAGCTGCGGCGAGGTGTACGCGGGAGAGAGAGAGAAACAAGGAGAACGGGAAGGCGTACGCTGGCGGCAGCAATCTGGAAAATGGACGGGTGGCCTGATTCGTTCCTTATTTCGAATTATATGCTTTAGAACTTAGAAAATCACACGGTACCGTTACTATCAAGCCATGCTTCCTGTGCACGCCCACGCGGTGTGCCGTTGTAGGGCTTACACAAAGCCATCAGTATACCATGGGTAACCCGACTGTGTAGGCATAAAGGCGGGAAGAGAAAACAGATCGAGTCTGCCGATTTGAATAGAGCAATGAGTTAATGCCGTGGTAATGTTGAGGTAATGTCGAGGTGAGAAGTCATGCTCCGTGTGTTGGTTGATCGTGCGATGGCGGTAACACCGGCGGAAGGGTGAGTCGGACGATTGAATAACTCCATCTCATAAATGTCCCTTACAAGATGATTCTGGGTGAATTGGAACGCTCTCCTAAACAATATCGCTGAGACAGGACGTCAGACAAAGAAGCTGTCCGGCAACTATAGACGTGTTCCTGGAGAGTGAGAAGTTTGGCCTTGAGCTGACAGAAACCGCACAAGACAAGCTTGCACTGACTGGGGTTTATTTGTTTGGTTGACACAGCACTATCTCGGAAAGTGCAACGCATTGTGTTTTGTGTTATCTCGCGTCCTGTCGTGACTCACGTAAAGAGCTATCGCTTAAGGTAGGTGCAACCGTGACTGCTACTTGCCGGCTCTACGACCATCTTATTTGTAGTCCCTCAGTAGAGAAATTAAGTTATCATATTTCTTACCTCCCTAATCTCATATAAACACTCAGTTCATGGACAAGCTAACCTCAAAGACACCTATCTATCCGTACTCCCATCCTCATCGACCTAGCCGAATACCTATCTATTTAACCTACTCATACTCGTCGCTCGCTATTCACTATCTACGCCGACATTCCTTTGCATCACTTGACAAATGAAAGAGAAACCGCTCCTCCCACCCCTGGAACATATCTCTAAACAGCAGCCAGGGCCGAGTAAATCGTCACGGTCTCCAGCTGGATCGCCTGTCGTGTAGCCACTCCTGCGCAACTCCGGCGTTCTTGTCCAACTAAACATGACCGATGATATCCGATCTTTAGAGTTGGCCAGAATGGAGATAATACTTGTCGCGTTCGTGGTGTTTGTGCTCGTCTTACTTCTCGCCATCTTCATCCTATTAGGTGCCAGCTTTAGGACTCCACGAGAAGCTCAGGATACAGAGAACGGGCAGCGTCAGACCCCTTGGACTGCATCGTACCCGACAGACCAAGGCGACGGAGCGTATTACGATAACGAAGCTTCGTTCATCAAGAGTGTACGAAGACGAAGCCATTCTTTGGCCGAGGAGCTCCGACTAGAGCTGGTCAATCTCAGACGCAACCTGTCTTTGTTAACAATCCCTTCCAGAAGCCGCACAGGAATCGCAGACATAAATGACACACGAAGGTTAAGCATCGACCAATTACTGAGTAGTTTCCCTTCGACCAGCTCGGAATTGGTTACAGATTATGAGAGCTGTTACGACTACTTGGATTCTCCAGTGTCCGCAACAGGTAGGGAAGAAGATGCCACTGGGACACAGAGAAGGCTGGCTCAATCAACGGGAAATACAATGAGATACGACGGAGTCCAGCAGTGGGACGGTCCCCTGCCGTAATTGGATTGACTGGCACAGTTGGAATGAAGACTGGTGGTAAAGATTAGGAATGGCAGATTGTTGTACATGATACCTCTATTGAATCTGGAAAAAAACGTCCTAGTTTGTCATTGGTTCTCCCTGGAGCCCACGGCAGAGCTCTCCGTGCCCTTTTTTAACACGCCGTCATCTGGCGTGCTTGTTCTTGGTACAAATAAACGACTCGTCTCTTAGTCGACGTCCACTCCGCAGTTCCCTTATGCGGTCTGCTTCTTCAAGTCCCTCGCAGCCTGCTTCAGGCTAAAGTTGCACTCCTCGTAGGCACGGCCGGCACCGAAGCCAACGCCGACAAATGCGGGCCATGCTCTTCGCTTGAACAAGAGGACGGAGAAAACGACACCAAAACCGAGACCGAGGGATGACTTGACGAGGAGGTTGGAGAGGCAGCGGTCCCACTAGTAATAATTAGTTCTAAAGTCTCAAGAGTAGCCTGTTGTATCATTCGGATTACCTTCTCATTGAGAAGCGACTCGCTGAGCGGCCTGGAAATGGCGCTGGGAGGAGGACGGGCAACGGTGGAATCGGACATCTTGGCCTGTGATAGAATCGTATTAGTTCCAATGGCTATGTATTGACAGAAAGAATTGAATTGGCATACTTGAGTCGTGCAATCGGTCGTTACAAGCAAAGTCTGGAGCTACAGGGAGCTGTATATATGGGCGTGATGTCAAGCTTGAATATGGAACAAGTCGGGACGCAAGACCGGCTTGTGGGCGGTGAGAGCGGGGTGCCGGTAGAAGCTTAGCGCAGCGGCAGAATTTAGGAAATTTTGGCTGGACGCTGGAAAAGTCGCGGGGCGCATTCAAAGATTGAGGTTCGTTATAGCTTTCTTTTCTCAAGCAATTTTTTAATCATTCTTTCGTTTAAATGACCGCAATGGATGTGGATATGACGGATAGTCCGTCGCAAGGAACTACTCCCACTCTTGTAAGTTTTTATCACATTTCTCTCGCGCAGTTGTGAATATGCTTACACGTGTTGCAGGAAAAGATGGACCTGATCAAGACTGTGAGAGGTCTTGACCAGAGCGGCCCTGGAGAAGACGGCAAGAATCTTGAGAGTTTGTGGAAACACTTGACCGTATCAGCAGATGCTCAATTCCATGCTGCCGAGGAAAGCAGTTTGCGATGGCTGCTAAAGTCTATGAACGGTTCGTCAAAAGACGCCGAAACTTTGCGACGATGGCCTTTGACCTGGACAATTCTCGAATGCGTCTTCCAGCGCATTCCTCTCTTTTCGCTCGCCAAATCACTCGCCGATCGACGATTTATTGCTGTCTTGCAACAGGCATTGAAGGATGTTTCCGAACCAACTACAGAAACCCCATCTACACCTTCGAAGAGGAAGAGATCGACAACAAAAAGCTTTAGCCTGGATGTTCTACGAGATACTGAAGGATGTTTGATGGCTGGCGACGCCTTGTTTAGCGCCTTGAAGAGTCTGTTGGATCGACTCGAATTTACCGCGACGCAATCATCTCACGACAGGATCGGCGCCGAGCACATTCGATCTCTTTTCTGTACTTCGGCCGCTGACGCTGCAGCTTTGACTTCCTTGTCATTGAAGTTGTGCGACATTGCGCTCGCGAGTGGTGAAGAGCAGGAGGACCGGGAATCATGGATCGAGACGATAACATCCATTTGGGATCTGCACCTACAAGGGAACGATGATACGTTGGAGGTTGCTGCGAACTTGTTTGCCCCGTCTACGGCTATTCTCGACAAGTTGGAGGGACTCTCAGGATCACACAAGACCGTTGCAAGCGAACCCTTACGCGCGAAATGGACAGCCGACCTAGAAAAGCTCATGCACCGTAACTTGATACTCCCCGCCCGAGCCGCCTTCATCAACCGACAAGACCTGGAACCCATCACAATAGCACTTCACGCAGCCAGTAATAATCTTGACGTGGCAGCTCCTGCACTATACTTTTTGGCCTCAGGTGTTACCGACTCGCTGAGTGAAGGAAGACTACGAAAAGGAAACATCGACTGGACAAAGCAGATCTTCAAGATTGTGGAAGGCTCACTAAGGGACCGCGAGGATCGAAATAAGCTTGTGCAGGTTGTTCTGGAGCGAGCGGCCGAGAAGTCAATGTCAATTGACACGGATGACCTGCGCTCCGTTTGTCGAGAGTATGCCCTACAGGAACAGAGCACAAACTGGCGATTAATCGCGGTGATTGCTGCTTGTGATCCCGATATATTCCTCCAGCGATCAGAGGAGGGCGCACGCTTATTGGAAACTGTCTGCGAACGAAGTACTTCCCAAGAACTCAGCCAGGATGACGTTGAGTCAGTGTCAAAGATTATCAAGGCTATTGCTCAGGTATTCCGAACTGGACGAGTGTTTGGCGATTTCTTGAAGTTATGGTTTCAGCAGTTATGCAAGGTCGAGAAGCAGAAGAGCAAGATTGCCTCACCATGGCTTCAGGTTGGCCAAGTGCAGCAAGGTCACGACTCATTCGAGACCTTGATCGAAAAGGAGATGTCGCCACTACAACTGCTTGAAGTATTGCAATGGCTAGAGAATGAGAAGCTACACTCGAGGGCACTTTGCCTCTTCCTGGACTCTATTGCCCAGGGCATTCGAGGCGAGACGTACGTGGATGCTATGGGCAGCAAGCTCTTTGACTTGGTGAGCCAGGTGAAGAAGTCATCGTCTGCTTTGACTGCCTTGAAGTGGGGAGTTGTGTCAAAGACTATCTCTTGGGTTACTCCTGAGGCGAGGACTGAAATTTGGACTGCAGTGCAAGGGCAGCTAACCAAGATCCTGTCCGAGTCACCAGTTGAGTCTAGGGAGACATATGAGGCATTCAAGTGCTGTTGCCAGGCTTGGGTTTCGATGAGCCCCGATGGCGCGCACATTGCCGAGGCTGCTGACCTGGTTGATGCTTTTACCACCCGACTCTCATCAGAACTTCTTTCTTCCAAGTCCCTGAAGGGCAAAGATATGTCTTTGTTTTTGCAACAGGACCCTACGCCAGCTTTTCTTGAAGAAGCAGCTGCAGAGCACTACCTAGCTTGGTTCTTGCGCGGCTGCAGTCGTCTCACTCGCTTTGTGTACGGCACGAAGGCTACTCTTCCTCAGGCCTTGGAAAAAGCACTATCACTCCCCAGTAGTGAGGCCACCCAATTGAGAGATATTTGGGCCTGTCTGCTGGAAAATGAGAATAGCATGAACAGCGCTAAAGTTGCTGGCAACCTTATCGACCGTTTGATCAGTTCGCTGGAAGAGGACGGAAAGGAGAAGCGCTGGCCTGCGGAAGGCAGCCAAACCTGGATCAAAAGCTTGAACAGTGCTCACACAGATGCCTTCAGCCGACCTCAACGAGAGCGCGTTATGACGCTTCTCCATGCACACCGATCAAAGACGACGAAACGTATCTCTATCGAGGGCTGGAGATATATACTTGCCCTTTCCACCAAGTTGATGGGTCGAGCAACATTCTACGAGGGCATGCAGTTCTCACACCTGGCTGAAGTCGCTGATGCCATGTCGGATCTCTCAAGCTCAACGCCAACGCAAGACGGCACTTTGACTGATCTCATTGACTCATACTATGCCATGGCAGCAACTACTATCCGACAGATGGCAGAGCACGTGGAAGAACGTAGTGTTAAGTACTTGAGTGAAAGCCGCAGCTTTATCTCCGAATGCGAAGACGCCGGCGATCTGTCACCTTTCCGCCTGACGCTGCTGAAGGCACTCATTGACGAACTTTCCAAGTCACCCAACTGTTCCAGTCATCCTGAACTGAGCTCGCTTCCAGAAGTTGCCAAGACCGCGCTTGGAAACGCCGTTATTGCTGCGACTGGATACTTTTTGACTGAGAAGAAGGCATTTGAGAGTCATAACATCATTGCCGATCTCCGACTTTTCGCAGCAGTAGACGCAGCAGAGTCATTGGAAAGCCTCTCAGGAGCTGCAAAGCTGAAGCAATCAGACATCCGCAAGGCAGAGAAGCGAAGTCATGCGGCTATGGCATCGGGAGATCTAAGAGGATGGAAGATGGAAACGTTTCTCAGGACGTTTTTCACACCACTTTTGGAGGAACCCCGACCAACAACATTCTACAGTCTCAGCCAAGTCCCTCAGAAACTTCGCGAGCCATTTTTCAAGAGCAATGTTGTTTCAATCATAAAACCAATGGATACTTCTGTCAAGATGGATTACTTGAAGGATCTCATTCAAGCTTTCGTGCAGGGTTCAAACACGGATGGTCAGGCCTCGGCTATCCATACCGTCGTGGACCAACTTCTAGGTAAGGAAACCAATCGTTATAGAATTACATCGACTAACATATCATAGAATCCGCCGACCTCCAGACTAAGGGATCCGGATTTGACCTAGCAACAGCTCATAGCGAGCTGACCGCTACGCTTTTGACATTAAAGGGACAGTCCGTATGCACTCGCATCTGTCGAATTCTTCGGGCCATACTGGAAAAGAAGCCCCAATCCATGACTCAATGGAACATTGAGCTTGTTCTCACTACTGTTTCCGACTTGAGCCTGTCTACCAAGCTTGACGAGCAGTTGCCCAACGAAAGAGTGCCTTTTGCTTCACTATGCGGGCTGGTAGAAATCATTATCAAGAAGCACCGCCTCAGACTCGAAGGTCACCACCACCTTTTGCTGTCAACAATGCAGGCTCTTCTCCGCAATCTCGTCATTAATCACAGCGCTACCGACACACTGGGACAGACTTTGCATGAGTCCAAGGCTCATCTTTACGCTCGTCTCATCACACTTATTTGTGAGCCGACAGCTGGCGCTGTGGCCCGATCACAGCACCAGAGCTCTCTGGACTCGGCCACAGATGCGGCAAAGCGTTCAGCTGGAAGGCACATGTATCTGATTATGATGCAGTATGTCAAGCTACAGCTCGAGGCTGATGTGCCGCGCCGAGTGAACGAGGCCCTCGAGCCCGCCATGAACTCCATCTTTGATATTACACCTCCCGAGGTTCGAAAGATTCTGAACGATGCTATGGATAAGAGTGGACGTGCCATTCTGAAGGAGATGTACAAGAGATACAGCAAGTTTGGTAAATGGAGCGGCGTATAGATGGAGATTATAGACGTTGATAGATACCACATAAAAGTCATTGGAAAGGAATAGCAGGTTTTATTATTATTACATTGGGTATCTCCATACGATTTTGCAACTTGTAGAAAATGGCTGCACATCATTAAGCGTCCCGTGCCTTCTTTTGCAGGCTAGGGTGACCATGTTTTTTGCCATGGCCCCTGATTTGTGAATCCAGAATGGGGCGAACAAAGATCCAGACGAATGTAGCAAGGAAAGCACCCAGAATATCGAGGAAGCTGTTCTTGGGACTACCACCAAAGGACGACCATTTCATAAGATGGCCAAGGAAGTTGACAGTGATGTTGTGCTGTCCAGCCTCAAGACCTTTGATTGATAGAGCAGCAACCTCGTCCGGTGTCTGCTTCGGGTCGTCCTTTTCGATGATCTTGGTGATCTCGGGCTTGTTCACGTTCTCGCGGATGTTGCCAGGCGAGAGGATAGTACCGGGCAAAAGTAGGTGGACCTGGACGTTTTGGGGGTAGAGGAGTACTTCCTGCTGGATGCACTCGGCCAGACCTCGCATAGCGTACTTGGAGGGCGTGTATGGTGTGTATCCGGGAGGAGAGTACGAGGCGCAAATGCTTCCAGTCATGATAAGGTGCTTGGCCTCCTTCTCGACAGGCTTGGAGACATCGAGCCACTCGCGCATGATGGCATGTGCCATCTCAGCGGTTCCCCAGTAGTTGACATCCATATGGTGTCGCATTGACTCCATCTCCATGTCGACAAACAATTCGGGGAAGGACAGTCCGGCGCAAGTCCAAACGATATCGGGGGCGTTTCCATTGTTCCAGTTGATGACCTCTTCGAGGAGAGGTTTGGCGTAGGATTCGGCAGAGACGTCGGCGGCGATGTAGTAGAAGCGTTGTGTTTCGGGGTTCTTAGCTGCAGCCTGGGATTATCGAGTCAGTATGCCGTCTTGTGGAAGACGGGGTTAACGAAGACGGACCTGGACGGTGCTCAGAGCGGCCTGGAGTTTGCTTATGCTACGAGAGACGAGAACGAGGTTCGCACCCTTGGCTGAAAGTTGGGTAGCTGCGCTGAGACCCATGCCCTCGGAAGCGCCGGTGATGAGGACTGTCTGGAGGCATTGTTAGCTACGTTGTTGTGATCATGAGACGTCTCATGAGGAGTGGAAGAGAAGCTTACCTTGCCCTCTACGGGGAACTTGTTGCTGCCGAAGAAACCCATGATGAGCTGACCGACAATGAGAGTCGCGATCGAAATTGCAACGTAAGCAGCAATTGCTTTCAGAGAAAAGTCCATTGTGGGAGAAGGGGACTCAATATATGTGCATTGGTGGAGGGGCAGAGCTAGGAGTTTTAAGATCCAATGCAGTCCAGCAATTTACAGTGTCAGGTCCCCGGAGCTTACATGGGTGGTTCCACAGTGCCAACAGTCTGGCTTTTAGGGGTCCAGACTGGACTTCATTACCTGACAGGTGCTTGTCTTCCATGATTCAACTCTATAGTATTTTGTTGTCTCGCTCTTCGCATTGCAGAAAGCGAATAGATAATTCGGGTAATAATATGCAACGGGTAATACGATGTATCGACTCGTGTAACGGGAATTGAATGAGATGGTGTGCTGTTGCCCTTGGCTTACTGACTTGTCCTGGCTAAGTGCTGACCTTGCGGAAGAAGGGACGATGTTTTTCAACACTACCAACCTACTAGATAAGCTTCAATTCTCGATGTCATTGGACATTCAAAGCTGTAAGAATTAAATTCAGGGGCTTTCCCACGTTAGATTCTTGTCAACGAATTTTGAAGGGTTTATATGCCATTATGGTGACACAGTGATAGCGTCAAATCAACACTGTATTCAATGTGGCTAGTGATCGAGGCTGTTCTCTCTTTCCTACCTCATCTCAACTTATAAGATATCGACACCTCCATTTTTCAGTATTTCTATTGTCGCATTCAACTCAGACGCAATCGCAGTAATAGAAATCCATCAAACCTAAGGTGAACCTTCAGTCATGTTGCCTGGGTTATGACAAAAAGTCTGCAATAATCACCACAATGTCCAACAAAGATGAGGACTCCAAGCTTACAGTACCCAAGTTCTCATCATTCAAGTCCAAGCCTGAGAAGTCTGAACTGAAGGCACCTAAATTCGCCTCTTTCACGCCCAAAGATAAAGAAAGGGCTACACCAGAAAGCTCCAGCCAAAAAGAAATAAACCAGGAACGGGAGCGGGAACGCGACTCACGAAGGAAGAGAAGCCATCATCACTCAGACTCACATCGCGATCATCATCACCACCATTCCAAGAGGCATCGCACAGAATCTCATCACCGGCACCGGGAAAGCTCACGGCGTTCTAACCATTCAGAGAAACCTGAACATCGTGCGCTTACTAAAGCCTCACGCGACAGTAATGATGGTGCGTCGCGTCTGTACATCATCGACACCAAGGGCGACCCACTAATCATTCGATATGGAAGTCTTGACCGTTCGCAGGTCCCCGCTTACTATCGTGATGGATACGGAAAGGTTCTCGGTACGCGAGGCCGTCTTGTGATTCATCGCGATGGACCAAGGGATCAGTTCAGTCTGCGAATGCCAGGTGAGGGCTCATATGCCTTCAAGGACAAGGACGGTCTACGCTCAAAAGCCTGGCGCGTAAGGTCAACCCCGTTGAGAGTACGACTACAAGAGAGTTCTGCGCAGGACGACGACGATGACTTCTTGGCAGTGGGCTCATCGAAAAAGCGCAAGCAGGATGACGCTGCTTCGGAATCTTCAGACGATGAACAGCCATCCTATCGCTCAATAGAGGGCAAAGCAAAGCCACGTCAATACGATGATAGCGACTTGGAGTCTGAGACCGACGCACCTGCGGAGCATGTCGATCTTGGCCAGAACAACCCCTTAAAATGGAAATCAATTCAGCTCTCAAGGCGGGTGAAGGATCAACCAGATGATATAGATGCATGGCTAGAGTTGGCGAATCATCAGGATGCCCTCCTGAGAGCTGGAGAGGACGTTGACCATAAGGCACTGGAGGCTGAGGTGCATAGTTTTGCCGAGATCAAACTTCATATGCTCGAATCAGCTTTGTCCAATGTTGCGAATCCTGAAGATCGCATTCGAGTGTTGATTCCACTAATGCGTGAAGGAGTCAAGGTGTGGAACAGTAAAACAACTACTAAAAAGTGGAATGACTTGCGTGAAGACGAAGACAAAAGCTTCACACTCTGGAAGACACACCTCGATTTTGACATGTCAAACATTTCTGCCTTTCACTTCGATACCGTCAAGCAAATGCATCTCAATCGACTACACCAAGCCATATCTCGATCGAAATCGAGCGAGGAGCCTGAAGGTTGTATGGAAGCGATCTACATTTTCCTCAGGCTCACGAGACTCATACATGATTGTGGGTATAAGGAACTTGCTGTCGCAGCATGGCAAGCATTCATGGAACTCAACTTCTTCCGGCCTTCTCAGTTGGAAGAACAAGGTGCGGCCCTCGAGTCTCTTCGTGATTTCTGGGAGAGTGAAGTCCCCAGAATAGGAGAGCCTGAGGCCCAGGGCTGGTCAAAATTTGTGGAAGATGATAGGATGGGCGATGCCCCTGAGCCGCTACCAGATAACAAGCTGTCTGAAGACCAGTCCAGGGATGACTATAAACGCTGGGCGAGCTTGGAAAGCCTGCAGGCTGAGAAAGCAAGAGTTCCAGCAAGAACCATGGATGAGGGGACAGAAGAGGATCCTTTTAGAGTAGTGATGTTCTCCGACATAGAGCCATTTCTTTTCATGGTCCCGAGACAGGTCTTACCAGCTGTACAAGGGCAGTTGCTGGATGCTTTCTTAATATTCTTCGGAGCTCCTCCTGTCTTCCGGTCCAATCGCTGGACAGAAGAGGCCTACCATGATCAATTCTTGGCTCGACCTACTTTGAAGCTGGAGTTTAGTGCCCCTACACCATCTTCAGGGGACGAAGATCCGACAGAAATACAGAGGAAGCCTCCTGCCTTCAACCAGAAGCCTCTCTGCGTCTCCAAATCACCCGAAGTGCTCTTCTCGAAGCAAGACTGGTTCTCTTATTTACCGTCGAAGAGCAAGGAAAACGACGTTGAGCTCAGCTTTCTGGCCAATGCAACAAGACACCTGGTCCACAATGCCAACTTGAAGGATCTAGCTGTGTATCAGCTTGCTTTATGTGCAGCGCAGGATCGCTCATCTGTCAAAAAGGCAGCTAAGGCTTTGCTAAAACGATACCCGACTAATATTGGCCTATACAAGGCATATGCTCTTGCTGAATATGCGAACGGAAACCGTGAAGTTGCTCAAAAAGTGGTTTCGTCAGCAACTGAGCTTGCTTCAGTGAGTACTTCATCTTTTATTATTTGTACCGGATGATTACTAACTCTTCTTCAGAACTCTTCCATGGCCGACTCTTTCAGTCTTTGGAGAACATGGACATGGATGGATCTTGAAGAGGGTAACAAAGATCTAGCTGTTCAGAGACTCTGCTCTGCTGTGGATGAGGTCCTGCGAAAAACGGCTGGGGCCGTCAATGTGTCTCCAACACATATTCTCAAAGCTTACCAGATCTTCACTTCTACCATGAATGATCTGATCTCGGGCGGAAACATCAACCAGGCTGGTGTTCTTGCCAAGTGCTTAATCCTGTTGTCTTACTTGACTGCAGAGGGGTCCACGGAACCAATGTCAGCGTCACAAGGAAGCATCTCGGCTGCCATGGACACAGTTAACAAGGTGTCACTCGAGTTGAAGTCTCGAAACCATCATACATCACAAGCTCACGAGCGTATACTGCAGTTTGCGTGCATGTTGCTGTATATGCACGCAACCCGAGGGTAAGATTCGTATCCTGGAATTGTCAAAACTACTCTAACTCATCCAGGCCCTTCCGCCGTGTGTATCTACTTGAGCAACTGAAGCACTTTCTGGTGTATTTCCCCAGAAACACTATGTTCTTGTCGTTATATGAATGGGCGGACTCCAGCCTCCGTATTATTGACGAAACAAGAACACTTTTACACGAAACTGTACTTACGCCGGCTCAAGATTGCTTAAGCAGTCGCATATTTGCTATTCATCACGAGATTGAGCGCGGAAACGTCAACACAACAAAAGCAGCTTTCGAGCATGCCGTATCAAGCGATGCCTGCAAGTCGAACACAGCTTTGTGGGTCAACTTTATTAGATTCTGCAGCTCACAAAGAGAGCTGCGACCGAAAGCCAAGGATATTCTGTTTAGGGCGTTGAGGCATTGTCCTTGGTCCAAGGATGTCATGATGGAGGCTTTCCTTTCTTTGAACCGGGATATGGATTCGTCTGAGCTGAAAGGAATATTTGAGACTATGGCATCTAAGGGATTGAGGGTCCATGTTGATCTAGAGGAATTTTTGGATGAAAGGAGAATTGAAAGGAGGGCAGAAAAGAGTAGGCGGTGATATCTTGTACTTGAGGTTGAAAAGGAGCACGTTGAATAGAATTGGGCTTTGGCGTGGATCATGAAACTGAATAAGGTTTGCTTTTGCCGGTGTCTAAAAATAGCAATCTCATACCGTACATACGTACTGTTTACATATCTGCAGCGACTGGGCTTGTGATGACAGGTTTTCTGCAGAGTAAATAAGTGTCTAGCTTCCTGCACCCATGGCCATTCAACCTGCTTAGGCGTGTCAGCCAAGCCATTGGCACACCTATTACGGTGCATGTCTCTGTAGAACCTCGTCATACCGAGCTTTCAGGCTTTGTTGTCAGTGGAGCCAGACCCAGGGGCTCGTTCCCAGGGTCTTTTCAGCGGGTCGGGCGCTGAAGCTGTCGTGATGGGACGAGAGTTGAGCTTGAGCTTGAGCTTGGACCTGGGAGAGTGAGACGATGTGATTAAGATGAGAATGGAAAGGGGATGTCGTTGTCAGTATTAATTTAGTGAATACAAGAATGTGAGGCTGTCATGACTAGGTGTCTACATATATAAGATACACAGCTAGCTGCTATTGCTATTTCTTGGTTCTTGCTCTGATTAGCAGCAGGTTCCCCCCAGAGGCCCAGAACATGCAAGAGGGGCTCGTAGTTGCAGACGCCAGCACAGGCACAGCCAAACCCAAGCAGCGAATAACCTCACGAATTCAACATCACTTGGTTGCCCTCTCCTTTCTCCGCTCTCTCCGCTCTTTGACTTCTTCAAAAACTGAAAGGCGTCAAAAACACCACAAGAGCAATATCGATCAGCAAACCATGGCCCAGGAACTCAAGGCTGGAGGCGGCGCCAGCGAAGTCACCCGCTCCATCCCCAAACTCGACCCTGTCGTCACCGGTCATCTTGTCAAGCTCTTTGGATCTCTGGCAGATCGAGCAGACAACACTTGGAGTAAAGAGCGAGTCTCTTCCTTCATCAAAGATACGCAAAAGGATGGCCCTTCACCCGCTGTCGACGACCTTCTTGCCCGAGACTCGCTCGATCTAGATGGCTTCATAACCTGGATGACGTCGTCTCATGCAGCTGCTACAACCCCGCCCAAACCCCAGGATCTCACTTATCCGCTTGCTTCTTACTTTATCAGCTCCAGCCATAACACGTACCTCACCGGAAACCAACTCTCGAGCGACAGCTCTACCAAGCCTTACACCGAGACCCTGCTGCGTGGTGGGCGGTGCATTGAAATTGATGTTTGGGATGGGGATGAATCTGAGCCAGAGGGAACAAGCAGTCCTTCCAGCAGCGATGAGGAAAGAGGCGTCAAGAGAGTTGTTAGGAAGAAGAGGAGCACATTTGGAAAGCTCAAGGACAAGCTCAAGAAGACGAGCATAAGTGATAAGAAGGATTCGGCCTCTGCATCCACTACCGACCCCGTATCCCGTGAGCCCGGGGCCGTAACCAACGCCGAACCCGAACCCACCGAGCCTGAAGCCGCTATAGTCGAACCCCGAGTACTCCACGGATACACTCTCACCAAGGAGATCTCCTTCCGCGCCGTATGTGAAGCTATCCGGGATAGCGCATTTGTCGTTAGTGATCTGCCCGTCATTGTCTCTCTGGAAGTTCACTGCAATGCGGAACAGCAGCTCGCCATGGTACGCATCATGAAGCAAGTATGGGAGGGTCTTCTCGTGTCTGAGCCCGAGAACGACCCAGAGAATCTTCCAAGCCCTGACGAATTGCGCCATAAGCTCATCGTCAAGGTCAAGTATGCGCCGCACGATACAGATCCCACACAGGAGGAAAGCGAGGAAGACGACCGAGCACCGCATCCAGGTGCTGAGTCGGGCGATCCTCCCAAGAAGAAGGCCTCCAAGGTCATTCAGGAACTCAGCAAAATGGGTTTCCATTGTCGGGGTGTATCATTCAAGAGCTTGTCGCAGCCCGAGGCCGGTATGCCTACGCACATCTTCTCCCTCTCAGAGAAGAAGGTCATTGATGTGCACGAGGAACAGGCAGATGCGCTGTTCAACCATAACCGACACTTTCTTATGAGAACCTATCCGTGGGGACTGCGGATAGGGTCTTCAAACCTGGACCCTTCTGTTTTCTGGAGAAAGGGCATCCAGGTTGTTGCTCTTAATTGGCAGAGATGGGATGAGGGTATGATGCTCAACGAGGGCATGTTTGCGGGTACAGGAGGATATGTCCTCAAGCCACCAGGTACACACAGTTCTCTGCGCAAATGTTTCATGTTCTAACTTGTTCCAGGCTACCGACCCAACCATAACGATGAAGCAGTTTCCAACGTCATCCCCCGCCAAACTCTCCATCTCACAGTCACCGTCCTCGCCGCACAAAACATTCCTCTCCCTCCTGGTGACAAGTCCGCCCGTGGTTTTGAGCCTTACGTTAAAGTCGAGCTTCACACCGAAGGCCCCGATGAGTTCCACGGCGGTCCCATCCCTAACGATGGTCATGAGCGTGAGGGCGAGTACAAAGCTCGCACACGTACGCGAAAAGGTGACGTTGTTGACTTCGGCGGTGAGGCCCTTGAGTTTCCTCCCATACCACATGTTGTAGATGAGCTGTCATGGGTTCGCTTTACTGTTCGCGACGATGAGATTGGACGAGACGATATGGCAGCTTGGGCTTGTATGAGAGTTGATCGTCTGGGTCACGGGTATCGTTTTGTGCATCTTATGGATTGTGAGGGGCGTCTTACTGATGGAGCGATCTTGATCAAGGTTGATAAGAGGATGGAATAAATAATGTGATTCGAGGTATGGGAAATGATTGTCTGTCTTGTTTCGCATATATGAAATGAGAATGATCATACACAGTATAAGAATCTGTCAAATTGAGAACACTCACTCATAAATGATTAGAAGAATATGAATCAGAGAGCACACTTGAGATTTATTCACATTAACATGATGAAACAATCACTCATACAAGGCTCGATTCATGAGACTCATTTATCTTCAGACAAAAGTGTGAACAAAAGAAACTTCAATTCAAGAGCAAGGAATATCTCATCTCACTCAGTTATCCTCAAAACTAATACGCTAGAGTCCGAACCCCCATATTACAATTAGTACTCGTTATCGTTGTCGTTGTCACGGTTCTTGTGTCCCTTGACCTTCTCCTCGACCTTGTCCTTGACCTTTTCCAAGAGGCCACCTGACTTCTTGTTGTTGTCATTGTCGTCACCGTAGGTGTTGCTTGATCCATATGAATCGTTGTTAGAAGAGCCGTAGGTATCATTGTTGGAGGAGCCGTATGTGTTGCTAGTTCCGTAAGAGTCGTTGTCCTTGCGGCCGGAACCGTAGGAGTCGTTGTTGCTTGAACCGAAGGTGTCGGTGTTGCTGGAGCCATAGGTGTCGTTGTCCTTGCGGCTGGAGCCGTAGGAGTCGTTGTTGCTGGATCCAAAGGTGTCCTTGTTGTCCCTGTCGGATGAGCCCTGAAGTCATTAGTACACCTGAAGAAATATGAAGGTTTGTGATTGACTTACGTAGCTGGTGTTGCCACCGATGCCAGTGCTGTCAGTGTTGCCGGATCCGTACGAGCTCTCGTTGTTGTCGCGGCGAGAAGAGCCATAGGAGTTGTCGTTGTCGTTGTCATTGTCACGACGGCTGGAGCCCTGTGGTACACTGTAAGCTCATGTTTGAGTGAGTTGGACTCATGAATACATACGTAGCTGTCGTTGTTGTCACGACCGCTTGAGCCATAGGAGTCGTTGTTATCGTTGTCTCGGCGGCTGGAGCCGTAAGAGTTGTCGTCGTTGTCACGACGGTTGGAGCCCTGGTGAGACGTTTAGCTTCATGGCAAGCAGGACATGTAAATATGAGAACGTACGTAGCTGTCGCTGCCGTAGGTGTCAGACATGTTGATTATTGGGAATTGGGTTTATGAAGGTGTTGTTGAAGGTGTTGTTGAAGAGGTGGTATGAGTTGTATGAATGAGAATGGCATCAACAGAAGAGGGCATAGCTTCAGTTTAATATATGAGCCCAGCTCCCTCTCCCACTCTCTAGCTCCGGCTTCATCATGTGGATCAAGCTCCCTCCCCCTCATCACGAGAGGGAATGACGTGCCACTGTTCCATTGTGGCATGGACAATGTCTTGGATAGCTGAAGCAGTACATCCAAGGTAGCTTAGCAGATGTTCTAGCTCAAAGAGGTCCACGCTTGGAGGTATCTGTACGTACCTCAAACTGTGAGACCCTCTATGAAGTCAAGCTTCTCCTGAGACTTTGTCCCACAGAGAACGCGCGTTGACTAAACTACATGCTGTTGCTGTCATGCCATGTCGACAGTATCTTCATGGCCGTTCTAAGTTTAGACTTGGATACCAGAAGCTGTTGATCGAATTCTTGAGATCAATGTAACGTGGGTGGTTATACAGATACTTGGAACAAGCTTTCAGGATGTACATAGGTACCAGGAACGATGTTTGGGTCCCTCGATGCCCCTCTATGCATGTTCCAGCAACCCCTCTATCACTCACGTTTGATGTGCTTTTAGATCAAAAACCTGTTGTTTGTGCATTTCTCAGTACATCAGCCATGTCACATTCCCACGAATTAGCCTCCCCTGTGAGCAATGGGGCCAACCACGACGTCTCGGTCTGTCTCGCTTTGTCCTGTATCGGCCTGGTGTCGTCATGTTGGCCGGTTGTGATGAGACTGGATAAGGATAGCTCAGGGTCAAAGTACGTGCCCCAGTTGTCGAGCTACCTGAGCTATTCAAACAACGCTAGACCAAATAAGCAATCAAAGGAACCCCGCGGCCCAGCTCGACAGGGTCCAAAATCAGGTCCGAACCTGGACGAGCTGACCTGGCTCCACGACTGTGGCTATGCCAGCTTCCAGCGGGAACGGCTCTGTCGATGGTAAGCTAAGAAGACAAGCTTTTGATGTCTGTCACTCGTCAAATTGCGGTCTACCAACTCTTCGGAAGAAGAGTCCAGATCTCCCACGGACCTAAGCCGAAGAACGCCGGCCATCATCAACTGTGCCCACAAGCTTTTAACAAGACAGGCGAGCCGAAGCTCAAGTGGACACCCACAAGGAAGAAGCGGCATTGGAGAGATCTGATTGTTCGAGTCGTATCTCTCCTTTTGCCAAGCCGGGGTCTAAGTCAAGATCGTGCTCGGAATCGGGCCCTAGCAACCTTGTCTTAACTCCCCGCTCGACGTCAAGTTCCAGAACAGCTCATGTTCATGTTTTGGGTCCCATACATGGACAGTGACGATGACAACCCCGCTTCACCTGAAGACCCTTATCACCCTGGCGATTCGCCGTCGCAATTCCTGGCTTCTGCGGACTGTTCCTTGATCTCGAAGAACCAATTCCCAGATTTCGATATATATTAGATCGTGATAACTTATTAATATGCGGGTATAACTCTCAACTTCTATATTTGTCCCATCGTAAATTTGTCTGGGAAAATGGTACATCGCCTGTTCTCTGACCACCACACCATGTATTTCAAGCTAAGTCAAGTTCTGGACCACTTCGTGCCTTGCCGAGTACTTGACGTCTGCACGTGTGGCATTTACCAGTCCTCAGCAAACCACCATAGCACCATGATTCGGCGTGTCCGGCTCTTTCTAGCACAGAGACGCACAATTTCTGATCAAATCTCGATCTCCTTCAAGCACGCACAGCCGATTGAGGCTAGAGAAGCAAGCACAAGTGACACAGAAGTAAAAGACTCACGGCAACCAACCCGGCGTCCATTTGTCCGTCGCGGGGTCTTGACGATGCCCAGGTGACCAGTCCAGCGAATTTGAGACCGCTTCGATCATCTCATAATATCCCCATTCCAAGACGCAATTGCATTCTCATAAATAATTGCCGTCTGAGTTACCTTGGACTTTGAAGCAACGTGAAACAAGCTTATTCTGCGTCCTGTAGCCAGGGAGCGCCATGTCAAGTTCAACTTCATCCGGGACAATGCAAGGCATTAATGGCGTGCCCATGTGTGCTATTAATGCCTATCATCACAGTCGGCTAGTTCGCTCAGGCCCAGGAAGTGCACCACTCATCATGGGAGGTTCCACGCTCGCACCGAGAATGAGTTCCCGGCCTCCTCGGGTTCCCCACCAAGCTACTCCGGTGGCTGCTCGCTCCACGTCCAACTCCCCACTAACAAGAATCTCCAAGAACCGCTCCTTGACGGGTTCTCGTAGTGCAGGGTCCTTGATCTCATTCATGGCCTGAGCAGCAATTGTGAACCATTCTTCCAACAAAGGAAGTGGAAGATGTGGAAGAGAGTCCACTAGAGCTAACGAGAGGGAACTTTGCTGAGAATAGCGTGTTTCCTGTGTCTCTTCCATCGCCGCTTGCGACGCAATATCCGCAGTTGGTGGGAGAAGTTCCGTTGACGCCGTCGATATAGAAGCTCGGAGCATCTCCAACAAGGTCTCTGACAGGAACGGCTCCAACTCTGCAATTGGGAATGGAGGCGACACGATCTGCATAACAGTCTTGAAAGCCACTCGAAATTGACGAGATGAAATGTGACGGGGGAACGCATTGAAGAGAAGAGCAATGTAAAATGGTGTAAGTTCGATCGTCAGAGGACTATGCTGCGGGCAAGAAATGGTTGACAGAATCGCGCTGTGTGCAGATTCGAAGATCTCGACCATGTTTTGTGTTGTCGGTCCTTCGTGGGAAATGTATGCAATCGCAGGCTTTATTATGAGGGCATCGCAGGCGTCGGTTGGCAGAGTGAGTGGTAAATGCTCCGAGAGGTTGAGATAGAACAAGTCTAGCGACCTCTGCAGATATGTGGTAGATGTTGATGCATCCTCTGATGGCCGGAACTCCTGAAGGAACATGTGGCAAGCAGGAGCGCTTCGAGAGATGGAGTCGATTGAGGTCAAGTATGTGAAGTTATAAACTTGAAACGCGTTGTTGCCGTTTCTTGAAGAAATGAAAAAGATGTTGCGCAATATGCGAAGGGACTTTGCCGCGATGATAGGAGAGGCTATATCGTTGAGCATGCGCGGGTCAAGAAGACTTCGTGAGACAATCGCTTGTAGAATGGCGACAGTTCCAAACATGAGCTTTCTGAGTAGGTTCCACAAGACTGGCCAGGTGCTTGTGAGGGTCTCCTGAGTGAGAACATTGCCCTCCAGTGCCGGATCGATATCGCTCAAGCGGTTCAGTCGCCAAATATCGAGTACATTGTTGCTAAAAGCGACAAGGGCATCCTGCGCAGCAATCACCGCCTGCGTATCTGTCGCACGCTGAACAGCATAACCAGCAAGTTTGGCTAGCGGTCCCATGTTCGCCAACGTCGGCCGCTTGTCTAGTTCTTGGATGAATCGGAACGATGGTGTATTCGGTGACCAAGCAAGGAGACGTTCTGGGGATTCGATTGTTTCGGCGCTTATCGGCGTGAGGAATTGACCATGAGCGAGGCCCTCCTCGGCAGTAACTGTCCATACAATCAAAGGCAACAGCGCGTTACAGTTGATGAGGCTCCTGTGGTATTCGGATAGCAGTGGGAAGGCAAAGTTCAATGCCATAACTATCGATGCGCCCGCGACAGGCCCATCCTCTTCGCGTGTCTCGAGCGCCATGTTTGCTGCCATCACTACCGCTTCCTCAAGGGTATTCCTCATTCCACGCGACAAAGACTGGCGATTACTGGATTCCATGCCCATGAGAACACCGGTCAGAACCAAAAGATGTTGCCATCGTTTCGATCGCTCATCCGCTCCCTTGACAACAGCGCGCGCCCATTCTTCGCAATGGATACCACTACCCTCATGGGGTTCTTTCCGATCGCGATTGGCGACTTCGTAGTTATGGATGCGCGCGGCCGCAGTGTTGAATATGCTTATGACCCGAACAGAAGTTCTAATACCACCCGGTTGGAACCATACCGCTGGCGCCGTCAACAATTGCGACGTGAGAAGGCCGAGGTTCAAAGGGTTGGTGAGTTCAGTGAGGAGGTGTGTCGTCGAGCCGATGATCTGTTCCGTCTTGGCAGCATCGTGGACGTCTTGGTAGAGCTGTAGGACTGTTCGGAGGAGTCTATCGGTAGACATATCGACGCATCCGGTTTGTTGTTTGAGCACAAGCTATCGTCGATATTGAGATTAGATGGATGGGTTTGGTGTGGTTTAAGTGAGGTTCGAATTGAAGATCCGAGGTCGCGGTTGCGCCTACGGGTCGGTTTCACGGGCTTTTGCCGAGGCCCTGCGAATGACGTTCCGGGGGACTTCTCCAGCTCCAACTCAGCTCCATCAGAGCATCCCTGACCCCTGTCGCTACTAATACAGTCGCCCCATAATCATAATTAGTCCTCGCGACATCGCAATAGTTTCAACATCAACACAGTTACTGCGACCTCCACGATGGCAAGGTATGCTCATCCCAGTCAGTCCTTGTCTTGACCACTGACTGATTCTAACTGTTGTGATATAGATGGTATTGCCAAATACACCTCCCAAGGATTACCAAACACCGCGCTTTCCGTCTCTAAACGTCCAAACTTTGTACGACCAAACCACAGACAAACGATACACCCTTTATTATATCCTCGACGTTTGGCGATTTACCCTACTATGGACACTCATTATATACGCGCTGTTTCATCTTGGGGCGGTCCTAACTGCCATGTTCACCCACGGCTGGAAGAAGTCATCATGGCGGTACCTATGGGCAGTACCTGTGATATATCTCGTTGTAGCTGGGCTTGAGGCAGTCATGGCTGGGAGCATCGTTGGCTTGGTGTCAGTATTTCCGTCATTGGATTTGCTCTTGGGTTTGTTCTTGTGCTAACGATGTGATAGACTGGGCGCCGTCTACTCTGCAGGATACTACGAGATGAATACTTGGATTCCATGTACCTGGGGCTTCATCAACGTACTGGTCCTCATCATTTCCTCTTTCTCGATACAGGGAGGACTTTAGGAATATTACTCGTTACCTGGCGAATCCTGATACCACCGAGTCTCTCGCGTTATTATAGCCTATGGCACCGACTGGTGGTTGGATGGCGGCTTGTCAAGAAAGGCCATATACATACACAATCGACAATAGAATGGCGATATACGACAAAGGAAAAGCCACCTAGACTAGAGTATTACACAGGCATATTGGGACCGGCGTTTAGCGTTGTTTGGAATATACCCTGATTTACCACAATATCAGACTCTTCCTCCACTTGACTTCAACTAAACACCATAATTACAGATTAAGCATTCGGTGGTTTCTAGCGATTTCTTAAGTCTAACAATGACTTTTCTCTCGCTCTGCAATTCTGAGTCACAAACGATAGGGTTCAAGGCAACCTTACTCTCACACAATACAAAAGCACGGCTCAGCAGATCAGACACAATCACGAACCATTAATCATTAACCAAGCACCGATCAAGCATCGATCAAGCAATAAGGATGGGCTCCAGTCATTTCCTTATTGAGGCAGCACATCGCATCTCCTCGTGGATCTCCTCGACGACCCGCCTCTGGTTCCTAGGACTAAGAGCTTTTACTCCTATGCCACCGCCGCCCAAATATTTGCAGCAATCAGACCCGTCTCTTTATGATGAACTCATCAATATACAAAACGATATTCTTAACTTGTTCGCACAGTGTAGGACATCATATTGGTCAAACCCCTTCTATGGCTAACCCCCAAAGATATACATCAACAGAGACGGTTCAATACAATGCGCGATATGACTAGCATAATGGGATCTCTGTCAAGTTTCTTAGCCTCTATCAACAAATCTTTACTAATGCCCTTTCACAGACCTTGATGGCGGTCCTCTTATTGCCATCAGAAAAGAGACAGGATAGCAGACCAGTCGATGCTACTTAGACCATACTTCTTGGGCTATCTATTATCATAGCCGAAAACCTCAAATTCAACTTTTGCTACTGGACTTGGAACACCTTGCAAGTTTTCTGGGTATCAACTTGTGTTGTTGACATCAGTTTTGAAACTGCTTCTATCAAAAGTATCAGTGATGCCATGAAACAAGTTGAAAGCTACGTCAGATAGATGCCTCGAGCAAGATAGATAAGACAAAAATCTCCTCTTTTTTCTAATAAACAAAAAACTATTTATTTTACTCTTTCATTTGAACATTACTTATTCTATTTCCAAAAACTTGCATCAGGATTCTCTAGGGTTGAATCCGGGTCATTGTAGGCGGTCACAATAGCATATAGGAACATGACAATACAACTCGCAAGGAAGAAATACAACATGTTCCCTGTATTCACTGACCTGTATCATTAACTATTTCTCTTTCCATGTGATCCTGCAGCTTTGGCCAATCAACTTAAAAGTATCAGCTGTCGTATTGTTTGGACAATGGGACATAGATGTAGGTATCTTCCATAAAACGATACCTCCATTTACGAGTTCGAGTCTCATTTCTTCAAAAATTACCGCCGGTGAGACGACCAAAACAGCCACACAGGGATATAAAGAGCTTGAGAGTACTTCAAATGGATGCCTCAAGTGAGGCAAGTGAGACAAGACTTTTACCTGATTTATTTGACCCTCTTGTGGTCATTTGTGAAGGCATACAAATAATCATCCTCCAGGCCAAAAGCCGTCTCAAAGTACCCCAGGATCAAAGGTACCTCTGTCGGGTCCTCCACCCACCCTGTAGCGGGCCAGTGCTCAGGTGGATACTACGCCAAACTCACAAGCTAAGACCAACAGTCTTGATATTGTTCTCTACTTCACAATCCAGAACTGCAGACGCCGCATAAGGGATCGAGGGCCAACACGCCTTTTTAGTACTTGACTATTTTCTTTATTCTTTTTCTCAAAACGTTTAACTGCTTGTACCATTTAATATTCTTGCGCCGCTCATTTCACAAACGGTATGTTTCCCCTTGTTCTCCTAATTACCCTACAAAACTTGAATCACTCCCCTCTACAAGACCTCATGAGATCGTATAGATTATTCTCTGACTTTTCATCAAAAAGAACCATGGATGAACCTTTTCAACCCGCTGGCGCTCGTCCCGTCAACTTCAGCCCGTCAGCTGCCCACCATCAAGCTGCGCCGTCTCATCATGACTCCTTTCCCAGCAACTCTCGCTCTCTGGACGAGCTCATGATCCTGAAGCCTTACTTTGCAGGTCAGCCCAAGTCGCTCTCCGGCATTGCCATGCGGGCCTTTTGTCTGGGTATCGCTTTGGCTTCCAGCGGTATTGCCATGACGACGATTCTGGCCATGACGTCGAGTCCTGCTTGGCGAGTGCCCTTTTTCCTCTTTTCTCTATCGGCCTTTCACTTCCTCGAGTTTTGGACTACGGCCGAGAAGAACACACTTGTGGCTAGCATTGGTAGTTTCCTTTTGACTGCCAACTGGCCGGGCTATGCCATCGCTCATTCAGCTGCGTTTCTTGAGTGCGCCATTGTCAACATCATCTTCCCCGAGCGAAACTGGGCACCCTTTGGCATCGGTTCTCTACTTTTGGTCGCTGGTCTTCTCATGGTCACTGTTGGACAGTATGTTCGCTCAGTGGCAATGCTCCAAGCTGGGGCTAGTTTCAACCACCATGTCCAGACGAGGAAGAAGGACTCCCACGAGCTGGTCACCACCGGCATCTACTCCATCTTCCGCCATCCTAGCTACTTTGGATTCTTCTATTGGGGGTTAGGAACGCAGTTGGTCATGGGCAACGTTCTATGCTTCTTTGCATATGCCTTTGTTCTTTGGAAGTTTTTCAACATCAGAATTAAGCATGAAGAGACCAAGTTGATTGAGTTCTTCAAGGATGATTACGTGCAGTACCGAAAGAGGGTTGGAACAAAGATTCCATTTATCGGGTAGATACCATCAGGATTTGTCACATCTACACACAGCTTGTTAGACCAGGTGTAACACAGGCATACTGGTCATGGTTTTGTCAATACTGCTCCATCGAACAAACATTTAGCCAATAAACTATATGCGCTAGCTAGACAATACTATGATGTACTAAGTCATCTATCCATTATACAGATTTCAAGTTGACACCACTGTCATCTGCTTACTCACACTCCCATACTTTGCTTGCCAAGCGTAAAAGTACATCAAGGCTGCAAAGGGCTGTCCGAAAATAGTAAAAGACACCCAAAAGATAGTGTTTCCAACAATTTTACCAGTATGGCCCAGCTTCATGTTTTCGAGTGGCTTGGTAAGGTGAATCAAAGGTAACTGGAGAAACATGCCCAAGAAAGCAACACCTGCGGGAGTCAGTATACGCGACGTTGTGAGTTTATGATTATGCTTACCAATGATGTTGTGCGTAGGAACACCGACTAGGATCTCGTGGAGGATGGCCGATACCAGAAAGACGAAAAAGCTGGCCGCTTGAGGACTCCAACCACGACCGATCATGGGCATGTACAAATGACGCTTGAAGTATGTGTAAACAGGCTTGTTCCACGTGCGCCAGTAAGCTCCTAAGCTCTCACTGTTCCACCAGTCGTCGTAGAACGATCGGTCACCGAATCTCAAGACCTCAGCCAGGGCGTTGAGGAAAGACTGGAATAGCGCAAAGAACCCAGCGAGCCAAATAGCCAAAGAGATGGTCGAAAGCTTAAGCAGCCGTTCGAGAATGGACATGAGGTCGAGAGAAGCAATCTTGTCGAGGGAGTTTCGAAGGACAGGTGCGGCGTACTGGGCACTCGCAACCCAAATGAATACACTCAGACCAAAGATCTCTCCAACACGCTTGGCCACAAAGCCCCATCTGATTTTATCCGTACGAGGATACACGGGCTGGTAGACGAGCGTGGGTGCCCACCAGAAATAGGCTAGGTTGCTAAAGGTAATGTTTTGAGGGTACGGGCATTGCGTGTACAACTCGGGGACAAGCTCGCGCTCTCCTTCCACAGGATGCAGGTAAGCATGCCTCAAGTCGCGGTTGGTGAAAGCGTACGATGCAGTTTTGAGCCAAACAGCAATGGCGTGCATCTCAGTCAACGTGCCGATAAGGGGATGGTGGATCTTGAAGTATACGACCCATGTTGTTAGGACAAGAGCGAGCGTAATGTTGAAGAGATGGGCCCATGCGACAATGACCCAAGTCTTGTGAAACTTCTTGCGCTCTTGATCCGAGGGACCTCCGGAAGCACTATCGTTGTAACGTTTGAGGGATCCTCGCGCCTGCTGGGCAGCAGCCAGTTCGATCAAGTAGGCGGCGAGAAGATGGCATGGGATGAGGAAGTAGAGCAAAAGACCCAAGAAAATATCCTGGCGACTGTAGTCATGACACCTGACGCAAATCAAGACACCGTACTATGAGGCTATGTCAATTGGCTGCTCCGAGTCGAATTGAGACATGTCGATGTGATAAATACCTTTTGAATGTTTTCAATCATCAATCGTAAGTTTCCAACCACTGCCAAAAGTTAGCCAACGAGTCCAAGGTATAACATCATGATGAGGGGCTTTGGGTACATACCGAGCACAATCACCATGAGATTGCGAAAACCAATAAAGCTGGGAGCAGCATCTGAATCGTGGCTCAAACATGAGGGTCTCGTCTGCTTGTGAACCGCAGCGACGTGTCTGTACTTCTGGCCGGCCTTCTTTGGAGGACCTGTCGTGGCTGTTCCATTTCCGTTGGTGCGGGTGACGTCGTGGCCGTTGCGTTTAGAAACAGAGGTAGAGCCATTCGAGGTTTCTGTACTTGTTGTTGTAGCCGATTTCATCTTGAACGAGCCTTGCCGAGACGGCAGACTAATCGTGAGAGTACAGTATAAAACAATAGACGAGCAGTGAGAAAAAAAGAGAAACTGAATTGGAACAAGTCGAAAGAAGTAGCCGACGGAGATATGGCGACTTTGATAAAATCAGGTCAACTTTTCTGTTACCCCCCTAGGGTGGCAGCTGCTATGGATGGATGGATTGCCCGCTGCAAGGATGATAAGATACCGAGGGCGCCACTGTCGCAGTGCAGCTGTAGTGAATGGACCAGCGAGAGCCTCAAGATAGAACACAACCAACAACGTCAATTGAAGTTATCAGAGGACAGGAATGTTTGGAGATAAAAAGGAGATGAGAGGGAGATGTAGTCTAGGACAATAGCAAACAACACAAGCCATAATGATAATGACCTATTAATGACATTTAACTTTTCCCTATCCCTTCGCAATGACCTCCTCTTTGGCCATCTCGCCAAGTCCTTCATTCCCATGCATAGAGTCCAACTCACGGCGGGGGACTTTTTAAATCATCAACGCTAAAAGGGGGGGGGGGCCCGGGAGCATCACCCCCCTGGCTTCCGCTGCATCTTGAACCTTTCAATGGTCCTCTGAGCCACTGACTTGTGGCGCTACAGGGGCGAGATACGTTGCTGGACCCTCCAGATGGCTTGTGATTTTACGTACCTAGGACCTATCTTTGCGTCTGTATGGTGACGGGAGAAAAGCATGTGAAAGTGTGGTTGTATTGCATATTGCTGCAGTATCTAGCTCGGGTAGAACCGTGGAGTCTCAAACTCCGCGCGCCCCAACAACTCGGTTTCCAAAGTGGTTTGCTGCATGTTTCTGAGAGGCATTTTGATCTCATCAGATCTAACCGTTGAGAATCTAAGTTTAGACTTGATCCTTAGTAGACACTCGGATCGACTGCTTACTCATCCTTTCTCCAACTTCCAGGCGTGTCACATGATTCTACTCCAATACCTGCCTCTCAGAGCTCAGACGTCGGTTAATCATCGCTTAGGTACTGGCTTGTTAGCTTGGGAGCTTTACCTGTGAGTTTAACGCGCCTGAGAGAACAGCATAGCTTGCATTCTTTGTCAAATTGCATTACATCAAAAATTCATCTTTGTCACTGTCAAAAATTACTGTGCTATTTCTTACGCCCAGGATATCTACCCGACCTATCAATTGTTCAAACTATCGTCATAAATACATTGGCTGTTATTTCAATCCTCCAAGACCCACTTTCAACGACGCGCTTCTCACTATCCCTACTGCGCATGCTTGGATATCCCAAAGGAAACTGTCACCATGGCCTATGAGCCTCGTGGTGATCATGGCGGCGGCGGCGGCGGTCAAGGCCAAGACGGAGCATTCGTCAAAGTCAGGGGACGACGTAAGTATATCCAAATCTCACATCCTTTTCTAGATCTCTCCTGTCATGCATGTTCTTTTCATCGAGTTGCTCAGTGGCAGTCAATGAATAAAAGCAATGGAACATTTAATAATGCTTCATAAATCTCAGTCCATGGACATCCGGATACATCAGATGTCGTCGTTGTGGACCGGAATCATCACTCTGGCTCTGTTACCATGCCTTGCTTCATCTCATCGTAGAGAGAGTAATATCATATGGCTGAGAGAAAGTCTCGGATATCTTCCACTGTGTTCAAGATACTGAATAAGAATCCATCAACTAACTCCTCAACCTATAGGACCTGTGACTGACTATGGTGCTACTATCACACATTGGCAGCACGATCGTGCCCCTAGCTACAAGGGAGGTTATACTGGCGAAGCTGAGAGGCCTAGCGTCAGCTACATAGTTGATGTAAGTCATTCTCCAAATTCGACGGATTCAATAATTGACATGAACATAGATGCTCCCCCCTGCAGCGCGAGTCACAAAAGCCGCCGACAGCATTCCCATCAAACACCTTCACTCTTCCCTCAATAAGATCAAGCACCCCATCAACGTGGTGCGATGGACACCAGAAGGCCGAAGATTATTAACGGCGTCAACCAGCGGCGAGTTTACTCTATGGAATGGTACTGGTTTCAATTTCGAAACTATAATGCAGGCTCATGATTCTGCTATCCGAGCTCTAGAGTACTCCCACAGTGACGATTGGCTTATTTCAGCTGACCACGATGGTGCTGTCAAGTACTGGCAACCAAACTTCAACAACGTCCAGAGTATCAACGCGCATACGGATCCCATTCGAGACCTTGCCTTCAGCCCAAGTGACTCGAAATTCGTCACCGCCAGTGACGACTCAACCCTCAAGATCTTCGACTTTGCTTTGGGACAGATGGAATCGAAGCTCGAGGGCCACGGATGGGATGCCAAGAGTGTGGATTGGCATCCTACCAAGGGATTACTGGTGTCTGGTTCAAAAGATCATCTTGTTAAACTTTGGGATCCTCGAACTAGTCGTTGTCTAACAACTTTGCACGGCCACAAGAGTACCATCACCAAAGTACTGTTTGAAAAGGTCCGGGGTGCCTGTCTGGCAACATCCGCGAGAGATCAGACTGCACGCGTATTCGATCTTCGCATGATGCGAGACATCTGTTTGCTTAAGGGGCACGAGAAGGACATTTCTACTCTTACATGGCATCCTATCCATCCTAATCTTCTCAGCACTGGTGGTATGGACGGTTCGCTCTTCCACTACCTCCTCGATTCTCCCAACCCACCTCCTGGCCAATCCTTTACCGTTGCACCTTATGACAGCCCCGACCCGACCACAGTACCTGCGCAGTCAGTGTGGCCGACGCACAAGGTCCCGTATGCGCACGACTATGCCATCTGGTCGTTAGACTGGCATCCTCTTGGTCACATCCTAGCCTCAGGTTCGAACGATCGCATAACGCGCTTCTGGAGCCGAGCTCGACCAGGTGACGCAGAAGTTTTCCAGGATCGTTACCATATTGGTGAAGCTGCCGCTGAAGCACAAGGAACATGGGATCGCCGCGGTGGTCGCCGACAACGACAGGAAGAGGAGCAGCAGGAGATGGAAGACGAGATGGATGCCTTGGTCGACCAAGACGCCCCGAAAGCCGGACTTCCTGGCCTGCCTGGTATTCCTGGTCTTCCCCTTGGAGGATTACCCGGCCTTGGATCAGCTGTACCGCCTCCTCCTATTCCCGGTGTCGGTGCAGGTGGCCCTCCACCACCGCTACCATTCCCCTTGCCCGGACTCAACGGCGGTCTACCGCCACCACCCCTGCCCGGTCTGGACCCTAACAATCCCCCAGACCCAGCTCAACTGCTTGAGCTGATGAAGAAGGCCGGCGTACCTCTGCCACCACCTGGAGCGCTGCCCCCGGGTCTTCTACCACCCGGCAGTATACCTCCACCACCAGGGGGCTTCAACATGCCGATCCCTCCTCCTCCCATGTCTGCTCTTGAGGCTGAAAAGGCAGAGAATGTTCGGCGAAGAGCTCCTTTACCCAGTCAAGAAGATAGTTTGCGGCACGAACAACGACAGGGAAAATACACGAGGGCGAGATGAGAAAGGTCACCTTCTGTTTAAGCTGTCGAAACGGATGCCCAGAGCGTCCAACAGGCTGAGAAGTGGCTATGATTAAGTAACCACGTAGTGTATACTTGGCACGGTGTCAGGTATAGTCAAGCAGTAGTGTAATGTTATATAAATCAAGTATTCTTGAATACTCATGATCATTCATTCGTCCGGCCTACAAAATGCACATGTGTTACGTTGTGCATGTCTGATTCTATTTGCAGCAATCATAATGTATGATTCTGGCTCTCCTATATGCAGTCGTGTCCGTGAAAGACCCACCAAGGCTATTCGTTACGTATCCCATGCTCGTTCATTCTTTATAATGCTCCTCATTTCTTTTCCTACTATACATCATATTTGCTCTGAAGTTCAATTATTTACTTCTTGGGGAAAGCTTTTTGTCTTTCCGCGTATTCCTTAATAACCAGGGCACATGTGTGGTCAGCACACAGACGGCGTCTTCGCTGAGGAGGAAGCTTGGTAGCAAACTCAAGTCCACTCGCGCGCTCAACAGCCTCGAGAGGAACCTCGAAATCGCCAATGGGCTTGGAGTTGGGAATGGGTGCGTTGGGGAGGACGAAAGCGCCCAGAGCAACGTTTCCGCCAGCACGGCCGTCCTCAGCAAAAATCACCTTGTAGAAATGCGTGGGCACAGCAACAGAAGGCGGGCTTCCGATCATCTCATACTTGACATACCACTTGCCGTCGGCTTCCTTCTTGGGGAGGTACAGAGGACCTGTAACAATACGAACGGAGGGATACTTGACGGTCAAACGACGGCAGAAATCCTCAAAGTGCGCCCAGTAGTCACGGTTGAAACCCTCGCCGACTTGAGGGCACATGTTTGAAAGGTAGAAAGTGTCATCCATGGCCTTCTGGGACCACTTGCAGTCAGCGGCAGGAACCTGGTGACCGCGATCGAAGCCACTGCGGTAGTAGTCCTTCAGGCCAGCGCGGAACTTTTGCGGGACAGAGTCATCTTCGACGAAGTTGCTATGCTTTCGATCACCCTCTCGAATGGCGAGAGACTGAGGCGTGATGTGTTCGACGACCCAGTGAGGGTTTCGCAGACGACGGTCGTAGGAGGAGACGAGGCCAGAGCGGTTGGCGACATCGGCGACGGGGCCAGGGAAGCCGTATTCGAAGAGGCCGGCGGGGTTGACTATGGCGTTGATGTCGACGGGGGTGCTGGAAGGAGGGGCACCGGCGGGAGGGCCAAAGACCTGGGTGGGAGGAATGGAGGGCGATGCGGTGGGAGCTGGAAGGCCGGCGAAAGAGTTGGTAGTCGGAGGAGGTGTAGCTAGTGTGTTGGTGTCCTCGACGCGTTTACCACCTCGAATGGAGTAGACAGCAGCAGTAATAGCAGCACCGCCTCCTGCGCCGAGGCAGGCCATAGTAGCGAGTGTAGTCTTGGACATGGTTGCTCTTTGAGTGTGCGAAGAAAAGAATGAAGAATGAAGCTTGGTCTTGAGGAATCAAGATCGAACCAAGATATTGGGGGAATTCGAGGACGTGTAGATCTATACCCAATAGTGTTAAGTTGTAGAGCCCCGTGATAGTATATTGGATCTGAGGTCGGTCACGGTCACGGGCAAGCTCGATCGGTCGGGACCCGTTGAAATCTAAAAATTGGGAGCTGTTTGCGTCGGAACGGAACGTGGGGGGCCGGTGTTGTGCCGTAGATTATCGTTATCAGATTAAGGATCTCGAATACAATTTGACGTCATGGTGATATTATCTTGAATACTATCTAATACAGGAGATATATTGATGTTTATCATAGAAGCTCGATGTGTACTAATCTTAGTGACTATATTTACGGGGTATAACATTTAAGAGATCACTTACAAGGCACTTCAAGATCTAGATAGAGGCTTATGCACAGCCACCTCCAACGAGAATGGTAATGTGGGTAGCCGCTGTGTAACAAGTGCATGCGAACTTCCAATTCCGTCCATTACATTTACAACTCAATTAAAATGTTGAGATTACTTATGAACCAAATAGTTGACTGAATGCTACGGTTACTCCACCGAATGCAACAAATAAGCTCCCAGCCAGCACCGCCGCTCACAATGAGTACTGTACTGTACAATACACAGCTTCCAGCCTGGCAAGGATGACAAAACCGAGACATTGATTCGCCGCATAAAATCTCGAAACTAACCCTCTATAAGCCGGATCAAGTTTGAGAGAGGTATCATGATGAGACTACTACGAGGTCTGAATTATCCGAAAGCCATATGACACAACGGCAATGTATAGACAACTGGCCATACGGTAGTGCAAACTCTTTGGAATGTGTTAATGCGTTAAAAATACAATGGGAATCTCACCAAAGTTATGGAATTGTGTGTGAATACGAATGCGGTCTACCTAACAATCTATAAATGCGCAACTGCTACAAACCCTTGTTAATAGCACATTCATCCCCTCTTAATGTCTTGTTACTGTTACTCTGCAATCAAGCAAAGGCGTGAACATTCGTAAGCTGGCGGTCAACGAAGAGACCTGGTTGTCCAATCGTGCGCGATACTGAAACGTGAGAACCCTGAGGGACACTTTGGGGCAAGATTGACCCCTCCTTATCTTGATGCTCGATGCCTCTAAATAGACTGGAAAAGGGTCCAAGAGGAAGAGCTAGATATCATAGCGTCTCTCTATATTCGTCTTCTGACTCGAAGAATAGTCTCTCATGGGCACGCGTTTTGAGGTTGTTTCTATCATGATCCATGACAAAGCTCCTTTCAGCCTTGATCTTCCCTTTCATTCACTTATTCTTTCTTTCTTTCCTGTCCGAGCTGTTAACTAGAAACACTGCCTCCTTTGTTTCCTCTTCATAATACTGCATTAATAAACTCCAACCCATAGAGGTTCTCATTGTCATTGATTGCCAGAATAAGACCCTATCCCCACTCTCTGCGCTAAACAAAACCGCATCAAGACCTGGACCTGCCCCTGCTCGCTCGCTCGCTACGTCAGACACCAACAAAAAAGATCGACGGCATCTCCTGCTCTTTCTTTCACTTTGCGCCCATCACTGTACATTAAGTGCAGAACAGCTTCTGCAACTAAAAGACAGTTGCTAGCACAGCTCAAACCTCTGACCTTCAGATCGAACACATCCCCAGGCGCATCGTCTTTCTCTCACTACCTATACAAAAGACGATACTCTCCGCATCATGGCCGTCTCACCGGCCCCGAGCGGTCTTGACAATGATACTCGTGGCTGGATCATGTGTGTTGTCAGCGGCATTGGTAAGTCGATATCTATTCTGGAAACCCAATGCTTTTCGAAATACAGCATTTAACTAACACATCAAAGCCTGCGTTGTCGGTGCTTCCATAGTATGTGTTGACGTGATCGTGCGCTTGTTCCCTGGGAAGAAGAACTTTCGCATCCAAGACAGCAATGTTTTCCTAGCATGCTCTCTAAGTCTAAGTTTCGGCGTCATGGTAATACCTCCATTCGTTTGCGCCTACCGCCATTGCTAACAAGTCCACAGCTCTTTTCCGCATTGTATAGTATGCTGCCCGAATCCAAGGAATACTTTGAACAGGCCAAATGGTCCAAGCAGGCGGCTGGCCTAACCATGATGGCCTGTTTCGTTGCTGGTTTCATTGGCATCCAGGGTGTTTCGCGATTGCTTCACCAGTTCATGCCCACCCACGTTGTTGAGTGCGACCATTCTCATGAAGAGAATGCGACAAAGGATACCTCATGCCAGCATGACAGGAGACAGTCCAGGGCTCGTCGCCGTTCCTCACGTCCTCCGTCGTCCCATGCGCCTATCAACAAGTCGCTACCCAAACTCTTTACCAGCCAATCGCCAAACACCACCACCGAGTCCACGCCTCTGCTCGAGTCGACGTTGGATAGCCCGACCAGTACTCTTAAGCGGCAAGCCTCCACACGGGACGAATTGCGACGGCCTGCCAGTCCGATCCGAAGCCGCACCGCTACCGATACCTTCCCCGAGAGGAGGAAGTCAATTCGAGAGGTTCACAAGCGCGTCATGTCCTTTGTTCAAGATACAAAGTGCAATTGCGACGAGTCAAACTCTTGTTACGGGTTCTCGGATCCATGTGGCCAGGAGTGTTTCAAGCATCTGAATAATCGTGCCAGTCTACCCAGCAGACCTGGACGACAACCCCAAATTCTTCGCACTACAACTGGCTCGTTCTTACGTGGAAACGAGCATTCGCATGCCCACCATGACCATCCCCATGGCGAGGAGTGTGAAGAATCCATAGAGCCTTTTGTCAGACCGACATACCGAATCAGCAGAGCCAAGTCGCGCGAGCCAATCGAACCGATAGTCCCGGAAGAGGTTTCTGACCATGATTCATCATGCTCATCTGCAGCAGACGATGAGGATGTCGAGGCCCAGCATCATCATCACGTCCCAACCAATGCCTTCCTGTCTATTGGTCTTCAAACCTCTATAGCCATTGCCCTACACAAGTTCCCCGAGGGCTTTATCACTTATGCCACTAACCATGTGAACCCTTCCCTGGGCTTTAACGTTTTCATGGCCCTTTTTGTTCACAACATCACTGAAGGCTTTGCCATGTGTCTGCCCCTATACATGGCGCTTGGTTCTCGCTGGCGCGCCATGGCCTGGTCAGCCTTCCTGGGTGGTCTCTCCCAGCCTTTGGGCGCAGGCATTGCCGCACTGTGGTTCAAGGTTGCCGATGGAACAAATATGCAGCCCAGTGCGGTTGCATATGCTTGCCTCTTTGCTGTTACATCTGGCATAATGGTTAGTGTAGCTTTGCAGTTATTTGTGGAGAGTCTGAGCCTCAACCACAGCCGCAACTTGTGTATTTTCTTTGGTTTCCTCGGTATGGCTTTGCTCGGCTTTAGTAACGCTCTCGTTGGTTCTCACTAGAGTTCCCGGCTCTATAGTAGACATACGCAGCACTCTTCATGCGGCACGAACTTGTACGCCTTTGTTCGTTCTTTTCTCTGTTTGGCTCTTTTCTGCACGGTGTTGGGTTGTGTTGACTTTTGCCTGGTGCTTTGGTTCATTGGATGTGCAACGGAAAATCATTTTGGGATCGGGTATTATGCATAGAAAGGACGGATACCACGCCTACACAAATACAGGTTATAGGCACTAGAATAAAAGACTTTCATTGTTTTAAAGAGTTGTCTCGTTAGTTTTGTGACATGCATTTCATTCCATCGTGGCGGCATGAATACCTTGCTCTCATAAGAGAACACCCACCAGAGCCTCGCGGCCGGGTATCTATTTGCTTTTCCGTTCCATTACCAAAGCGACAACGCCATTCCTTTTCTTAGCCAAGTTTCCTTTCTCTTTCAGATCGTGCCGAGAGCCGGGTCGACAAGGGGATCCTGGATTGTAGACTCGCGTGCCAGCAAGAGTATGTTGCTCTCGTCTTCAGGCCAGTCATCGTGAGGAGTACCGTATTCCATGGATGCAGCGAATATCTCATCCTCCGACATGATCCCAGGCCACGATGGCGTGTTAGGAAAGCTGCTGTCAAAACACAGAGCCGGGTCGAGGTAATCTCCAGACAAGACTAGAGAGGGATCCGGATTCGGCGGGTGGAACAAGTCGACGTGCGTATCTCTGTCATGATAACGGACAAATGCTTCGTGGCAGTGAGGGCATGAGATAGTCCTGTCGGCTTGGGTGGCAGCACCAGAGAGTTCGTCGATGAGGTTGACTTCTTGGGATGGCTCAGGTTTGGAGAGCTTGGGACGCTCTTCGCCCAGGTGTTTAGCGCTGTAGCGGATATGATCCTCCAATCGACTCTTTGTGCTGAACTTATCACCACATCCTTGGTCATTCGTCCAGCCATGAAGCCCAGCATCACTGACATCAACTTCGCCACAGACGAATCGGAATTTTTCGTGAGCTGTACGAATATGGGCATTCAAGTTTGACTTCTTGGTGAACTTCTTGTTGCATTCGTCGAAAGGACAAGGGATATTCTTCCGGTCCTCCACAGACTGGCCAGAGTGATGCATTTCGACATGTCTTTCAAGTTCCCATCGTGAGACTGGCTTAAAGTCGCAGAAGATGCAGTTTTGGTGTTCTTGGCGGATATGTGCTTGAAGTAGCACTTCCGTGGTGAATCCAATACGCTGTTCGGTGCCATCGGGCATTTTCTGCAAACCGCATTCACCACACCAAAACTTTGCTTCGCCATGTTCCCTCTCACGATGTCGCTTCAAGGCCGCTTTCGAATCAAAGGCCTGTTGACATCCCTGCTCGGTACATTGAAGTGCAGGCAAGCCTTGGTGGTCCTTACGGACATGCTTGCTTAGCGTCTCCTTCTTCCTGAAGCTCTGTCCACAGTCTTGGCAGCGAAACCTCTCCTCGCCTTCGTGAACAGCTTGATGACGTTTTAGACGAGTGCCCGTAACGAAGCTCTTGCCGCACCCCTCCTTTGTACAAACATGTTTTCGCTCCAGAGTATGCACTGCTTTGATATGCTGTTTCAGATGCTTATCTTCGATGTAATCTTTGTCGCAACCATCATAAGGACACTTAAATGGACGGGAATTGGTGTGGGAGTTTAGATGATCTCGGAGTCTCGCAGGTCGATTGAACGTTTTGGGGCAACCGGGCCAAGTACAAGCAAGGGTTTTCAAGTCCGAAGGAAACTTGGGCCGTGGGGTCGTAGCAGCTGTGTTGATTGTCTGGGGTGAGTCGGGTCCTTGAGCTGAACATGGTGTATGAGCACTAGTTACGTCGTCCTCCACATCATCAACATCTAAATTTGTATTAGCCATGGATTATTGGGAGTAGCAAACTGCTAGAGTCTCTTACATAGATCATCTGGGCCACCGCAATTGGTTCTTTTGGCTGGCGGTACTTCGGGCGCTGCCTCGGCAGCATCTCTTTTGCTCATGATGCTATCATGCCGAGGGCGACTTGAATTGTGAAGATCAAGTTGAGCTTGCGAGTGGCAGAATTAAGTTCATTTTAAGGCGGTGGCCTTTATTTTTTTGGTGGGGGCAGACGATTTATCGACAGGGATTAGAAGAAGGCGCGATCCACCTTGCAGCTTCCGCGCCTAAGAGGACTTTGAAGGTGCGCCGGCTAAATATCGGGCAAACCAGGTTTTACTTTGTTCTTCTCTGGAACTTTTTTACGAGGTTGGATTAATTGTTCCTGAAACCATTCACTGCATACAACTCTCGATCGCAACATCCTTTTTTCTCCACAAACACTTTATCGATATCATAAATCATGTCTGACTTTGAAGAAGGCGATGTGGCCGGCGCTGGAGGGTAAGTTCTAGCTTTCTCGTTGAAGCGCACGCGATTCTAACTACCAGGCAGCGACGATGCCATGTACGAGGATGAGGAGATCAACGATTACTACGACCCCGAGCCTGCTGAGGATGGCGAGAACCAGCAGGATGGCCAGGAAGACAACGTTATCAACACTGGAGACCCCTCTGCTATCGCGAACGCGGTGAAGGGCGGTGATAAACTCCTTAAAGACAAGAAGATCCCCGAGAGCGAGCGAACCACAACACCCTACATGACCAAGTACGAGAGAGCGCGTATCCTCGGCACACGCGCTTTGCAGATCAGGTTTGCAAAACATTGATGAATTGTAGCAGTGCAAGAAGACTAACTGGTTGCAGCATGAATGCGCCTGTGCTTGTTGATCTTGAGGGCGAGACAGATCCCCTGCAGATTGCGATCAAGGAGATGAGGGAAAAGAAAATTCCCCTGATCGTGCGGCGCTACATGCCCGATGGCTAGTAAGTGGTGATTATACTTGCCGTGGTTGAATGGCCTTGCTAACGCGTCTGGTAAAGCTACGAGGACTGGACCTGCGAGGAACTACTGCAGTAAGCGAAATAAGGACAAGCACGAAACGAAACAAAGCGATTGCCCGCGGGGCGCATATACCCATGCGACCTTGTTTAGACCACAATCGAACTGGAACATCGTGCGCTCCCCTCTAGCTTGGCATGTCGAGTAGTGTACCAGGAGGTTAATTAATGTTGTATAAGCGCGGCGTTTGAGATTGGTTTACACAGGAACTAGAAAAACAAAGAAGGAAATCACATTGCTTCTATGTTTCGTTGCACGAGTGTGTTGATTGACTCTAGCGAAGCCGTCGACGAAGACGGAGAGAAACCCTTGCAGTACTGGCCCATCGGCAGACGTTATCACGTCACATCCAGTCGAGCGTGGATCTGCTTTGTGGAGGTGTCCGCGGAAATGGCAAGCGAAGATGGGCTGTTTGGGGTGTCATGGTCTAGACAGGCTCGGCCAAATTGTGTTTCACTGAAACGGCGGCGCGAGACATGACGGCATGTTCTGTTCTTGGACAACAAATGCGCAACCTCCTCATATACGTCACAAAGTTTGATAGGCGGCCAATATCCTAGCAAGGGAGCGATCCCTCATATGATACAATTCTAATGTGACAGACACGATATCGTCAATTCTAAAATGCAAAGATACAGGCCCTGTAGTGTCTGTAGCTTGTTGCACATACGAGGCCGTCCTTAGTTATTCTGTCTATATCCGTACCATGAGTTGAATTGTCCAACCATAGGTCCAGAATTCTTTGTCCTACCTCCAACCTCGTGTGTCACCTCGATCCGGAAACGGGAAACGGGCCAGGCCTAGAGAAAGAGCCGTGACAGCCGTAGTTGTGCAGATCATACAAATTAACTTTGATGCAGCTAGCCGTCCTCATCTTGGCGCCTCTTGCTTATTTTATTCGAGAAAACGGCATTGGAAGGGTGGTGTGGACATCAAAGGATGACAGAATGATCACCATCCCTAACACCGCCAAACTAATCGGTTGACATGACGTCGGCGGAGATGTCTCGACCCTGCGTAATTAATCAAGCCATGATTGAAGGTTGCTCTAGTCTAGTCACACGATTCGTGCGTCGGAGAAAAGTAGACGATTTTGGTGAAGTCATATGTAGTGGAAGTTTGTTAAAAGATCGATTGGCCGCACCTCAGGAGGAGGTTGGTACACAACTTGCAGCAATCCACCGTCGAATAATCGACTAACACTCGCCCATTGCCAACATATATAAACATATCAAACCCAACCTCTGCTAAGAATCTGACTCAAACCATTTCACTACTTTGTCTTATTGAAGCAAAACGTTCACGGCTTTGGGACCCCAATTACCACTGTTTGAATATATTAGCAGCCATGAAGTTCTCTATTGCCATCACAACACTTGCTTCAGCCATGAGCATATCTGCTTCTCCTCTGCCGTTTCTACACAAGAGAGAGCTTGGAGGTGTAAGTTCCACATTCTTGACTCTTTATCCTTGTCTCATCTTATGTCTTGGTCCATACTAACCTCTTATGATTCAGGTCTTGCTATGTACAGGTGCCAACTCGACAGGCACTTGCTCCTATGACGTCTATGAGCTCGACAAGTGCCATCAACTCAAAGAACCTTTCTATCACAACACAACCACGTTTTCCCCAGACGGCGAAGACTTCTACTGCTACCCGCGTACGACCAACTGCACCGACAGCTGCAGGAGTCCTACGGGGTGTACATTCGGCTCGGTGGATTACAACTATGAAAACAAAAGTAATTTGACCGCTATCGGATGGGACGATATCATCAGCAGCTTTGACTGTACACGCAGATAGATGTTCGGTTGGTTGATAACGATAAACATGGAAGTTATGGATATGATTAATTGGGTACGGAGTAATGGGCACAAATGCCGGACGGCGTTTTCTGGACTTGGTAGAGATAGCAGCGATGGTCTTTTTAGCAATTGGATCCAGATGAATTAATATAATGAGATTGATGACTTGGATGACACGGTCTCAGCGTCTGATGCCATGTGTATAAGACAAACAGTTGACATGCCGTGTCCAACAAGAGAACACTACTGCTGATTATATGTGATAGAAAGGAAAGCCGTATCTTGCCTCCGACCGGTGACACGGACGAGGTTCCGGACTCCGGAGCGGGGAATCAATTCAAATCGGGGAGATAATTCGGGATTCGTCATGTTTTGATAGCGGGCATCCCAGTATTGATGATGATAGTGGGGTAAAGGTTACCCCAGATCACTCTTGACTGGAAGCTTCCCCTCCTCGGAAGAGAGATTGACTATTTCATAACAAACCAACTACCGAGCAACTCTTGTTCTTGTTTTATTTCCTCTTTTCTCATTCTTGAATAACATCAACTTGATACCCCCTAATTGACCTTGTCCAGCAACATTGTCTCGTCTCATCTCGTCATCATGGCCTTCACTACAAATGCCACCATCAACAGCTTCGGCGGACGCTTCCTCAAGCTGTCTCACAAGTCCGCCATCACTGGAACTCCCATGAACGCAACCCTTTACCTCCCCGGTTCCGCCTCATCTTCCAAGCCCGCGCCTCTCCTCGTCTATCTCTCCGGCCTCACATGCACTCCCGACAACGTCACAGAGAAGGGCTTTCTCCAAGCCCACGCCTCCAAGCTTGGCCTGGCTCTTCTCTACCCAGATACTTCTCCTCGCGAGACCGACCTGCCCGGTGAGCACGACTCATACGATTTCGGCAGTGGCGCTGGCTTCTACATCGATGCCAAGAAGGACCCTTACAGCAAGCACTACAAGATGGAGACGTACATCACCAAGGAGCTGCCTGATCTCATCTTCCAGGAGTTCAAGGAGGTTGACTCATCGCGCGTTTCCATCTCTGGTCACTCAATGGGTGGCCACGGTGCTTTGACTCTGTTCCTCAAGAACCCCGGCATGTACAAGAGTGTCAGCGCTTGGGCTCCCATCTCCAACCCTTCGCAATGCCCCTGGGGTGAGAAGGCCTTCAAGGGCTACCTCGGCGAGGACAAGCAGGAGTGGAAGAAGCACGATGCTACCGAGCTCATTAAGAGCTGGAAGGGCAACTTCCCTGCCCTCATCGATGTGGTGAGTTACCCATTGTAGTCCAATCTCATAATGAAAGCATTGCTAACAGAACCAGGGCACTGGTGACAACTTCTACAAGCAGAACCAGCTTCTCCCCGAGAACCTCGAGAAGGCTGTCAAGGATGCTGGCATCGACGGCATGACCCTCCGATACCAGGACGTGAGTCTCACTCTTCTGTCTCAAGACAACTCAATACTGACATTCTATAGGGCTACGATCACTCCTACTTCTTCATCTCTACCTTTGGTGAGGATCACGTCAAGCACGCTGCCAAGGCTCTCGGTCTCTTGTGACTACCACGTAGCGCGCTGTAAGATAGGTGAAAAGCCAACAATTCTTTGACAAAAGTCGGTTGGAGTTCTCTACGGCGCCATCTTGGGAGATACAAAGCAGCATGAGGAGCAAAGGCTCCTGGTTTTATTGGCCATGATACATGAACCTTGAACAGTTGGCTAAGAATGGGTCGTAGTACTTCCGATCAAAGGACACAAAAAGTAAATTAAATGATAATATTCTATTCCAGTTCACTCATACGTAACCATCGACAAATGTGAACCATGATTGTCGTTCCCTGCCCATATATTTGAACGAAACGCCGCCTAGATGAGTCTTGAAAGATATCTAATGCAAACCCATGCCATAACCCCTCTAGCATTAATGACCCGTCAACATTTCTCCAGCCCAAATATCAACTCCGTAACGATCAGCTAGCTGACCACTCGCTCCATCTCCGGGCTTATACCCTCCTTTTCTAGCTTTGCTTGCATTTCTGCATCTACTTCTCGCCGGAGCCGCATATATGCTAACTTCTCAAATCGACTGAGACTCCTCCACCAGTGCTGACCAGCTTCGTGGTCGGCGATTCGTTCTAATAGGTCTGCTGTTCTCAGACGGACTTCGCGGTCCTTGTGGAATAGGCCGAGACCGAGATAAAAGAGTCCTGCGTGAGATTCAGGAGCGACGCTGAGGAGTAAGCAAATCTCATCATATGTGTGCACGTGTTTAGAAACCGTAAGGTAAATATCTCTGCTCTGCGCAGGCGTTAAGCGCTGCATTCGCAGACGGTCGTGGAGATGGGCAAGGTCAAGACCCTTCAGGGGTCTGACTGTATAGATCTGTGCCAAGTCCTGCAAAGAGTCAGTCTCAAGTTACTTCTTCAGGAACGGTGTCCTTACCTGGATGAAGCTGTAGTAGCTACGGGTATTGCGCCATCCTTCGATTCTTGTCACGTTTCCAGCAAGTTCCTTATGCTTGGCTGTATCATCCGGCCAGACGTATCCATGCCCATTGGCCCCTTGCGGCATCAAGTCCTGGTCTTCGCCTCCGATGTACAGGGCACTAGCTCCGTACACGCTTTCCTCGAACTTGGCCGCGATCTGTGTAAACTTGGCAACCCAATCTCTCCATTTGGCCCGAATCACACGTTCGCCGTGTCTCGCTGCAATGCTCCTCAGAACATCGGCCATAAAGACATTGTCGCCCGTCAAGTCCTGGCTTGTGTTCGTCGTACCGCTTGCTATGGTTGCAAAGGCTGCGTTCTGCTGCTGGAAGTACAGCAGGCCTTCTGTCACAGGCGCAGGGTCGATCTTTGCGCTGATCTTGACCCTTCCACTCGGCAGATCGCACAAGACGTCCCACCATTCGGGGTGGAGTTCAAAGGTTGGGTTTGTTACACCGGCGATAAAACCGGGCACGTTGAGCAAATCATCGACTTTGGTCAGATCGGTGTAAGGGAAGGCATGTCGTGTAAACCCTCGAAGGATGCCGCCCGAGGCCAGCGCACACGCGGCCAAGACAGCCTCAGCGACGTCGCCTGAAGGCATGTTATGTCCCATAAAGATGATTCTCTTTTGTGTCAACAGAGCATTTGCAAGCACTATGATGGGGTGTGTGTTCGCTCCATTGGTGGTGAGATGCGGGTGTAGCGGGAAAGGTTGTGGTGATTTCTGATGAGTGTCTGAGAAGTTTTGGATGAGTTTAATGAGTGAGAAGTCGCCAACGGTTTCCGGCATGACAGCAACAGGAACTTTGATAGGAATCGGTATGCCCTTGTACATGACCTTGCTCTCAAACTCATGGGTATCACGGGGAACCGAGTAGATGGACTGGCCGCCCTCTACATGGGCCTTTGTGCCAGCCCTCGATATACCAGTCATTCTTGTTGGACTCCTTGTCGCCTCTAATGAAGCATCCGCTGCCTCCTCGCGCTGATCTTCGGCTATCCGCATCTGGATCATTTGTTCGAATTTCTCCACGAACAGATCCCTGTTGTCGCTTGCTTGTAGTAAATGGCGCTCCAGAAGACTGAGTCTAGGCATAAGAGACAAATCCATGGCGTTGACTGAGTCGTATAGCATGGCTAATGTCTCTGGAACAGGCGCTTTGAAGTATTCCTCCAAAGCCAACAGTAGTAACGGCTAGGTACGGTTAGCTGATGCGCGCCGGCACGGGAGTTTTGTGCGAAGGCTACTTGCCTTGTATATATGCAAGAAGGGATGTCGCGTGCAGATGGCCATGGCCTTGACGATGGCCCCTCGCTTGACCGACTTGTCATGTTTTGTGTTGACTAGATTCAGCACATAAATTAAAGGAGGACCCTCGCCGCCCTCGGGTTCGCTATCGCTCGATTCGTCGTCTTCTTCGTCATCGTCGTCCCATTCCTCTTCTGGCAAGTCCTCTTCGTTTTCTCCCTCTTCCTCGTTGATTACACCAGCCGCCTTATCACGCCTTCTCATGCGTCTCTTTTTTCGACTTTCTTTATTCTTGCGCTCTTTATCCTCGTCCTCTTCGCTCGTGTCCTTGTGGAGAAAGAATATTGTCCAATCCTGGTTGCGGGCATGGGCTTGATCGGGCAACATGAGTTCAGCCAACATGTTCTCGTCTCCCGTGATCGCAACTGGATACTGATGTTCCATGACGGGGCCTCGATCAATATCGAAGGATGCGACAAGGATGTATTCGACATGGTTTTCGGTGGAGCTTCGAGGGTACTGGGAGCGTAGCTTTCTGGAAGGCCTAGCATAAGGGTTGGTTCGCTGAGGGGCGGAGAGAGACGAATGTTGAGAGGATATTCCAGTTGAGGGCGTCTTTGATCGGGAATTGGGGTCGGACATGCGATCGGCTTCGGACCCAGGAGGAGGCAGAGGTGACCTCGAAGGAGGTGGTGAGGCCTGTGACATTTGCGATTCTGGGCGCGAGGAGTGGAACGAGGCCAAGGAGGTTCGTCGATTGGGCAATGAAGCATTGGAGAAATTGCTGGCGCTGTGCTTGTGGCCGTGGCTGTTGGTGGCCTTTGAAAAGAATGGCAGCGTTGCCTGGAACCCAGATGCCATGACGGAGATGGAGCGCGGAGGCGGAGGCGGAGACGAGACAGGGCCGAAGACGGAATCAGACCAGGGTTCTGAGACACGAAACACGACACCCTCGTAGGTTCCGGATTGGGTGATGCGATTCCTTTGCGTCTCGACTCGGGACGTCCGACAGAGAGCTTAATGATTGAAGGATGCGGTGTACTCTGTACTATGTATGTACTGCAATGCAATGCGCAGTGGGATCGACGCTTGTATGTCCCACTTTGAGCGTCACCTAATTCTCCTCAATTAAAAGCAGTGAATGGGAACAGCTGTGTGTACCACCGTCAGTTGTTTGCTTGCTTGATTGCTATCGGACATGCAACAGAAACAGATTTAAAGACAGTCTTGTAGCTGAGACATGGGCCGCTACGGAATCATGTGGGTGCGACTTTGGTCAAGAGGCTTGACTTGGCGTGTGGAGGCAAGACGATAGAGGTAGGACAGCGGCGAGCAGTACACGATTAATTCGATATAGTAATCTGTAATTCAAAAGTTAGGGAACAAAGTCATCAAGTAGTCGGCTAGATCTTGTATAGAGGGACAAGAGATCGTTAGCAGTTCTATATCCACAAAGTCGGGTCCAGCCTTGTTTCCCCCCTCATTCTCATTTAATAGATTAGCTTAACCCCTGAAAACGGTTCCTCAGTTGTTGCAATATCGGTTTCGTCTACTGGTTTGATTAAACCTACTTTATTAACCAAAAGGTGTTCAAGCGTTCAATAACTGACACTAACTGGTCGTCTTGAAAGCTGTAAAGCATCATCAAATAGACTCTCAACCACTCAAAACTCGTCCCCACTAAGAAAAAGGGTCGCCCTCTCCCCCTGCGTCCCCTGAAATCGTAGCTCTCAACTTGTGGTAGGCTCCAAGATTAGAGCACCCATGCTCCTCTTAGCGCCATGCGAGTGCCATGCCACCACCATGGCATCGTCTTGGCTTCCATCTCATCTGTGGCGTTTCTCATCGGTACTGCGCCATACCTGTGGCGTCCAATTCAATGCATCTCCCTGGGAACCACCCTCTTGTTTACTTTGGCGAACCTCGTTAAAGCGCATTACTGTTACAACCTCAATTCATCCCCGAATGACGACAACGGCTATCCATAACCAACCACCCAATCCATAGCCTGTCTTATACTGTATCCTCTTGTAATCGCCATCGGTCAACCTCAAATTATCGCTTTTTTTCCCTCGTCTCTCCCAAACCTGTTTATTTTCCCATCTCCGCTCGTCAAACACGGACGGCCCCACGTACAAGACAATGGTACTCGTTCCATGACGAACAATCCCTGACAAGTGACGCCCGGCCCAGCTAACTTTCGTTTTCAGTCTGTACCGGCTACATACAAGCCTTCGCCTCTTGGCTATGGCTCTTCTCCTACACGTAGCTCTCCGTTTCGTCGAGCCGAATCTCCTGCTTCACCGTCTCCCCTCCGAAATACCACAGTCACACCGACTGGTTCACCTACAAAGGCCGGACCTTTTGGCTCTTCATCACGCTTCGCTAGAGCTACCACTCCTACAAGCACACAACCTAGCTGGACACCAAAGCCCAAGACACCTGTGAAAGACGAAATGAATTCCCCATCACCTTCGCGACTGATGGCGCCTCGAACGCCAGTATCAAAGTCACTCGGCAGCGGCAATGCGCTATCGCAATTGCAAGCGACACAAGTCCGAACACTACGAGATGCCTTTCAGATCATGGACCGAGATTGCGATGGTGTTGTGAACCGAGAAGACGTTACCGACATGCTTAACCAGCTAGGTATGAACTACACAACAGAAAATGGACATCACAACAGCAACTAACAACAGACAACAGGTTTACCGTCCACACCGGCTGATGTGTGCCTATTCTTTCCCACATCAGCGCCTCAAACCATCAGTTTAGCCGTGTTTCTCAACTCGCTTGCCGATGCGCTAGCAGCTCTATCTGACAGCGCCGACTTGCTCTCCGCCTTTTCAGCTTTCGATAACGACGACAGCGGTCAGGTGGACGTGGTTGAGCTGCGCAACGCGCTTCTGCAGACAGCGCCCGAACCTGGCGAGAAGGCTTTGAGTGCCAACGAGATTGATAAGATCATGAACGGATTCACTGGACGTCGAGCCTTTAACCGCAATATGAACGCTCACCTGGGTGCCAAGAGAGGCGAGGTGTTCAAGTACCAAGAGTTTGTCGGCTCCATCATGGGGTCTAACAATGGTTCGGATAACCCTGATGAGAACGAAGTCTAAAATACTTTGAGAGTATGGGCTACTTTTATGGTATCCCGGAAGCCTTTGGATAGAAGGTATGGAGTACAGGCCTGCTGGTATCGACAGGGCGTCACGGCTAGAGCATAATTCTCGTGGGATGACGAGTCTGCAATGACTGAAAAATAGTTGTATCTTGCTTTTTGTTTTATTTGAAACCATGGCGGGTTTGCTGTGGAAAGGATACTAGGTTTTGGGTATTGTTCATCGATTAGAGCAATTGGGAACAGCATGGGTCATCGAATGAGAATACGATTAATTGTCAAAACTTGAGGCCATTATTGGGTGTATTTACAGACAAACTGTAAACATTAGTGCAGGGACGGCCATTCTGTAAAGACCATCACTTACATAGGTCTGTGTATACAAGTATTGTTCAAAACGATCGTGATACTTTGGAAACAAGAGCTGCCCATAACAGTAGACCTCTTGCTATAATGACTAGTAGGCAGCTAGGCAACTGGTCAAATACATCATTTTAATACTGCGGCTGTGACTGCTAGTTTGTTCCAGTTATATGTTTTCTGATTCAGATACTCCATGGGTCAGACAATATTGGGAATCGGCTAAAGCTTACACTGGTTTCACTTCCGGATGTACAGCCAACACGATTTCCGGTGTAATACGGCAGATGTTGTCGTTGCACGTTGTATTCTCAACAGCCGTTTCAGCGACAAAAGCTATGACACAACTTTAAATCCTGACAGTAATAATGACACATATAGAGTCATTCAAGCAATTTCCTGCAAGCCATACAGTTGTTGGCAGCGGCATTGCATCTGTACAACAAATGGGTTGGATTATGACGCTGGCTTGAGCTGATAGGCGTAGGAGAATAATCCGGGGAGCCGTGGGCTACAATGATTTGCAGCCAAGCGAAACGCAAGCTCCTTGAGGATCCCAGTGCCCAGCTTCTCTCACCAGACAACGAGCAAAAGGAAAGAAAGACATGGATTTAACCCGCCACCCGACCTCGGCGGCGGTTGAGCCGTTTGTCAAGACACGACAAGGAAAGCCTTGTGAGGGCGCCTAACGACTAGCCTGGCCAGCCTGTAGGAATCGAGGATGGCTGGTGACAATACGTCGCTCCAGGGTCCCGAGAACGGCCCCACTGAACCTTCTAGAAACATGACGTCTGGATATGCGCAAAGCCTCGATATTAGATTAGTCTAGTCTATGCGGGCCGTATCCGTATGATGGGTGAGGTACGGGCTACGGGCACTAAGGTTGGCGCGGGGTTACAGAGGACGAGGAAGGAATTGCATGTAATTTGTTTGAATTGACAGGCTTGCTTTTATATGCCTTGGCAGATGATGGGTAGGATTCGGTGTATATCGTCATTACGGCTGTGTTTCAAGTACAGAATATTGATACTCTTGTATTTCTAGTCCTGGGTTCATCTAGACTCATAGACTCATATCCCAACCTCCAACCTCTACTATCTCGATAGACTAAGCATTCTGGTTGGCTCAACGTCTAAGGACAACTCACTGCATATGCAGACTAAAGTGACAAGAACTACAGAGTACGTTTCCGACTGTCGGTCCTGGCTGGTCCTGGTCGCTAAACTTCATTGTCATTGCACATGGTCCTTGCTTAATTGGTTCTGACATAACTCCATCATACCCGAGGGCCCATAGTGGGGGGTTTCTGAAGCAGCTGAAGCGAGAGGTGACAGTACCTTGGGGAACGAGATACAAGATACTCGCACAGCAGGCAAACATGTTATGTGTTGCCAGAGTTTCGGGGTCTCCTATTTAAACGTGAGTCCAAGTAGGATCGATGCGACCTTGTCAGCAGTATAATTTATTGTCCTAACCGTCTGTTCCTGAGGTAAGGCGAGAATAAAATAAACCTCAACGCTTAGACGAAACCATGTGCCAACGGTAGGCTTCCGCCGTGAGCCGACCCGGCAACTGGGGATACCTGCAGAACCCAGCCTTCTCTTTCAAAGGATGTCCTTTGCAGTGATCCGACAGGCTGATAAGAGGCGGAAGTTGGAGAGACGGATTACTAGTATAGGAAATAATCAGGCAGTTTGGCCACTGTTTTCGCGCGTAGTCTTTTTAGTCTGCCTTCTTTCCCATGTTTAGTTGGGGGAGAATGGATTCAAAAGGCCATGTATCTGAATCCCTGGCCTGGTCTGGCCTAATGGAAAGCTGGCTGGCTGATAAATCGGCTGGGCTGAGCCTTGTCGTTGCTCTGGGCTGGGCTTGTCACTCGTCACTCTCATAGCCCGGTTCGTCTCATTAACGTCAATCAGTCACTGTATGTAGTTGTTGACTCAACAAGGGTCGTCATTTTCTCCTTCATCATCTCGTCGTTTCCTCCCTCCCTGCCCCCGACTTTGTTTATTTTGACTCTACTCTTTGAATCACTTCTTGCCTTTTGATAATATTTTTATCATTTGAATCTTTGTAATTCTTCGATTCTTCCTCTGTCTTAGTACCGGCCTTTCTACCTCTCAGCCTCTGCCAGTCCGCCATCTTCCACGACGTTCCAAGTCCAAGTACTTGTACAAGTACTTCTCTCACCCCCTTTAGGCTCAGAGCCGCACGACCTGTTTCTGTCCCCCAGAGAGAGGAGCCACTCGAGAGGGACACGGCCCCGAAAAAAAAAATCGGTTTTTTTCTTAACGCCCGTTTAGGGCATCGACTCGGGCAGTAAAGTATCCAGCATAAGCTTGTTACGGGGATTCTTGGGGATTCTTTCATAGGTTCCGACTACTAAAGTTATAATCTGGCAACGGAACCCGGAACTTTCTTTGGCCCAATTTCAAATGAAGAACTTCTTTGGTACCGGCAAGAAGCCAACTTCCTCTCCCTCTCCCTCCTCCTCCTCCACTCCTCCCCCTTCCTCTTCAAGGAAATCCGCCACTTTCGAGGAGCGCGACCGCGAGCACGACTCGTCTGAACCACCGCCATACTCCTCCGAGCCTTCATCGCCCGCCCGCGAGAAGTCGCCTTCAAAGTCTTCAAGGAAATCATCTCGGCCCCCCTCCACAGCCGAGCCAACAAAGGCCTCCCGCTCTTCCAGACTGTCGAGGCAATCTACCGACCCCGGTCACTCACACTCTCATTCCTCTCGTCGACCCAAGTACGAGCCTGAGACGCATCCTCTTAACCTCCCTCCCGAAGAACGCAAGCGACTCTCCGCTCTTGCCGCAGCCATGAACGGTAATTCTATGGATGTCGATAGCGAGCCCGTTAGTGGTGCTCGCTCAACGACTCCTCCCAACCCAAAAGCCAACGCCCAGGCCAACTTTTCCGTTCCCATTCCTAACGGATCAAGTCATGATGATGGCGCCCCTCCACCTCCTCCTCACAAGTCCAACCCCGGAAGCCCAACGATCACACCCGAGGAGGATGCCGAGTCTTACAAGAACGCGGGCAACCGCTTCTTCAAGGAGAAGAATTATTACAAGGCCATCGAGCAGTACAGCAAAGGTATGCGTGCCCGCCACGAGGCTCTTTTTTCCACAACGTTTTCTGTTTGGTATAAATTATCTCCAAATGCTGACATCCAACCGCAGCTGTCGACGTGTTCCCCTTCTCCGCTACTTATCTAGGCAACCGAGCTGCGGCTTATATGTCCAACGGTCAATTTGAGCACGCTCTTGACGATTGTTCCAGGGCTGCCGACTATGATCCCCATAATGCCAAGATTCTTCTACGATTGGCCCGTATCTACACTGGTCTGGGCCGACCAGAGGAAGCTTTGACGACCTTCAGCCGCATTGATCCCCCACCTTCCGCCAAGGATATGGTCCCGGCGAAGGAGATGTTACACCACATCCAGTCCGCCCGTGACATTCTTCAGCAGGGCAACGGATCTGGTATGTCGATGGTGCTTCATGCTCTTGATCTCGCTGAGCGCGGCCTTGGTCACCGTGTCAGTAAGCCCCGCAAGTGGCAACTTATGCGCGGAGAGGCATATCTATTGATGGGACGTGAGAACTCTTTGGGAGAGGCACAAAACATTGCCATGAACCTCCTCCGAAACAACAACCAGGACCCCGAGGCTCTTGTCCTCCGCGGACGTGTGCTGTACGGCCAAGGCGAGAACGACAAGGCAATTCAGTGCTTCCGTATGGCCATCAACTGTGACCCTGATTTCCGTGATGCCGTCAAGTGGCTGAGGATTGTCCAGCGACTCGACCGCATGAAGGAGGAGGGTAACGCCGACTTCAAGGCCGGACGCCTACAGCCTGCTATTGAGAAGTATACCAATGCTTTGGAAATTGACCCCTCCAACAAGAGCATGAACTCGAAGCTGTTGCAGAACCGGGCGCAGTGCAAGATTAAGCTCAAGCAATACGATGATGCTATTGCCGACTGTGAAAGGGCTATCAGCCTCGACCCTGGTTACACAAAGGCCCGCAAGACCAAGGCCAACGCTTTGGGCGGTGCCGAGAGATGGGACGATGCAGTCAAGGAATGGAAGGCGATCCAAGAGCTCGAGCCAGAGGACCGCAACATCGCCAAGGAAATTCGCAGAGCCGAATTGGAGCTCAAGAAGGCCCAGCGAAAGGACTACTACAAGATCGTCGGTGTTGAGAAGAATGCCACAGATATCGAGATCAAGAAGGCGTACCGCAAGATGGCTGTCAAGCTCCACCCCGACAAGAACCCCGGCGACGCTCAGGCCGAGGAGAAGTTCAAGGACTTGCAGGAGGCTTACGAGACCTTGAGTGATCCTCAGTAAGAAACCCCCCAAATGCACAAGACTGGAACAAGTTACTGACTTTACTTTTTAGGAAGCGTGCTGCTTATGATAATGGCGATGACCTCATGGACCCTAACGACATGTTCGGTGGCGGCGGCATGGGTGGAGGTATGGGAGGCATTGACCCTGAGATCCTCTTCAGCATGATGGGCCAGCAGGGCTTCGGTGGTGGTGGTGGCGGCGGTTTCCGATCTGCTGGAGGCTTCCCCGGTGGCGGCGGCGGTGCCCACTTCAACTTTGGTGGGGATCCTAGACAACAGCGTGGAGGATACCCTGGTGGTTTCAACTTCTCATGACCATATGGCGATGATGATGACGATGACGACGTCGAGGATAGTGAGGATGAGGGCTCGTATTATCATGACGAGGAAGAAGAGGACGACGAGGACGCAGCACCCTTTGGCGAAGAGGGTGTCTATCCACAACCCACCACAGGAAGCAAATCCCGAGACCAGAAACAGAACCGGGAAGCTCATGACCGGTTGGTCGATACTGTACGGCGCTACGGTACTTTCTTCATGGCGGCAGCTGTCTTGCTTCCATGGCAAGTGGTGATCCTCGCCATGGCTCTAGTTGGATCCGCATACATATGTACAAAACATATCCCGGTCTTTCGTAGAAAGAACCCTTCAACGTTGTAGAACGTACCGGCGGCAGATATAAGGGGCACTTTGCATATGCTACACAACATACCATTGTCGGGGCGTTTGTTTCAGGGGTAGACATCAATGATTGAACAGGGCAATGCGAAAGGATAATGGGTTACATATTATTGCTAAGGTCGAAGGGACCTAGGATACGACTACCAACTCTATTAGACTGATTCCTCTAAATTATTTGCTGCATACATTGTCAATAGGCCAAAAATGAATAGCTGTCTAGTTGGAGCTCGCTCTCTTACATTGATACCCAATTTCAATCAATCACGATTATATCTATTCGACCGTACTTTTGTTACCTTACCAACTTGAAACAGAAGTTGTCTTTCAATCTAACTATGAGCCTGAAATCACGAAACATATTGGCAAGACATTAAAAATAATGCATTCAGTTGCGCGGCATTACACGCGCTTAGGGTATCATAGAACCTGCAACCCAAAAATAACTATCGCGTAAAAAGGAACATTGCAATCATGTATCGTCTCCAGCAGCCCCTCCTCCTTCAAGCAGCCGACGATGACGCATGGTTGTTAGAAGTAGTACCGTTCTGCTGCGGCTGCGAATGCTCGCCGTTCCTCCTGCCCGGCGGCACACCTCCCGTGGCCTCCACGACCTGAGCCACATCGTCGCGCAGTTCAGGCATAGCAGTAGTCATATTCTCGGCCAGAACGTCGCGGAAAGTCCCAAAGGCGTTGAGCTTTCCGCGCATGAGCTGGTTGCCGCGACGCACGAGCTCGACGAATTCTCGCGTGTAAATATCAGGGTTGCGGCCGTGTTCGACGTATTCGAGGAGTTCTGGTGGGACGGAGGGGAGGTTGTGCGGTGGTGAAGCTGAGTCGTGAAGGGTGCGGAGGGACTCGGAGAGGGTTTTACTAAAGGTTTTTTAGTGGCCGAGAAGAGAATTGGATTGGGCGTGGTACATTTCGTTGATGAGGACTTCTCTACTTGAGCGGCCGGCGGAATCGTAGGTTGAAACCTGGACCATTATTTGGTAAAGGTCCTGGATGATATCCTTGAGCTGTTCTTGAAGTATGTTAGCGTATTCTGGCAATTGTTTGTGTAAAGACTTACGCTCGAGAGCATTGTGGTCTACGCGATCAACGGGCGCCATCTTGACGTTATCGTATATGTTGGTAAAGATTGTTCGGGAGTTTAGATGCGATCCATGCTTTGTCTAAGTCCAGCTTCACATGGACTGAATTTAGCGGACTAATGCTACTCCGAGCCCTGTAGGAACGGGAAGTGGGTGGTGGTAGTGGGGTATCTTATCAGCCAAGAGCTTCATGCAACAACATCTATAAGTCAAAACTGTAAAGACAAAGAGGTCTTGACGAAAAAGGCTGAGACATTGACTGGCTTTACATGCCCAATTCAGCTTCATATGATAGGTCGTTAAAGTTGGTCCTGAAGGAGCTGCACTGTTGGACATATGAGAAGGTGGGAAAGCCATTGGCTAGCTAGTGCTTGAAAGTGATATCCTACGAGACTTACACACGATTAGACAAACAGTAGGTGGTAGAATAATAAACTATCGAACCTCATAAGAGTAGTAGGTCTGGTACTCAGTGTATATAGTGAACAAAGAAGCATATGTACTACCAGGAACTTCTAACAAGTCTCCAAAAACATACAGTGACATCCACTCTCTCTCAGCCATTTGTTTCTAGGAGACATCTAACGGTGGCCAAGTAAACTAACACGAAAGTACACAAAGTTCAAGAAAAAGCCAGGAAACTTGAAGGGGGCTTCTGATTGCTCCCACATGATTGTTATATTGACACTAGAGAGGGCCATTAACAGGCGTCGCCAAAGCCTTCACGCCTCCAACCAGCCACCTCAATACACCAGGCTACCAAAGCTTATTGATAAATCCAAGGCTGGTCAAGTCGAAGTGTAGCCTTCTCAAGTCGCTAAATTGAAGAAAGCAATGGTCATATATTCATAGTCAATCACAATGTGAAACAGTAAAGGTATACCAACAACGCATCGTCAGATTAACTACCTACTAATCCTATCGTAAACCTATCCAAATCCTTCCATAATATCCTGATACCGAAACTGTGTAATAAATATATACATGAGGAACAGAAAGTAAAATAACACCCACATCCACGACATTAAGTGCCAACCCATAAGACCCATCCTCCCATTTCTACCACGCCTGAAATGAGTGTGCAATGCGATACTGATGCTCGCGATGAATTAAATAAAGTGTCCTTTCCCCAGGGACACGTCCTGCTTTTTACAAAAGTGAAGGATGTAAAGAATAAAAATAACAGAAGAAGGGCCCATCCGGCAGTGCTGTTGGCATTGTGTCTAAACAGTTGGTGTTGTTTAGAGGAGGGCGACGGCGCCAAGGATACCGGCCATGAAGGCGAAAACGGGAGCCTTGTTGGCGGCGACAGCAGCGCCGTTGACGACAGGCTCGGGCTCGGCAGTGGGAGTGGCGGGCACGGGCACGGTGACCTCGGGCTGAGTGACGACCTCAGTCTCGGGGATCTCGACAGTGGTGGGCTGAGGAGCGACGGTCTGGTAGATGGTGCCGCCACCAATGGTCTGGACAATCTTGGAGTACTGGGTGACAACAACGCCCTTGCCCATGGTCTTGACGATGGTCTCGTAAGCAGGGATGGTGGTGACAACCTCTTCGACGACAAGAGAGGTGGAGGTGTAAACGTTGGTAATAACCTCACCCTCGACGGTCTTGGTGACGGTGACGGGGTGGACCTCAGTCTTGGTGTGGTAGACGATATCTGTCTCGTGCTTGGTCACATCGGGAAGCTCAACCTTGTCATAGACAGTGCTGTGGACCTTGACGACCTCGTAGTCGGTTGAGGTGTAGACATTGGTGATGACCTCACCGGCAATAGTCTTTGTGACAGTGACGGGGTAGACGTTGGTCTTGGTCTTGTAGACAACGTCGGTCTCGTACTTGGTGACATCGGGCTGCTTGACGTGAGCGTAGTCGGTAGACTTGACGACCTCCTCAATCACGCTGGTGGTGGTGTAGGTTTGGGTGACAACCTCGCCGGCAATGGTCTTGGTGACGGTGACGGGGCAGATGGTGGTTCGAGTGGTGTAGACAACATCAGTCTCGTGCTTGGTCACATCGGGCTGCTTGACGTGCTCATAGTCGGTGGACTGGACAACCTCCTCGATGACACTGGTGGTGGTGTAGGTTTGGGTGACAACCTCGCCGGCAATGGTCTTGGTGACAGTAACAGGGCAGACAGTGGTTCGGGTCTTGTAGACGACGTCTGTCTCGTGCTTTGTCACGTCAGGTTGCTTGACGTGCTCGTAGTCGGTGGTCTTGACAACATCGTAGATGTAGCTAGTGGTTGTGTAAACCTCTGTGATGACCTCTCCAGCAATGGTCTTGGTGACGGTCACAGGGCACAGTGATGTTCGAGTGACATATTCAACGTCGGTGTAGTGCTTGTAAACATCAGGCTCCTTGACAGTGACATCGACAGTCTTGGCCTCAACAACTGTGACTGTAGAGGTTGTGAGCTTAGTCTCGTAGTAGGTGCTGTTCTCAGGTTAGCGCTCTGCAAGTATCTCAGTCGATTCTCGATAACTTACTATCCCTGCTCGTGGTGGGTATAGGTGACGGGGCAGACAGTTGTAGTCGTGTAAGTGACCTCGACCTGAGTCACCTCGTGCTTGTAGCCACCGCCATGCTTGTCTCCATATCCGTAGTCGCCCTCAGGAGCCTCGGGAGCCTCGTACTCTCCGCCGCTGTAGTCGGGGTTCTCATACTCGTCTCCTCGTCGGACGTTGCTAGCCAGGGCCGAGGTGGCCAAGACCAAAAGAGCAGCACCGAACTTCATTGTGAAAGTTGCGAGAATGGTTTCGTGAGATCAACGAAGGTGTTTTGAACGAGTGCGAGCTGTAAGCAAGCGATAGTGGTGGTTGAGCGAAGGTGTTAAAGTAACCTGAACGAGTTGGCTACTTGAGTGAACACGAAACCAAGTTGAACTGATTGGAAGGTGAGAGAGGCTGAGTAGAGAGTTGATGAGATGAATGTGAAAACGAGAGAGGGTTGCAGCCTTATATCTGCAAGTTCATGAACAGATCCAGCCTCACATGAGGGAGGTTGGCAAAGTTGGCCTTGACAACTTCCAAACCTTACAGCAAGATCGTCCAACTGGCTTCACTTCCCAACCCCACCATAGGTTGTGCATTAGTCTGGTTCTTACTTCGAGGAGACGATAACCACCAAGAGGGAGGGGTGCGAATATTGGCAAGATGTGATACGGACATCGTGAGTCCAACCATCAACGAGGGAAGAGGATGTGGCTGGAGCTCACTGGAGCAACCGATATGCACGAGGGATGCATATCGAGACGACTAGGTACCTAGCAATCGACTGAGAAAGCGAGCCTCAGTCAACGCTGTGCCAGTACGTGATGCCAGCATCATGCACGGAGGTCGGCGAGTCTCTGCTAGCCAACGGCCGGCCAAGACAATTGGAGCTCCTTCGCGTAAGGTTTTTAGAGCTCGCCCTAGCTAGGGAAACCCGCAACAGCAGGGCCAAGATATCGGCCTCCCTCCCCAACAAAAGATCCTGCCCTTCTAAGAGAACAAGGCTATTAAGTGCTCATGTTGTGCAAGGCCGGCCCTTTGTGGCCCATTTGGCTGGGCATTCACTTAATCAGTTGATCACTGGATCAGCCTGCATTCAGTCTGGGGAACCCAGTAAGACGGGAGACGGCATGGGGAGTCAGAAGTTGGCTTGGATACGAGGAAACATGCAATCTCTTTGCGTAGAAGGCAGCAAAGAGCGGAAACTGGTGTCCGCATCTCAACAGAACCGCACAGCCATTGGTAACCTACTACGGCAGGAACAACAAGCTGGTCGATGGACAACAAACTCGTAAACACAAGAGGCGGATACAATGCAACTTGGGCTTGATGACAGCATCAGCCAGCTCCGGCACCTCAGTCAACTTCTCTGCCAATATGCACCTAGTCAAAGTATACCGTGACCGAGGCTGAAGTATACCCACATTATGGTATGCGTGGTTTTGCTGTTGATGCAAATCGCAGGTCCGGTCACCCCGCTGGAGCTTGAGATGCAGCAACATCAGCATTGCAGGTGCTTAGTGTCCGAGCAGCCAACAAACTCTCGAGCCTCTTGGAAGTATGTCAAGCTGACGGCGTGAGAGTCCAGGAACCCAGTAGCGCTACGTGGACCGAGGACTTGGCGCCATCCCAGCCCAGGCATGACACAACAAAGGTGCAGAAACCTGCTTGTCGTGATATTGTAGCAGGACGGCAAAAATAAGGTGGTTGTGTTTAGCATTGTAACCGTAGAGATAAACGCGAGGTTAGCTGCCATACAGTAAGCCTCTGGAGGCTTTTCGCTTAACTCACGAGAGACGCTTTGCTTGAGACGGTTAGTGAGGATCGTCTCCCCATATTATATCGCCAATCGACGATTCGCTCATGATAGGCGGCGCCAAGGTGCTATTGTATAGTTTTGGGGGGGTGGGGCGTCCCGCGAGAGCCAATGCTAGGTGTCCCGGGGGATTTGTTATTGTAAAAGATGCCCTCTGTTACTGCATGCTTATTTGCAAACCATGGTTTTGTTCATCAAGGCATGGCTGCCCAGACTTGGCAGCCGGATCAATGGGCCGAGCAGAGAGGTGAGTGGGATTGCTAGGCTGCATGTGCCCTCTAGCCTCTGTACCGATATGGAAATTGACGGACACCACCGGGCATAAACTTTAAGCATGATGTCCATCAATAACCGTGTTGATGTAAGCCATACATGGTTGCCCTGCTGCGTAGATCGAAGCTTCCGGAGGCCGGAGGCCAAGTCTGATAAACAAATAAACTCATGGCTGGTGTTTCTTGAAGGGTAAGGTGTGTTCTTCGATACTGTACATTGCTACTCTGGAAGTACTGTCGAACAAACGGGAGGTGTTCTCGCTTTGGCCGATCTCCGCGGCCATGTGGTTCGCGAAACCCAGAGGTCGGCAAGGTCATTGGATGCGGGCGTCTTTCCAAGCGAGCACAGCATATTCGTCGATTAGACTAGAGTCATAACTGTGACCAATAGACTGACCACGGTACGAGAGAGCTGCGGGTCGGAACCAATCGAGGTCTGACGAGAGTCTGAGCATTGGCCAAGGACAAGTATCTACCCTCAGATAGCACAGCATGTCTGCACTCAGAGCTGCAACCACCACGTCTTGTGGTTGTGAAAGCCTGTTTTGGCCGGTCGGTACGTGCGTACATGCACCAGGGTAGAAGAGAGGAGAGCTCGTCTGATCTGAACATACATGAGGAAGAACAAGGCCAGGGAGTTGAAAACAGTGATTCTACCCTGGAGAAAGTCGAGTCAAGGGAGAATGATAATCGCAGCATCCCTAGCCAAGACTAGCGTATCGTTCCCGTGTCGTTAGCGCACCGGAGGAGAGACGAAACAGCCAATGCCCGCTAAATCGCGGTTAAGATAGCGACATAATTGTCTCAGTGGGCTGCGATGGTGTGTAGCAGTAGGGCGTTGAATACGAGGGAATGCTTCCCTCAAGCTCCAGTGGACAAGGGATTGAGTTTTTGGGTAACAAAACGGTTGGAGCTTAGAGAAGGAAGGAAGCACCATCACACAACACAACTCAATCTGGCAACAGCGACCCGCTAGGTGGTCCATAGTACCTTCCATTTTGCAATTAACTGAACTCGATGTAAGTGATAATAAATCAGCAATAATCAGTCAATTGTTCTACTCTCAATCCAATTGATTGTATCTGGCAACATGCACTGCAAGTCCATAGCAGATGCAGTGCCAATGCCATATCAGCCACAATCCATTTTGCAGTTCCTCAACCCGTAGCTGCATGACGCCAATTCAGCCATGATCCAATACTGACGAACCAGCCATCAGGACTCAATGGGTCAAACCGAATTGCCTATCCTCTGTTATGTGATTTTATCTGCAGCTGTTTGTTTTCTTTGTCTCTTTTTTCTCTGATGCTGACTAGAGTCATACGACGTCGACAGTAGAGGAGTGTTTGTCGAAAGATACACACAAAGAAAGGCTGGGATAAAGTAAAAAGATCCTATATAGGAATGGTTGCCACGAGGATGAATACGCCATGACATCAGACAAGAGTTTTTAGAGCTTTAGCTTTTAAAAGTGCCCATACCGCGATTCTTTAAGCTTGAATACCAAGGTATCTCAACGAAAATTGATTCAGAATACGAAAGAGACAGCAAACATGACAGGTTGTACATGCAGCAACTACCCAATTCAAAGTGCGAGCTATCCTGAATGGTACCTAGATTGGCGTTGTTCGTATCCTTTCCAAGTGGTGTGCTCACTTTCTGTAGTGCCATTCTGCCATTTCAGCCACATCTTGTATTGTACTCTCATATAGAGCTTAGCTAGATGGCCTAGTCTATCAATTCCCAAACAGATCAAAGACGGGGAATAAAAAAGAAGAAAAAGAATTGTGATTCCGTTGCATCCGAGCCACGTTAAATCACTCAAGCCAAGCATAACTAAACATGGCCAAGAATAGCATTATCAAGTTTGGCTCTTTGCAACTTTCTTCTTGACCTTTGTGACATGACATAACTTGGCTGCTAGAGAAAGTGGGTGTGCCGTACCGTACAGTAGTAGATAGAGCTAAGGCAGTCTTGCTGCGCTCTTGACAGCAATTATTGGCTCGTGTCTTGTGCCATGCTTTCTTTTCCCCCTCCCTCGCTGCAGACTAACGTAGCAAATCAGGCACAAGCTGTATTGTGTGTACCTTACAGCAGAGGGAGAGCACAGACGAAGGGATGGACAGCTCAGCATGAGTTGTTGCTGTGCCGTGTTGTGCTGTGATGTTCGATGCCGATCACCAGGGAAAGGATCAGAGACAATTTGAAGCTCTAGACTACCTAGAGCGATGTCAGTATAGGGAAAGACACTCAAACAATAGAGTTACCGCCCCAAGACAAAAAGACCCCAGCCATATCATGACTCCTCTTCTCCTCATGCAAGCCTGCAATAAGCTCCACCAATCCCCAGTCTCCATCTTCAACCCTTGTTCAACCTCCTCAATTTCTGTTATTGACCCCATTCGATATTGAAACGAAACAAATCGATTTGATATTGGCTCTTATTAGAGTTGTAGTATCAGCATGAGGCTTCTGGTCGAGCTTATTCCGCCCCCCAATCACAACGTCATGACTTTTTCTCACTTTTCCCTCGCCTCGCCTTCGCCCTTTGCCGTTTGGTGTCAGAGAGAAACAGGCCCTTTGACCTGCAGCCCCTTCTCTTACCGCCATGCATGTCTCTCGTAAGACCAAGACTGTTGTTTGCTTGTTTCTCTTGTTTCTGCCTGACTCGGCTGTTACCGTTCCGAGCAGTGAGTGCATTTCTACTCAAGCTAGAGTGCTTGGACCCCAATGTTTTAGAGAGCATCGTAAGAGACCTCTAGGGTAGAGAAACAGAGTAATGGCAATGCATCGTGTCTGCTGCAAATGCCCTGCTTTTTCCCACGACATGCATATCTGCAAGGCCTCCCATTGTGCGGTGTGAGAAAACTCGCCATTCTCGCATTGTTCCGAATCACGCTCTATAGTTGCTGTACATATGCTTACACTACCGGGGTGTTGTCACGTACAAAGTCGCCCGGTTGAAGAGTAGGACTTTGGTTCCATTGCTTGGGGATTACCCTGTATGATCTTTGCACAACTCATGCTCATTTATTCTCGATAGAACCCATCACATGTGCATGTTCTACTGTAGGAAAATACTACCAATGTTACTATTCATTTTGATACATTAATATTGACAGCGCATCGCTAGTTATTAGAGGCGTCTCACACTTGATCAGAAAAGAGATATGAGCCTATCAGCAGTACCCTAGGAGTGCAATGGTATTCATCACCAATTATAAGTCTAGGTTTTATATTGTTGCAGTATTGAATCTTACTGTTAAGCTCATGTCTCTTTTCAGATCGAATGAGTCTACATGTATAAGCCTAGGTTTTGAACGTTACAATTGTAATTCTCAGTTCTGACATGTGTTTCGTGCAGCTTCATGTGGCTGTCGTTACCCAAAACATAAAAGCCATCGTGATTGTAAACCTTGCCTAAGTGTTCATCATAAGATTTGTCATTTTACTATTTCTTGTAGCCATATAACGATAGACGCACTTTTAAGCATCTTCAACCACAAAACATATCGCTTTTTGAATCATGACCGCCCAACCGTAGAGCAATCTTAGTTAACCATCCCATATAAGCAACTCCATCTAAGCCTTGAGGATCTTCTTGAGCTCCTCGACAACCTTATCTCCAACCTCCTTCGTGCCAGCGTTTCCGCCCATATCCTTGGTGCGCAGACCGCCGTCTAGAGCATTTCGGACAGCAGCCTCGACAATCTTGGCCTCCTCGGGGAGGTTGAGAGAGTATCGGAGCATCATGGCCACAGAAAGGATGGTACCGACGGGGTTGACGATGCCCTTGCCAGAGATATCAGGGGCGGAACCTGTGAGATGAATTAGTTTTCTATCAAAAACAAAAGGTGTCGTAGATAGCTTACCGTGGATGGGCTCGTAGATACCGTTGCACTTGCCCTGACCATCAGGAATACCGCTCAGACTGGCACTGGGCAGAAGACCGATGCTTCCGGGGATAACACTAGCCTCGTCACTGATGATGTCTCCAAACAGGTTGCTCGTCACGACAACACCGTTGAGGCCAGTAGGGTTCTTGATCAGAATCATAGCAGCGCTGTCAATAAGCTGGTGCTCGACCTTGAGGTCAGGGAACTCCTTCTCAAAAGTCTCGTTCATGACCTTTCGCCACAGACGGCTGGTGGCCAACACGTTGGCCTTGTCGAGCGACCACACCTTCTTGTCGCCACGGCCTCGTGCGAGGAATCCAGCCAGACGAGCAATGCGCTCAATCTCCTCTCGGGAGTAAGGCTCGGTGTCCCAGGCCGAGCCGGAGCCGTCATCCTCCTTGCGCTCGCCAAAGTAGATTCCGCCAGTGAGTTCTCGCACAATGACGATATCGGTGCCCCGGCAGATCTCGGCCTTGAGGGGAGAGGCATCGACGAGGGAGTCGGAAGCGAAGAAGCAAGGTCGCAGGTTGCCGTATGTGCCCATCTCCTTGCGGAGCTTCAGAAGACCCTGCTCGGGACGGACGGCACCGGTGCCCCATTTGGGGCCTCCAATGGCACCGAGGAGGACGGCGTCGGCTCCCTTGGCGGCAGCGAGGGTCTCGTCGGTCAGAGGGGAACCGTTGGCATCGATTGAGCACTGGAAGAGGATGTTAGCTGGAGAGTGTAGTAAATGGGTGCTCGAGACTTACACCACCCATGAGATGGTCCTTGAAGTTGAACTTGCCAACACTGGGCTTGTTCTCCTCGAGAGCCTTGAGGACCTAGTAGAACAGTCAGTTTTCAGTTCTTTTCTCTTCTTCGTTCCGCAATGCCTCTTACTCGGATACCCTCGGCCACAACCTGTCCTCAAGTTAGCTCATGCTCAAACAATCAATTCTTCTAGAGCTACATACCTCGGGACCGCAGTGGTCACCGCCCAGGACGACAATGTTGTGCTCAGCCATTTTGATTATATATTGATTGATTTATTGAATCGGTATAGTAAGAAAGAAATAGAGAGAGAGAAGAGAGTCGACGGCAAGAACTTGTTTTCTTAACTCTCCGTTGCTGCCCCGCATCATCACCATTCTTTCCCCGCCATTCCGAGATCGGAGGACTTGGAGCTCCGCAAGCCGGCTCTTCATTCTGGCCCGCTCGGGCCCTACGGCAGAGCTAGGAGTGGGCAACCACGGCATTGGCCAACGAGAGGCGAGACGAAGATCATTTTGGGTAGTATCTCTCTAAGTCTCCCCATTCATCCTCCAGGTACCGAAGCTTCCCACTATTTTATATGAGAATTAAAGTACCAAGTGTTGTATACGGCATGTCTCTTGCTTGTCACTGACGAGCTGTCATTCACCTCAGCACTGCAGCGGATCATTCGGCATAATGCATGTATGGTATTTGTCTGGAGCGACAATGTTTGTATATGTACCTGATCAAAAGCAATATTGTCATCCAGAACTCCGTCCATCCCGTCTACTCCCTCAGAAATGCTTATTCAACCTGTTCCTATCGAAACGCCCTAAATGATTTGCTCTTCAACGGAGATGCCACTGGTACGCCGCCCCCAGCCAGGTTTCCTCGCCCAGTGTCTCGCAGTCTGCCCCCTCGCATGTTTGGTGTGTTGGCACAGAATGCGCAGATATATACTCTTGGCTGAGTTCTGAGGTTGACATTAACACACTTTCCGTGGAGCCACATTTCACAGGACTCGCTATGTCAAATGTCAGTTTGAGGTCATTCGTTACATGTCGCCTGCGACATATTGTAATCGACTTACCACTGGATCATGAAGCCGTCTCCCCCGTCAGCCCCCTTTCGGCCACAGACACACTTGACTTGTCTGTCTGTACTAAGGCTTGACTCAGTGAGGGACGACGGCGAGTTGCTGTCACCTCGGAAAGGGCCAAGGCTACTACCTTGGAAAGGGCGATGTTGCCCACCTTGTCCCATTGGATTCGACCGTTTCTTGCGGTCCTCCATCACTTTACGGAGCTCGCTTGTAGCGTCCCCGATTTTGTCCTTACGCTCATACATAACAGTCTCGCTCTCGCTCTCTCCGTCATGTGGCGATCCAGCCATCATGTCGTGGATACTACTGGTGCTTCTATCGCTGAAGCTACGCCTCGAAGAGTGGAAGATGGACCCCACTGGTCTCACAGGATCCGGCAAGGCAAAGGATGTATTGAACGAATTGGTCCTGCTAGGAATGATGATGGGTTCATCATCAGAGGAAGACTCGTCATCGTCTGAAGGTCCCAGCTCGCGTGTCCGGCTCCTATCCCGAGACACCTTTCTCTGGCCCATACTTGGTTCCCAGTCCCACTCATTCGGTACGACAGTTGTCTCAGCACGAGCTCTTCCCCTTGAGTCGATGGTGAACTTTACAGACGTCCGAGTCGGCGGGTGTTGTAGCGATGGCCCTTCGGGTATGGAAGCCAGACCCGACAGACGATTCTGGTTCTTCATAGGAGACAGCCTTCCCGTTGGCTTGGCAATGGGTCGTCCGACAGGCGCACTGTCGTTACTGGGACCATTGCTAGCTTGGGAGGCAGGTCGAGCTGGGGCAAGCTTGGGAAGCACTTGTCGGTTCTGCGTCTGAGCTCTCTTGCCACGGTTCTCGCTGAAACTTCGACCCATTCCAGGTCGGGGGTTTGACTTGACAGGTGATGGTGCAAGAGCACGATCAGGTACCTTGGTGACCCTCAGGTCCTTCATGCTGGATGACTGTCGGATGTTATCCCCCAGAGGGGTTCTAGATCTCGTTTGGAAGATTGCGCCTTCAGCCGAGCCGGCTTGTGTCACTGGGATGATAGCAGGGTTATCCATAACAGAGGTAGGAGGGGGTTCAAAGAGCAGCCCAGGATTTACTCCTTGCATGGGCTGCCCAAATCCAAAAGAATTATCTAAAGGAGCAGAGAGAGCCGCGGACATGGCAGCACTTGCTGCAGTTGTAGCAGATGCTGAGCCCATGGGCTTTGGGGCAAGGGCACGGTCACGGTGGATCGATTGCATAGGATCTGAACCTGTTGGAGCAAATGGTGCGGTAGGATCTTGAAAGAGTGGCACTTCGCTATTCCAGTCAAATGATCCTGTATGGCGGTGACCATGACCACCTCCATGCTGAACAGGTGTTGTCTGGAAGGCATTGGAAGGTGATGCACTAAAGTCAAAGTCCATACTCATCGAAGGATCCCAGAATGTGGTGGGTGTTGCAGTGGGAGCTGTCATGGGATATCCAAACATGTCACCAGAAGTAGCCATAAATGCAGCAAGATCATGTTGCTGTTGTTGGGAGGTGCCGTTAAAGTCGGGCTGGCCGAAAACCTGGTCATTTTGCATGGTGAGCTTGTCAGCGAGCTTGTGCTCTTCCCTTCGTCCAGTGGGTGGGGGCGTTGCCGTTTGCGCAGGCTCTGCACCCTTGACTCCGACTTTCCTAACCTTCTTGGAGAATTGGAACTGAACGGACGGATCAGGACTGGGCAGTTGTGTCGGATCGGTTATGTATTCTTGAGGTACGTTTACTGAATTCGGGGACGAGGCCAAGCGGCGTGAGGGCTCGACCGGCGGCAGTGGTAGGCGGTTATTTGTAGAGAAGTGATTTACATGAGTCGCAATTCCAGTAGCAAAACTCTCGGCAGACAGTAGTCTTTTGTGACCGCTGGCAATCGTGGCGGGAGTGTAATCGACGAAAGGGTATTGTTGAGGTCCACGGAGATTTCCAGGGGTCGAGTTGAATACGGAGTAGTCTTCAGCGTAGTGCGGCGTCCAACCCCCGGCGTCGGCAAATGTACCTTGCCCGGGCTTGGGAGTATCGAATACGGGACTAGGAAAGACAGCAGAGGTAGGCGTTCCTTCAGATGTCGGAGGGCGGTGGTTCGGATTGGCAAAACTGCTCGCGAAGAGGTTAGTGAATGCGATATAGGATACATGGTGGCGACGTGGTTGATTATGTTGAAGGAAAGCAAAGGAGAGTGTTGCAAATGTGAGCTTGCCTTGTAGCCAGTTGATCCCCACTCATAGCAGCTCTAAAAGATTTTCATAAAGGCCAGTTTTGATGCAAGCCGAGCGAAGTATCGAATTCGAGATTGATAACGTGCACGGCCAGTCAGGTCACGTTTGGCCTTTGAAAAGCACTAGCAAGGGCCGAAAACCATGCAAAATATTGAGAAATAGCACTTGATAAATATTCGGAACAATCAGATGAGATCGAAAGATTGGAGATGATCGGACAGGATCGGGTTCGTGAATGTCGAGCTCGGCGTGGGCAGGCTGTGAGAAGGAACTTGTTGGGTTGATGTAGTGATGGAAAGTCTATTTAGATGTGATGTCGCAGGTCGGTCGGTGCTCGTGGGTCATTACGGGGAGTCGTAAAGGATCATGAAGAACGGAAGAAAAGCATTAAGGTCTAAGACTGTTTTGCCAGGTCAAGCATGTCGGTCAGCCACTGATGATAAAAAAGATGGAATATGGTGTAAAGGGAGGAATGAAGTCGTCGGGAGTCGGGATGGAATACGGGATGGACCAAAGTAAGTAAGCCCCGATTAAAAAAAGAGGAGGGGCAGGCAGGGAAGAGAAAGCCAGGCGAGGCGAGGCAAGGCCAGGCTACAGGTGAAAAAGAAAGGGAGAAGACGAGCAAAAGCAGGGAGAAGTAGAAACCCCGCCAGATGACGCTTGAATGTGCAAGATGAATAGATAAATGGACTGTTGAAGTGCTGAGGATGAGACCTGGCTTGGGACTTGTCTCGTCGTCAATGGAGATGGATGGTTGTTTATAGTGGGATGATTCGATGGTCCAGCTGCAAGTTGATGGGGATACGATGCGATACGAATACCGAGACCAAATTTGATATAGCGAAAGCAAACAGAGTGCTGAAAGAGTATGAGTATCTCACCTTGACATCCGGTGGCCAGTAGGTATTTTCCTTGTGGTTTTGTCCTGGTTCCTTTTCGAGTCTCTTCTTTTGTCCGTCTGTCCCGTATCGCCTCGACTCGACTCGTGAACGGTGATGCTGTGATATTGCGGGTGCCGACAGTCGGTTCCTTTAGGCAGAAGAGGTCTGTTCGCTTCGCTTCGAGTCCCGCGGTAAATTCTTTCAAGAGAATGGACAGGTTCGGGTTGGATAAGGATAAGAATGGACGAATGCAGTGGATACAATACAGTATGCGCCGTGCCCGACCTTCCTATTTACAACACCTGCACTGCACTGCACTGCACTGCACTGACTGATTGAGCTGAGCTGAGCTGTTTGCAGTAACTATACCCTCGGCTAGACGTAATAGGCGCTTCACAGAAATTGAGGAATAGAAAAATCAAAGATAAACACAGTAGTTATTTCAGTATAGTAAAAGTCAACAAAAGTCATTCACATCTCAAATGAATCTCATAGCTCCAAAGATCACAAGCTTGGTGGCACATCAGCAACTTGCCCTCAACTTAGCCGTTGTTGGGCAACCGCCGGGAAAAGAGGTCTTCAGGGGCCTCAGTGCGCTACACTCTGCTAACTTCGATTAGCCAACCGCTGGAACAGATCTAACCTGGAAGAGGCACCGCCCGAAAGCCAACGGTCACCTCTCATGAGCTGAGAGGTTAACAATGCAGCTAACCATTCGACGCCTCTGCACGATAGCCGTTGATTTACCTAACTTCACTTAAACTTGAGTTACTTTTGTGAATGAGAAGCTATGACTGGACTGATTGGTCATTGGAGTTATGATCGGCTCTCGTCTTTAATCCATGTCATGATGGTTGCCCGCTATGACTCCCGTCATAGATAGCTAACTATAGAATACAACCTCCTGAACCTAGATATCCAAACTGTAACAGAGTGTTTTTAAAGGGAAACCTGGTGGAAGTATTTGATGTTATTATAGACTGATCTTGGTCATGATAAGGACAAGTTTCCCTTTGAAGGCAACAATAACCATGTAGCTAAACTATTCATCCCCTGCAGCTGCATGGCTCACCGACTGCTTACAGCCAACCAACACGCCTCCGAAACCACAATCAGCTCACCCAGTTTGTCATGATCGGCTATTGTCTTGTCTAGTCTCATTCCAGCCGTGCCAATTCAACAACAGGTGATTCAGCCTTGCTGTCTTGAGACGTGAACACTTGGACTCGGACGTTGCTCGAGAAACAGACGATGCATCACTAGCTTTAGTCAACAATGGAAATCAAGAGTCAAAATGGGTGGACTTTGCACTCGTCATCGAGACGTTTGGGTTGTGTGGTTGTTGGGGCTCTATCTTGCTAGTCGGGGAGCCGGTTGTTTTAGAGTAAATCATAGTGAGGTTATTTGTTTGTGCTTGCTTTTTCCCCTTTCTCTTTTCTTTTTCTCTTAAGAGTTTAGGTTCTTTCAGCTCGGAAAGGGTTCCTCCAATGGCTGGAACAAAGAACACAGTATCTCTTGGTGGTTTCTGATTTGTTGGTCGACCGTTGGGTAACCTAGAGAGCTTGAGCATGTCCCTGAGCTATCTCAGGTACAAAAAGCAAAGTTTTGTGGCTGACCTTTGGGACAAGAGATAACAATTACTCAATCTCATTTGCAGTCCAATGGTATCGGAAACATTGACTTTAATAGTAATTTCACAAGGTGTATTTCTCATCCAGCAACTCACCAATGAAGTTATCGTCAGGAGTTCCTCCTAGACAAGGTTTCAACGGGACGGGTAGAACAGCGGTTAAGAATAGATGTTGCTTTGACCACGACTGAGTACTCACCTTTGAAACAAGAATAGTTTCGGTGGTTTCACAAACTCTTCAGCTTCTTTTAATAGACATAACATGCGCCGATATCTCACACAAGGATAACCACAACTATATAGACAACGGTATATCTCTGACAGATGCTTTCATAATCAGACCCAGTGCTCTTTCACGTGCTTCACGTGCTATCGTATCTTAACCAGCCAGACGGTAAAGTGAAGGCACCGCACTGCTTCATGATTGGCCGCCCGCAATTGACGCGATGTAAATAGACCTTTGTCGACCAGGGTTTTAAGTGCTTGCATTCTCTCATTCCAAGTGTTTGAGTCCTGACATTCCTATCTTACTTTGAGGTATTCTGCAGCGGGCGTTATTCTTTGTTGATTGTGTGTGAGACAAAGACATTCTTCATTGCCACATGTTCATTTACGAACTTCTAGTAACCTCACAGATAAACTAAGCACAGAGTATTCTGTAACAGGCTGTTGGTTGTTTAATTGACTCTATTCACAAGTTAGGCCACCACAAGAGTTGACTGCCGCGCGTATCTACCGAAGGCCGAAACAGTCACATACATCCGGACAAACGTGCACATAGATGCCTGCATCGAGGTATAACATACCACTCAACTTAATGACCAACTTATACTCTCTATATCCAGTTATTCAACCATTATCATCCTTTCCCGGCCCCGCTCAACGTTTCTTCCCCTCTCCTCCGGACCCTGCTCCCCGGCCGGCCCCATCCGGCCTGGCCTCCGCGACGCATGAATTCTGGGAGATTAAGGCAGGTATTTGTTTCTACTGCAAGGTACATACCTACTTTTTGTTCTCTCACGCCCCCTCAAGAGATCTTGACAACTCAGACGCCCTTTCGGCAACGATATCCTTTTGATAAGAGTCCTCTTTTAATACCAAGGATGAACGGATGATGCTTGTTAAGGTTCTCGGTTCAAGGTCTTGCTTGCTTCCTCACGATGCGTTGTTCATTCTAGCCTCGTCGCTTCCGTTCCCCGGGTACAGACACTGGAGCCCAACCTGCCAGCAACTTCAGACTAAATCTCGTTACGGATTTTCCTTGTATGTGTAATAGGAAAGAAAATCTCTCATGGTCCACGCGTTCATGTCGGATCCTTTACAAAATCCTCCGTAATTAACATGATGTTCCACCAACGCGGTAGATTTCTGTGACAAAGACTCGACTTGACGTGAAACAATCCCGGTTCGTCCTCAAGCTCATCGGTACCTGCGTCAGATTCAGAACCTGCCAAGTCGAGATCCGGGTCCTGTCACGTCAGCAGAAACAACTTGTAACCGATGGGTGATGGGCCATCCGTAACTCCAGGTGCTTCTCGCTAAAGCATATAACGAAATGCTAAGTTAAGATGATATTCATCGCTATAATATGTACATATACCGGACGCTGTTTCGCCTAAGTCTCGTCGGTAATAACACGATATAATTGCATGCGTATAACAGCAGCGGTTTCTGGAAAGTCGCTACGTAGATGAGTTCCCTTTCGGGAAATCTAATCGTTCCTTGTTCGCCTCAACCGGTTGGCAAGATCAACAAGGGATCTCCATCTCCCGCTTGCCGACTTGTCTTGTCCTTGTCAGCCCTGGAACTATTCAGATCTCGTCACCCAGTCTAATAACGGCAAACATTAAACATTTCTCCTCAACGTTGCAGCACTCCCTGGCGTGATGGTTGATCACCTCTAGATCCCTGATCTTAATGCGCCACATATCTTGGTCTTTTCGCTAGAATAACAAGGTCTTCCTATTCAAGAACCGCCGAATATCACTGTACCAGCCATTCATAGGCTCTAAACTCTTCATTAAACCCCCGTGGTGCCACTTTTCCATCTGCAAAGCAACACTGTGTTGTTGCAACGGGCTCACAAACCAGCCTGCCTTTGGTTTTAAATTGGCGTCACATCGCGCCTACTTGCCCTCGAAACAAACACACAGTAGCCGATGATCCTTCTCATTTGACGTTTCACGGAAAGGTCCGTCTTCGACCATCAAGACAAGTTCCACGCCTCGTGATTGACCCACGCGTAAGATAAAGTTGGCAGCAGTGATTCATAGTGGGTGACCGTAGTAGTAATTTCTATCTATTGTAAAGCAAAGCATGCGTTTGACTTCGACTGGCCAGCAGCATCGTCCATTTTGCTCGTTTCAATCATCAGGCTCTTCCCGGGAGGAAGGCTCCCAATCCTAAACCGACCATTCTATCTAGTGCAACAAAAGCAAAACTCCTGGGGTATCTCTCAAAAGGTGAGCAGATGTAAGAAAAAGAAAATAAGAAGAAGTAAAAAAGAAATTGTTGAAATGTGTCCTCCACTTTTTCTTGACATGTACTTTTTCCAAGCCCAGCTTTGAACGTATGGATGAATGCCTTTATCCTGATCAGGCCTGAAAGCCAGGCATTCCACCTTTCCCAAATAGCTCCAAGAGAAGAAAATATAAAGCAAAAAAAAGAGCAGTCAAAGATAGACAAGAACAAGAATTAAACAAAAAAACAATAAGCTCCCAGGAACGACAAACATCATCCTTAGCTTCAACTGGTATCAAATGTCATCCCGAAATCTTTTCATAACGTAGCGAGTGTGGTGTCATCCGCGACTGAGTCTGCTGTCGCGGAATGACGGAAATCAAAAGGAAATGTCTATCGGTATAATTGCAAAGGTCGTTTCGAGTTAAATCATGTTCGGAAAGGGTTCGGTCGTGACGAGGACGTTTCCAGACATCGGGTCAATAGTGTAGGGCTCCTGAGGAGTAAGAAGATGATGGTGAGACTGAGGGTGAGATGTAATGTGTGGCATGACAGAAGGTCTAGGCGTAGTAGCCGACTCCATCGAGGAGCCTGGCATCTGGGGCGTGATAGGTCGTTGATCGGTCTTGGGCTTTGCCATGCTCGACATGGCTAAGGCCCTGGCGTTGCTGCTCTCGCGGCGACGTTTGGGCGTATCCTTGACCTTGAGGTGTGTGTGGCACTAGACATTGTTAGTTAAAGATCATCGTATAGGGAAGAAACAAGGCTTACCTTGTAAGCATGCCTGAACCAGGTGGTTCCCTTCTTCTTGCTGCTGACGAGTGCGATCCACTCATTGCAGCTACCGCAAAGGCCTTCCCAAACATCAGGGTTGCCATCCATGCGTCGCTTCTGCTGAGGTTCCTGGAACGAGCTTCCGGTGGCGGCGCTGATACCATGAGAGAAGGACTTGTCGTACCAAAAGGCCGAGTTCTTCAACACGAGCCACCTTCCGGGCTTGCAGATTCCACACCATCCCTCGCGCTTGTTACCGTGTCCTCGGACCCATCTAGGGGTGTAAAGGTCGCCTTCAAATCGCAATTCCTGCTCGCGGGGAATCATGTCGGGGTCCTCGGGGTTCATGTCCTCAGGGGGAGGAGGAATCTGCTCCTCCTGGAGAGCAGCGTACAGATCCGGAGGGTCAGAGAGGTCGGTGTAGTGACCGCTAAGGCAGCTGGCGTCACCGTTGCTCTGAAGCATCCTGAAAAGGCCGTGAGACAGAAGAGGCTGGGGCGGGGCGTAGTGGTTGACGTCGGTTTGCCATTGCTGCTGCTGTGCCATCTGAGATGGGAGCTGGGTGGGCAGTAGCATGCTGTTCCTCTGGAAGACAGGAGTGCTGGGGACGACGAATGGGGCCTGCTGCATTGCCTGGAGGTTACCGTAGTTGAGAGGCAGAGGAGAGGCGCCAATAGCGGGAGAAGAGTGGCCGGAAAACATCTGCTGGTGGTTGTTGTACACGTCCTGGCAAGGGTGGTAGGCGTATTGAGCAGGCTTTCGACTCGCAGGAGCACCGTAAGTGCCTGTAGACCATCGCTTGATTCTGGGGCCTTCGACACTGTAAGGAGCAGATCGTACGTTGACTGGTCGTGGAGAAGGAGAAGCGCCACGGCCACGGCTCTGGGTTCGAACAAGGTCGGTCCTGGACTGAGGGGTCATTCGCGGTGAAGCAACAGGTGAAAGCTGAGTTGAGGACATCATGGAAGTGCGGTTGGAGCGATGAGGGTAGTCTGAGGTGAAGGAGGGTGCTTCAGAGAGAGCTGCCGAGAAGTCATCGTGGTGCATGTCGGAGAATGCACCAGAGGTGGACATGGAGAAGGAAGAACCGGACATGCGACGCTGTTTTGAACCACTATCGATGGCCATGAGATCCTCTTCAACAAGTGCACCATGCTTGAGGTCAAGAACAGGAATAGCCTCATCAGCAGTGAAAGAGTTACCCATTCCCATGGTCATATCGTAATCCATGCCATGAAGATCAAAGTGATCCTCAGTTGGCTTATCCATCCATGATGCTGTTTGAGATTAGCCAAGTGTCATAAGGAGGTGATTGATACACTTACCGTTGTCCATGGTAGGAGGGTAAAAGTCTTGGTGCATAGAAACAGGACGGGACATGGTCTCGCTGGGAGTTTGCTGGAACGAGACAGAAGATGTGTCCCAGGAAGGTACTGATGAGAAATCCTCGGCACCGCAGAAAGAAAGTCCTTGGTAAATTGGCATAGGTCGAGGCTTAGACTGGGTGACTGGTGTTGACCACATCTCATCGGAGCCCATCATGGACTCGCTCTCGGTGAACTCGTTGTGATTCATCTTGGTTGTGGACTATGAAAGCCAGTTGTGACGACTATCGCAGATAGCAATGAAAGGGAGTGAAGGTTCAACGTTGATGTTGCTATAAGCAACAACTGTAAGTATCGTGTGAATAGGTGAAAGGAGGGACAAGAATAGTGAAGCATACAGTAGGGTGTGACAAAAGCAGAAACAGAAGGGCCCTGTCAAAGAGCGAGCCGTTAAGCTAATATGCAGAATCTATCTGACAAGGGCTGCGTGGTGTTAGCATGAATTCGTGATGGACGATCATGGTAAACGGCTCAGGGTGTGAGGTCCACATCGTCGTTGGATCTTCGGGAGTGCCGCGGAACATCTCTGGCTTACCTGGGTAACTAAGAAGCAATGGCCAAGTCGAATGTGGGAGTAATTTCCGGTTTAGCAACATGCGTTGTAAGAATGGTGTTGTAATCAACAAGCAGCACCGGAATCAAGGCGGCTAGGGTATATTGGCAGTGTTATCAAGAAACAGGATCCCTTGGGCAGCTGGCGACGAAGACGCGTAGAGAGTGTATCGGTTGGTTGTCTTTGTAAAGGAAAGTGGCGTAGTTGGTGAGCCTTGTTTGAAGGAGAGGATATATAGACCTAGTCTTGGATAGTAGAGGGCAGGCCCGCGATGTTATACGATTTGATGTTAAGTAAGTGTTTGTGTTAAGGAATGACTAGAAAAGAAGAATAGAATTGCAAGAGAAGCGTATGCAAGAAAGGATAGGTCGAAAGGGCGGAGCCGGAACCTGGAGGTATAAGAGCAGATGGTATGGAAGAGCAAGAGGCATCATCCATGGAGACAAGGTAGCTCCGCAAGTCAGGGACAGTCACCAGGGGAGAGGTTTGGATAGACGGGAGGGGCTGGACCGAGTGGATTCCAACACACAACACAGACCGATCTATGAACTGGTACAAGAGAAAGCGGATACATAGCAGAGGAAGGAGGGGGCTATCCGGTGCAAAACAGAGTCGCAGCGCTGCTGGGATGGGATGGGCCCCAGCAGGTTGCGAGTACAGTACTATGTTCGTCAATAAAGTCAAGGAAGTTGAGAAGCCGGTGGGGCGCCTTGACAGGGGTAATGACATGGATGTACATGACCCCGGACTAAGGATAATAAGGCCACAGCTTTCAGTCGACAAGGCTGGCGGGCGGTTGATAGTGAGCTTAGTTCTTGTGAGGGGCGCAGAGAGTTGAAGTGATGATGCGAGGCATCCGAAAGAATAAAAATATGAAATGAAGGACCTGTATAGCATCGTAAAGTATCCCAAACAGAGCCCAAGACAACCAAGAGTGGCGCAGGCTTCATGAGTGTATCGCCAGGGTATTCGATCGGGCCATTGGACCATCCAGTCGGGCTGCACAACAGAGACTCGATGGAGGTGGCTTGTCTCATCCTATGCTGAAGAAACAAGAGACGAAGGGGCATGTGTGGATGGACGGGCGGGCTGGTGAGTCGACAAGATCGAAGCTTTCATTGTATCGACTCAAACTGAGCCACGTTAGTCCCGTCTGGGGTTGACAAAACTTCCGACGAAAGCGAGCTACGACTGCAGGCACACCACATCTGGCTGTTTCCTGACACCTTGGCCAGAGGTGCTACGCTCTGGGTCCTTCGTTTGGCACGCCCAGAGTGTCGGCCGGCACACCCCTCTGGGGCCCCGGGAGAGGGACAATGCGCGCTAGAGTCGAGACAGGCCAGGGTGAGATAGATGCGTATGCTATTTTTCACAACAGTTGAAACCGCTAAAACTCGGGTGCGATGGCTGGTGCGTAGGCTAATTGCTTGACGGGCACCATTATCGAAAGATTTCAGGAACCGAACCGAGTAGCTACGGGATCGCCTAGATTGAGCCAGAGCGTATCCGTAAATCTTTGAGGATGGCGTTTTTGACAAAGCGATCTGGCGATATCACATCGTACATACGTCAAAGACGCCATCCTCTGATCCCCCGCACGAGGGGCGTCGATATGGTAAGATGTGACGTCTGGTCTCGATCGTGCAGCGGTGAACACCTGAAGAGAGCTTGATAAGAGGTTTTGAATTCGAACGCTACATCGAGCCGGCGACGGTCGTGTAAGCAAAGTGGCAAAACCTCACATCAGTAGTGCGTGAATGTTTGTTTTCTCGGTTGATATGTCATCAGAAGATTTGTGGCTCTATACCAGGACGAAGCAACACCACTTCGCATCGAGGCGGCAGGCGACGCGCCCTGAATCCAGGCTTTGACCAGTCGATTGAGAAAGCATGTGTGAACATTTAGTGGCAGAGAGCGAATCGGAAGCATAGGTGACCTATAGCAGCATAATTGTCTGGTGCTGATATAGACTGAGATGTGAGTTATCCATTTTTGAGGGGGGCCTTTGAGGCTCTCGATCTGCTTCCGCTTGGCTGTTGGAGGGTATATCCGACTGAGACCTGCTGAAAGTTTGGCTAGGTCTTCCTGTATTTCCGGCCTTGGCTGGCTGATGTTTACTGTTGTGCTCAGATTCGAAATGCACTGAAGGGAAGGCCAAAGAGGTTGCAAGCGTGAGAGGGAAGACTACGACAAGCGAGTGTTTGAAGTTGAAGGAGAGTGGGTCGTACAAGAGCATATGATTTGCGAGGGAAGGACCAGGGGTCTAATGAGAAGAGCGGGACGAGTCTCTTGTTCCTACCGTTTGGGCGTAGAGTCCGCAAATACGGGCTTCTGATTGGACAAAGCGACAGCGTCTCAGCCGTGCGCAAGGAGACCGGCGTGTCTCAGATCTGTCGCAAGACCAGGGGTTATTAAACAGGGCCCACTGATACGTCCAAGGGTGCGCCCACTGATTTATCCACTGGACGATTTCGTGGCTCAACTGGAAGCTCAGTAATTAATTTATAAGTGCCCAAGCTCAATTAGCTGAGTTGCCCGCTGAGAAAGCCACACCTAAAGCACCTCCAGCTAGCAGGAGCACAATTCGCCGAAGATATATGGACGACCACGTCAGCGCACGACCCAAGGATAACAGTTAATTGCGATAGTGGATCATCTCAGTCTATGAATAGCAGAGACAGAGGGCAACTTGTTTGCACAGACAGCGCATTCTCTAACGACCGGTCATTTTCAACTTTACAAAGCAATAAATCGCCAGATCTCGATCCTGTCTCTGTCCGTTTTAGTACACTCGCAGATAGAACATCCCCGCGATCCCTTCACCTGGACAGTTCAATCGCCCGTCTGTTGCGCAGCAAGTGCCGGATCCTCCTTCGGGGTCAAGGAAGAGCCCAGTTGACACTGTTACATCGCGTTGGTAATCTCTTGTTTTATTTTCCCATCATTTAACCAGATTTTCCCCTCGTCTCGTCCCCATACAGCCCCGTTCGCTTATTCAATCATGTTGTGTATAAGTACAATTCATCATTATATTGCAACGCGTCATCTTGTAGTGTACTTGTCACGACGACAAATTCTTTTCTCTATGGATCTGTGCCCAACCTAAAACCGTAATTACTGTGTATGTGCTTGCTCTCTCCACATTGAGCACGGTGAATTCTTCCAGTCAGCTGGGTTGAGCCCAATAGCTTGGTACGTTGGGATGAAAATTGAGGCTGTCAGATGGTTGACTAGCAGCCAACTAACTAACTAACATAGTGGCCCCCAAGACAAAAGGCCAAAGACTAATAACCTATCTAAAAACTAAGACCAAAACCAAAAATTGTTTCGCATAACAACTTATAGTGATGCCAATGCTCAAGGCGGTTGTGAAGATCGTGATCTTGATCATGGTCATCATGGTGGCCGATGTGCTGCACCCTGCGGCCGTGAAGCCCAGCACGGCTAGAGTCAAGCTCGTGCATTTCTACTTTGAGACACTCAGATAACAAAGTAGGCATGTGAGAGGAACTTAGACTGTTTCTGTTCACAGTTCCGTTGTATTCGAAACTTGGCAGGAAGTTGCAGGGTAATTAGCCGTGGGAACTCTTTTTTTGTTCTCCCATCCCTTCTACGTGCGTTCTATTAATCCTTCCATGACCCCGCCGACGCCCGGTAAGGCCGTATGGCGGCCAAGCTACAAGGGTCTTAGCATGTCCGTTCCTGAAAGCACTACTCAAATGGGAAATTAAACCACCACCTTTTGGGTGAGAGCATGAATCAGGCCTTGTTGTCTTTACTCAAAATGAACATCACAAACCAATTACGTCGGCACGTTTCCCCCGCAATGAACTCTCTTTTGATTTCTTTGCTACGTTACTCTTGTCTCCCTGCACTTGTCTGTAGGTACTGTCGATATCCTTGACGCCTTGTCCAAAATGTTTTGACTTCTCATCGGTCACATCTATTTCCGTTCTCTCTCCGCGCTTCTGGAAATAGAGCAGCAGAAACGTCGCTGAAGATGGGTCTGATCCCCTTAAAACATTAACGTATTAAACGTGACTCTCAAAGAAACGACAACATATGATCGTATCCCAGTCGTAGCCTTATCATGCTGAGCCATTTTCCGCTCCCCTGTCCTAGGCATGCTCTTTAACTTTTTCCATTCTTTGTGCGTTGCAAAGTCACTAGTCCTTGTTGATTCGCTTCCACACTTCGTTCTCAGCTGCAGCAAGACTCTCGCCGGCAGCCGAAGCCCACTTCTTGGCGGCCGACCAGACTCCCTCGCCCTCGTCGTCCCCCATCAATGATGGCCTGCGTTCCTGAGATACCGAAGCTTCATGTGCAGCGCGCTGCGAACTAGTGAATTCGGATGCGTGCACGTTCTGGTGGTAGCCAGGTGGGTGAGAAAAATCGCTACCGCCGGTTCCGCCCAGCACGGCCGTTGGGCCCAAGCCAGCCATCGGTGACGGGCCAGCCGCTGTTACCGTCGATGAACGAGGTGCGGTGAACTCCGACCCATTGGATACGGGAGCATAGTACATCTGGGGAGGCATTTGGGTAGGCTGCGTCTGAGTATCACGTAGCGTCTCTCCAGTCTTGGGAGGCGGTGGGAGTTGAGATCCATTTGGCGGCACCGGGACTGCGCCGGGCTGCGGAGCTGGCGGGCTATAGTCCAGAGTGGTCCGAGTCGGCGTCGGCTGGACGGGTGCGAAAGCCTGGGGCGCTCCGGTTGGAGCTGGCATTGACGGGCGCGCTCCTGGTTGAGCTGCCGGGTAGGTAGAAGTAGGTACTTCGTTGGTTGCTGGTACATTAGACGAGGCTCCCGGATCGCCTGATTCAGCTGTCTTGGGGGTGACACCATCGGGCTTTGCTGCCACGATGGGGCTTGAGGTATGAATGGGAATGGGAGGCATATCAGCGGTATTTGGAGTTGGTCGTACACAGAGTGTATGGAGTAGAGAATCTCGTCTGCTTTGAGATTTTATATGTTTTGTTTAGTTTAAGGTTAAAGTTGACTCAGCTATTGAGAACTGGCTTTCAATGAATGAGATGTTGTCTGAATAAGAAGCGTGGCGATGACTGCCAACTACGTCATGTGATCTTGCTGGCTGCCTGTTGCACATTAGGCACTCGGTTACCTGCAGTCGGCGGGGAACTGTCTGTCGATCAGATTGTCAATAGCTCCATCTCGTCAACTTAGTATTTCCCAATGCGGAATACGAGAATTCATTCTTGATCAAGTGGTAAGCTCTTGATTCAGGTGCACCGCAAGGCAGTGACGTAAGGAGTTACCGGGTATGACAGGTACCCTGAAGCTCTACGTTACGGGGTTTGCAGCATGTCTACATGTAATACCTTTGAGTTTTGGACAGTTGATACATTTAATGTGGTATCTCGCTGGCAGCGATTAGAAGCTTTGTTTAAGGGTCAGGCAAGTGATTGATCAGTGAAACTCCAATGCAACGCCAAAGAGGCTTGTCATTGAATGGCGCCGAACCCTGAAAGTTTATATTACCATATTTCCGGTTGGGTACTTCGTAAACTGAGATTACTCAGTATTAGGCTTTGAAATTGTGTAAAACCATCCAAGTAGACTGATATTACATATCCGCATCAATATCAACCGTAATTACTGCACAATATTGTTTGAATGTGTTCGGTACATAGTAGAGTTTCAAGGTACATGTATTCCAAATCACCTACGTTAGATAGACTCCAATAAGATTGTTAGTATTACTGCATAGCATGTTAAAGTGCAGTCATATCGCTAGAAGTCTATCTCAATCATGCAAGGCGTCTCGTGATTCAGTCTTCAGTCTCCTTCAAACTCTACTCTCGAACCAGGTGTTCAACCCTTCTAAGCTTGTGCGGGCTTGTATGGACAGCCCGCAAACGCCTTTTGTTTCGCTTTCTCCTCGAAAGCATTGGTCTCTTCAATACCCTTACCGACAGCCTTTTCAGGGCCGATATCCTCAAAGAGAAAACCCTCAGACTTCATCTTTGCGCCGCCATCTCCAGGGATGAGTCCACCAGAAAGCCAAGTGATGCAAGCCTCAAAGTTCCAGCGCTGCCAGAATGTAGCGGGCACGTAATAAGGCTCCTTCACATAGTGGCGAGTAGTGATGCGACCTGTCTGTTCGTCTGGCTGGGAGAGGAAATCTGCGCCAGAAGTGCGAGGAAGACAGAGGAATCGGACAGCAAGTTTTCGAACAAGCAAAAGACTGTAAGTCAGGACAGTAATACCCAGACCGGGTTCCGGGAAACTTTTTACATGTTAGTATGCTTTGATCATGAAGCTGAAAATGGACTAGACATACCCAAATGCTCGCCTCAGCCTAGGTCCCATAATGACACAAGCTGCTGGATATCCGACCGGCGCAGCAAACTTGGGATAAGAGTCCAACAGCATCTTCATCAGGACGTCGCCGAGCTTCTGAACCTCCTTTGTGGGGCGCAGATATTTATCCTCATAGTCTGAGCCGAAACGAGTCACATCCTCAAGGAACTCAAGGCCATCAGTCCATTCAGTCTTCTGGAGGATAGTCTTGTAGTCGATATCCATCATATCAGCGACGTACTTCCACAGAGTTGAGATAGCAGCAACTTCCATGTCAGTAAGAGCTCGCCACTCATACTGATTGAGGAATCTAACGGGCTCGGCGAAGGAGGCGTAAAGCACGTAGAGGAGATCCTCTTGCGTGATCTTGCCAGCTTTGATGTATGGTGCGTGAAGGAAGTTGGTACGCGCAATCGCCTTGCTAAGAGTTGGTGATTCAGGCGCAAAGTTTGCAAAGCTGAGAGTGTTAATGAGTCTTGTAGTGATGAGTAGTGCTAGGTGAACTTACCAGAGGTAAACGACTTCAGTGTCTGCATATCTGGATTACATTATAAGTATGCGATCGCATGGGATGAATTGTGACAACTGTACCTCTTGGGGGCCTTTGCAGTGATTGCTAGATCGCTGCCACCATAGAGAACATGGCCAACGTTCTGTACAGCATAAGTCTATTCGACTGGTTAGCGTGGAACATAGATTTGGTGTTAGTCGGCTGGACATACTTCGAACAATGCTAACCGAGTGCCAAAGTCATACATAAGCGGAAATTCGAAATTTGCCATGGTCTTGACAATTTCAAAGGCATTCTGGTTTGTCATTCGACCCAAGGAAGCACGATCATGGAACCCAAGCTTGGAAACAAGAGAGTTGATGCGGGAGAACCGCAAGAGAGAGCAAAGAGCAACATATCCAAGGAAGAGGCCCAAGAGGACCGGACCAGAGATTGAAGTTGGCGAAAAGCTGGTGATCCAGTCTGATTGGAAACCTGCCGACGATGAGGCATTCATGCCAGCAACAGACATATGAGCGTCCATAGTGGCGTCGATAGTTCTATCAACGGCCTTTTGAATGAGGGGAAAACCACAAACGTGAAGCAGAAATGTCTACAGCAACCGAGTGGAATGTTACAGTAGGTATTTATGGAACACCCTTGTAAAGATAGTCGGACTACACGGCGTTCAACCCAAGTTGGGTATGTTTTAAACGTGACGCTAATACTACGACTAGGATGATGATAGACTCCACAAGCCCTATCAAACGAAAGGTGTTGGTAACGATCGTTGTCGTACAAGAGGTACTGATACATCATGCTGTATTACGAGTCTTATACGATGTAAGAATTTGATAGCATCTAACTAATAGCTGGTGTAAGCCGCCTCCTTCGGTACTTGAATCCTATCCGGATCTAGTATGTACGCATGTTTCGATTAATTCCACAGAAACTACTCAGGCAGTCAGCATATTTGCCGTTCTTACCAACAGGTGCGATCAAGGAGGGTGTCGTTACACTTGGTTCATCCAATGGTGATGAACCAAATGACGGGGATAAGCATCCTCCCTCGGTAGTAGGTAAGTCAAAGACATCAAGTGACAAGTGTTCCAATTGTAATAACCTCCGTCTCTTTAAGGGTTTGAGATCTGGCCTTCCTGAATAAACTCTCGGAAGGCCATGTCTGGCCTCTATGAGAATATCTACTTGACAGACTATGATTTGAAGTTAACCAGCTTATTTGAAAGCATCTTGAAAAATGCATTATCAAATGCATGTGTCGTATCGTATCCGCGGTGACATGCCCCAGAATGGAACTTGTGTGGATTCTTGTACCGGGTTATCAAAAGTCCGAATTCACACGCTAAGCCTAATTGACCGCCGCGATCAAGACAGTCTGAATGGATCGGATGCGCTCCTGGTGTTTTTGAGGTTGAGTTTGAGCGCGCAGCAGCAAGCTTCTTTACTTTCTCATCATCGATGTGAGCTTGCTCAGCCGCATCAACTCCGAATTATTAAAAAGCACAAGACCAAGTCATCAATATGGTCGGAAAAGTCAGCGAAAGGGTCCTCCTACGGGAAGGTATGGTTCATCATTACTGGTTTCTGAAGCAACTGGGCTGTCGCTCATGACAGATTGCTAACAAGTTTATTCTAGGTCTCGAGAGGACCGACAATGGCATGAAGCTGACAACATGGCCCGACGTGACGCCAATTAACCAGAAAAACTACTATACGTACGGCTACCCCTTCTTACGCGCAAACAACCCCTGCTGATGCTACGGCAGTGATTACATGAAGCGCGATGATCAGGTTCTCGCCCTTCGTCTTCAGAGTGATGCGACACGCGATCGACTAGTACAGAACGCCCGCGATAGAGACCGTGTTTTGTCCAAGAGTGCCAATGGTGAACTGCCGCTTCCCGTCGCAGATCTACCTGACGAAGATGGCGCCGCAACACCATCTGCTGGCATAGACCCCTCGAAGATCATTGTGATCCACCCTGGCAGTCAGAACCTTCGTATAGGCTTTGCGAGCGATGCGCTTCCCAAGACGATCCCCATGACCCTTGCGACCAAGTTTCCTCAGACCGAATCTGAGATGTACGAGGCCCTACCACGACGGCAGTTCGAGGCCAAGACCGTAGATCAACAATATGGAGAAGAGTGGTCAAAGAAGTACAACAAAATGTGCAATGACCTCAAGGTCGAGATGCGGGCCAACAAGCGCAAGGTCTTGCCTAATTCAAAAGAGCTTGTCCAAACCTTCAACCGTCGTACAGAACCCGAGGTTATCCAAAAGCACAACGACCCGCTCGAGATTGAATGGACCGACATCGAAGCACTCGACGACCCCGACTCTTTGGCTTCATGCTTTATTGGTCACCAGGCTGAGCGTGTCCCCGATGATTCTAACCCCAAATTCAAACTTTGGTGGCCAATTCAGCATGGCCAGTGGAACGAGGACGGATACACAAGCCAGGAGCATATGTTTGATGACCTCGAAACCCTTCTCGACAAGGCATTGAGGCACGATCTGGGGTTGAAGAAGAATAGCGAGTGGCAACAATACAGCTGCGTTTTCGTCATCCCCGATCTATACGACAAGAAATACGTCGAGCAAATCCTACGCTCTTGCATGACATGGTTCGAATTCTCTCGGGTGTGCTTCGTCCAGGAAGGAATGGCTGCGACGTTTGGTGCTGGATACACGCAAGCCTGTGTTGTCGACGTTGGAGCTCAAAAGACATCCGTCACCTGTGTGGAAGACGGTCTTGTCATGGAGGATTCAAGGATCAACCTCAAATATGGAGGTTACGATATCACTGATACCTTCCTCAAGATGATGCTTTACGACAACTTCCCCTACCAGGATATGAATTTGCGACGACGATACGACTTTCTTCTCGCTGAAGAGCTCAAGATTAAGCACTGCACCATGTCACAAGCGGACATCTCGGTGCAACTCTACCAATTCCACGTTCGCGCACCCAACGAGCCTACACGAAAATACCAGTTCAAAACATACGACGAGGTTATTCTGGCGCCAATGGGAGTGTACGATCCCGCCATCTTCGACAATAGCGCCAAGTTGAAGGGACGACGTAAACTGGTTGACCGATCTTACAACGCATACGACGTCGATATTCCTGACGATCCTACCTCTGCAGCTCAGCTGGCTATTCTCGCCCTCGTCCAGCCATCGATAACATCCAACGTCAACGGATTCGCACAGTCGCAGCCCGATGTTTCAACGCCTATGAAGGAGAAGGGTCCTTTCTTGTTCGGAAAGGAGGGTGCTGCTAACGGAACTCCCATGGGTTCTCATGCTGGATCTCCTGCACCAGAGGGGGCCACTACACCAGTTCCTCCATTCGTCTTTGGCGCAAAGGACAAAGACGGTGTCAATGGTGGCAGCCCAGCGCCCAATGGAGGAACCCCTGCCCCTGGAACAACGCAGCCACCTGCAGGCATGTTTGTTGATGCCGCTGCCCGCACCGCCAAATCGGTCGCTATTGAGCAGGATGCTGTCCTGCCGGTTGCCCCTCTCGATATTGCTATTCTCACAAGTATTCAGAACGCCGCTAAGAACGATGAGAAGAAGCTGAAGGATCTGCTTGGAAGTATCATGGTTATCGGTGGCGGTGCCAAGGTTCCTCACTTCACAGTCGTGTTAGAGGAGAAGATCAAAGCCCGACGACCCGACCTCAACGACAGAATCCTTGTCAGTCGAAGCGCCAGAGACATGGACGAGCAAGTGGTCACTTGGAAGGGTGCCAGTGTCTTTGCCAAGCTATCTACCAACGACTCATGGATCAGCCCCTTTGAGTTTGAGAAGCTGGGCGCCAGGACTCTTCACCACAAGGTGCTTTGGGCATGGTAAATTCACTTCAAACAAACTGTTCGATGTTGAACAGGCTATAGGTTAATGGAGTTTTGGCAAGGGAATGGAGTCTTGGTTCTTGTGTTCAATGGATTAATAGAGCATGCAGCAATTTTAAAGGCAGCCGTAGATATGAATGCTTGCTTTACTAGGCTAGGACAAAAAGTCGATACAATGATTTGTTGGTTGCTGTGAATTAAAGTTGATACTGTAAAAAATAGTGGATGATGGTGTAACCAACTCCAACGCTGTTTGGTGATAATCCGATAACTCATCTAGATCAGCGCATCTTGATCAGCTACAAACTTCAATATTTCTAAGACATGTCTTGATCAACATCATACGATTGCTTCTCGCTTCAAGGGCGATATCGGGTGCAGACATGATGCATCCAGCTTATGTAATGGCCCCGTCATTTCTTAAAATGTTAGGCCCGACATCCGAGCTTCCTTCAAGCTGGAGCTGGAGCTGGAGCTTGATATTAGTTCCATCCATCGCTTCCCCGGCTATTAGTGCTATTATTGTTTGGCATCCATCATCGCGCTTATTAGCACCACTACGTCAACATTCGACTCTCTAGCAATGTGATGCACTCTTCTCTCGTCTGAACCATCTTTTTATCTTATTGCATTGCTTCCCCATCGAATCGAACCGAACCGAGATAATACGACAAGAACCATCCCCACCATGCTGTTACGATATCTTCCTTTTGCGCCGTCAACGACGCCTCTCCAGGCACTTACGTACCTCCTCGGCATATCGCTCTTCTCCATCTCGTTCCTTGTCTTTCTTAATAGCTCCATTTCATTTGTTATTACTGACTTGATTGGGCAGAAGGAAGGCGTTGGCGATGTTGTAGGAACGCTCGGCTTCGCGGATGAGCTTGTTGCACTTGTTGCTTGTCCTGGATGGGGTCTTGTGTCGGATCGACTGGGTGTACGATGGGTTGCAGTTATCGGATACGCGATAATCGGACTCTCTCTGGCTCTGTTTGTCCAAGCGACGAACGTGTATCCCCAATTGTTGCTGGCTCGTGTGTTATTTGCCGTCGGCGCATCCGCAGCGTAAGTGACTGATGCAACCAAGAGTGGACGAACAGTGCTAACTCTGCAAAAGGGCTACTATGGTAACCGCGATTCTACCATCTTTGACCGACGACAGTAATAGCGAAGAGGATGAGGCACGAGCTAGAATCAAGGCGCTTCAGAATGCGACTGCTCGAAGCAGCATCGCCTTTTCTGTCGAGTCGGAGGCGACTATCACCCAGGAGCGATACACACAGTCGGTTTCTGACAGGAGTATGTCGGACTCTGCAGACTCTGCGGCTGGACGGCCATCGAAGCTGGCAGGCTTCGTCGGATTATTCACTGGATTTGGTGCTCTTGTCGCATTGACACTTTTCCTTCCACTGCCTGCCAAATTCAGCGAGGATAAGGATACGACCCCCGCTGAAGCCGTGTCTTATAGTTTTTATGTCGTCGCTGTTGTCGCACTGGCTGTGTCTTTATTTGTCGCGATCGGTCTGCGGAACATCAAGGGTGAGGAAGGCAAGGGCTTTAGGGTCCTATTTGGACTTAAAGATGAGAACGAATCGAGATCAGATGGAAACGGTCACCAACGGGTAAGTCAAGTACTCTTGAACGCTGTACGCTGTTACTAACGTGGTACAGAAACTGTCACCTTATCTACATCTTATGAAGGACTCAGTCTTCCTTGGTTTTGTCGATTCGCGAATCGGCCTCGGATACGTCGGCGGCTTTGTCGCTCGAGCATCCAGTGTTGCAATTTCACTTTTCATCCCTCTCTATGTCAACACATATTATATTAGCAACGGTTTCTGCAAGGGCTCACCCCACGACTCATCGCCTGAGCTCAAGGAGGAGTGCAGAGCCGCTTATGTTCTCTCCTCCATTTTGACCGGTGTTGCGCAATTCATGGGTCTCATCTGCGCGCCTGTCTTCGGATATCTCGCCAGCCGAACTGGTCGTATCAACTACCCCGTCGTCGTCTCAACCGTGTTTGGTATCGTAGGCTACACTATTCTGCCACAACTCACCAGTCCTGAGATCAAGGACGTGGACGGACGGGGTGGCAGTCCGATAATCTTCTTGGTCGTCTCGCTCCTCGGTATCAGTCAGATTGGTGCCATTGTCTGCAGTCTTGGATCTCTTGGTCGCGGCGTTCTCGCAGTTGAGCTGCCTCGCACTACGCGTCCCGAGAGCCTTCTGCAGCCCGAGGACTACGAATCTGCCAACGACGAGAGCCGGCCTCTCATCAGCATCACAACAGATCAAGAATCAGTTTCGCGCATTCGTCTCAAGGGCTCCATCGCTGGTGTTTATTCACTATACGGTGGCTTTGCTATCTTGCTGCTCACGAAGCTGGGAGGATATCTGTTTGATACGCTGTCCAACGGTGCGCCTTTCTACATGATGGCCATTTTCAACGCTGTGTTGCTTGCCTTTTCTCTTGGTATGGATGCTTCGCGCGCGTTCTCGCACTAGACGTGAGATATTTTTTTAGTCAGCTATGTATGATTGGGGCTGTATGAAGTAATAAAAAGCGATTTCTTTCTTCTTTGTCTGATATTACAGGGGCGTGTTATGCAGTCGATTATGTCCACTATTATATCATGTATCATAGATCATACTGGATCAAATGGGTGGTTTTTCAAGTTGCAGCGTCATTCTTGTAGAATGTGTGTCTTTTGGAAGCGATCTTGGACCATGAACTTCTTTCACAGCTTCCTAGTCAGTACAGTCACTTCACTCACCGTGCAAAGGAGAAATAATAATGAGGTTTTCAACGTTTCTATTAGCTTTCTAAACCGTATTGGCTACGATGCTCAGTTTAGCAGAATTGTCCAAACATTTACTCACCTCAAGGGACACTCATCCCACAGACCTAATGACTCTCAGAGTCATCTTTGCAGTCCATGTTTAGTCTGTGTTGCTTACAAACTCGGTGATCTCCCTCTCCTTCTTCTTTGCCTCCTCCTTCTTCTTCCAAGGGAGACGGTTCACGAGATCATCGATGGTGTCCTTTGCCTTCTGACCCAGGTCCTTGAGACAGTTGTCCAGGTGGTACTCCAGGTTCTTTCGGACGACCTCTTTGAAATCTTTAGTGCCCTTGAAATGGTAGACCGGCTGTCCTCGGTGTTTGAAGGAATCTTGGGTAGACATTGTGATTAGTCTGGTGAGTAGAAGGTTTCAAGTTGGGTTCAGTGCAAATGGTAGCAGAGTTGACTCACAAAGTTGGTTCCAGTTGATAGTAGAGCTTGCTAGGTTGTTTCAATGTGTTTCTTTGCTAAAAACTAATTGATGGTGATGAAGGAGGGAAAAGGGGGTTTTCAGGGGGAAGATCCGGAGGCCTTTAAATACTTCCAATTCCTACCCGAACAATTCATGTTCGTGAGAACAGTTCAGCTGTTCTGTGCTTGTTCAGTATTCACCCTTTGGTACTGAGGCAGCAGAAATAAGCTATGAGGAACATATTGTTGGGAAAAGGGGTTACTGAGCCGGAGGTGTCATCGGCAGTCCTGGGCATCAGATGACCGAGAGAACTCAATTTTGGTCTTGTATACATGATTAGAAGCGTTAAAATGATGCCTTGAAGCTATATTTAAGCGTATGTGACCTCGGACAAGCATATAACGTGGCACAATCAACTTAAAATTACTCGATACAGGATACCGTCCTCAACCCCACAACCACGCACGCCATGTGTTAATTTAGAATAACAGGAGCTGTTCACATTGTTATATGAGGTGATCCTAAGGACATTATGGTTACCACAAAGCCATGTCTTGTTGTGGTTCTTTGAGGGAGTGTTTTCATTGGCAGGACGAGATTTCAGGGGTTGTCCTCCAACCACATCAGCACACACAACAAAGAGTATTCTGAGCTTCAGAACACTCTCCTTATCTCATGGAAACTATGAGCATGTTCTCTTGTCATCCAGAAGGTTCTCGCTGTTCAGAATGTTCAAGTGATTGAATCCAAGGGGTGGCTGGGTATGTTACATATCACATTCACTAGGCGCTTTCAGGCGTATTAAATTCAACGGAGAGCAGACCAGTAACTAAAACAGAGAATGGTATAAAACAACAGAGAGTTCTTGGGTCTGTTAACGTTAAACGGTTGAGTGACATTTTCAAGGGGTTGGCGGACGAGATGGAATATTAACATCAGCACATTGACAGCAATAGCAGCCATTGTTTATGCATGTTACCAACGGTAGTAACAGATCATAGACAAGTTAATACGGTATTGAAGAGATCGAATAGGTTCATGAGGGAGAAAAGGCTAGTCTACCATTAATGTTCATCTTCACTCATCACACCACACGTCACAGAACCATATATTTAAAAGAGCATTTCAATTGAATTTTGTACGGAAACCTTTGAGAAGACCTAGAGGACAGAAATACTTCTGAGTGCAGCCGAGCTAGTGAGAACAGAGCTCAAATCCTCCCTAAACGAAGCACTTTCCCTGAGAGGGACATGATTGATATCCGACACAGGGCAAAAACCAATGGTCAACTAATTTTTTTCATTTCAACCTTTCGAAAACAACGAGTATGGCATCTTCCCCCCTTCTTATATCGTGACGAGGAAAAAAGGGAAAAGGGAGGCTGTGGACATGACGTTGACCCGCGAATTGCGTGCTATGATGAGACGTTGCAGGCAAGGGGATTTATGGGCGCGCTCTGGTGAGAGACGGGCAGGCGTTGGGCAATCTAGTTGCCGCCGAGGCTGGGGAAAGCAGACTGGTCGTTGGTGTTGATAGCAGCATTGCCCTTAGCAGCTCCCTGAGGAGCGCCGCCGCGACCGCCGCGGTTACCTCCACGGCCACGGTCACCACCACGCTCTCCGCCTCGGCCACCACGGCCGCCACGGCCTCCGCGGGCACCACCTCGGGTGCGCTCGGGCTCGACGAAACGGGGGTCGAAGTCAACGGTCTGCTTGACCTTGCGCTCTCGCTGGCGCTGGGCCTTGCCTCCGGAGGCGGCAAAGTACTCCTCCTCCTCGTTCTCGAGGGGCTTGGCGTTGGCCCACTTCTTGTCGAGCTTGCTGCCCTCGTTGGCCTCACGGACCTTGAGGCCAGACTCAAGAGCGGCCTTCTTCTCAGCCTGCTGGGTGAGGTATTCTTCGTAGGAGACTTGCTTCTCGGCCTCCTCCTCGGCGGCAGCCTCAGCGGCGGCAGCTTCCTCGGCAGCGGCGTCCTTCTGCTCGTCCTTAGCGATAGCCTCGCCGGCCTGCTCGTCCTTAAGCTCAGCCTGGCCTTCGTTAGCACCCCAGGATTGAGCAGCCTGCTTGTCGGAGCCACTAGATTTCGGTCAGCACATGGGAAACACATGACAAGGTTGGTGGTGAAGCATACCCGTGGCCACCGAACTTGGAGGTGTGTCGGTCATCGCGCTCGTGGGCGCGTCTAGCACCACGTCCACCACGGACACGGGCACCGGCACCGCCTCGGGGACCATCACGGGGAGTCTCCTCAGTGGATCGGCCCTGGTTGCGTCGGCTACCAGTAGCACGGTCCTGGAAAGCTAGCCAAAGAGTCAGCATTTGGAAGTTGGAACTGGGGGTCCAAGGCCTAAAACTCACCACCCTCGTTACCACCGGGGCCACGGCGGTTTCCTCCAGCACCAGCGGCCTTTACGGGAGCTTGGGGCTCAACATTGCGCTTAGTAGTGCGAGCAGTGTTCTTGTCAACGGTCTTGACAGGAACGACGGGCTTCTCCTCGCCGTCACTGTCGTTGCCTGTACGGTAGTCGCTATGTCAGCACGAGTAATCGTAGATTGAGTTTTGAGTTGGGCAGCATTCGGAAAGTCGATCAAGCTAGGTTGATTTTTTCTGTGCTTTTCTCGTGGGGAAAGCGGGGATGTGAGGAATCGTACCGAGGTAGGCAAAAGGGTTCTGAAGATAAAGTTAGCATTTCTGTATACGCAGCTGGCGGTTGTAGCGTTGTGTTTGCTGGTTTGTCTTCAAGAACATGTTGTCGTGGTAGGTTAGGGCAAACAACCTGATGTACGATGACGAGGAATAGGAATGAGTGAGGGGCTGGGCTTGGGCTTGTGATCGCGGACGAGAGGGAAGAAGCCAAGCAGAGTGAAGTGACGGCAGAGAGCAGAAGCGTATCGAGGTTGGGAGGATAATACGATCGCTGAAGCCGTCAAGAGCGAGTGTCTCCTTGATTAATGGCGTTGTGATGCAAAATCCCCATTTCCCAACTCTGCGCAGGCAGCTCACAGGGGACTCGAGTTTGCTCCAGCGCAGAAGCGAATCGGCAATGGATCGAAGGCAGGGAAACAAGCAAAGGCGGGATCAAGACAGTTGATAGAAACTGGTGTTTTCGTACCTTTGTTACAACCGACATCTTTAGTCGTCGCCTTGGGCTAATCGCCTTCCGTCCGGGGCGTTAATATAAATTGAGGGCGACGAAGAGTGGTCTACGGTCGCATGACCTTGTAAGAGGGAGAGCTTTGGGTGGTTTTTCTAAACTGGCCTGGTAGGAGGGGGAGAGAGGGCAGAGCAGATTGGAAAGGTAAATTGTTACGTTAGGTTAGGTCCCGAGTGGAGGAGGTACAGGGACGGAGGCACGGATGGAGTTTTTTTGGTTTTTGGTGTGACTTGACTTGAGAGTTGAGACCTAACTTTTGCCCACGTCCACTCGCTCATTGATATGTAATCAGAAGCTGCCAACTAATTGGATCAAACAGAATCATGCAAATAACCTGTTTACTGTTTATTATCTATGTTCTATGACCTTTGATTTGCGTTTGTACTGTTGCAGTGCTTCTACCAGACTCTCAGATGCTTGATCCTCACTGTATGTACCGCCCACCAACTGGTATTAGTTACAGCGTGTGGGAACATTCGACAAGACTCTGACGCAGTCAAACACTAGAATTGAATCCCTGCTCCTCGCTTAAACCCATCTTGTTGCAGTACCACTCATATACATTTACATGAAAAATTGTTTTTTGTGAGTGGGATTCGGTCCTTAGTTAGGGCATGGAAATGAGGATCCCAGCTAAGCCAGAACAAAGAGGAGAGATGGAGATGGGACTAGACCTAAACTAGTAGTTAGCACAGACTGACAATTAATGACCCCGCGGTTACGTCTTGAGAGAGCTCTGACGAAATCCTAGGGAACAGCTCAAGAGCTGCATCAGACGGTAATAGACGAGAGGTTCCAGCCATTGACCCTCCCAGTCAAGCATCATCTCAAACTCAAAACCAGGATATAGCAAACGTTCCTTCGTTTACCAGCCCGAGACCAATGCCTCACCGTATCACTTACCTGCCATCCATTTAATCCTACCCCGCCAGAGCTCAGCTAGGGCTCGTTTGGCTGGTGGAAATCTCCAATTAGCCTCCAACGTCACCACCTTCCTCTCCCGCTCGATTGTACCATCACCATCATAGGAACCTAATTTGAATCAATACACTTCTGCCAGTTCTTAAAACGTGTATCCCCTCAAGACAACGTCTGAACCAAAGCTCAGTTGCATTCCAAACAAGCTCCAATGCTAGGTTCTCAGTGGAATGGTCAGACCTCGCTTGACCCCGTGCCTCGGCCGTCCGCTTCCGGTACCGAACCACTACGTACCCCTCAGGCGCTGTCCTGATGATCATGATGATAGTTTCGGCCTTCCCATTGGCTTACCCAAGCTACCTTATTCGATCGATCGTAGAAGCCCTTTAACAGTAAACCTAAATTTGAAGCCATCACAACAACGCCGGTTCTCCCGTCAGATAGACATAGGTAGCATTCGTGTATAGGAAATAGTCGAATCGTTGATAATAACTTTCATGTAACATCAATCTACCGTCCCGTAAAGAACCGTCTCAGCTCAGTTCCAACCGTACCCCAGTCATTGTTGCCTTCAGACTGTTCAGATTTTGTTCTTGCAAGACGTTCCTCACTCAAACTCGCTGCTACTCTCCTCAATCTTCTTACCTCGGGATTCTGCGCTGGTCTTGCCATCATAGGCTGGTACCGATCCAGATACTCTGACGATTGTGGTGGAGTATTAGCAGTCCGTTGCGAGTGCGATGTGAGCTGAGAGGGCAAGGGCCTGGCCGTTCTGGCGGTAGACAAAGGAAGTGGGTAAGGCGTCCGCAATACCTGGTCGGGGTACTCAGGGGGCGTTCTATATGTTGAAGTGTTGGCTTCCGAACGATTGATGTCTGAGTGACGGGAAGGGGCAAGCCGAGATGAAGGTCGTTTCAGAGGCTCCTCTCTGACCCAGCTAACAGCTTGTCTATGCCGTACTTCAGAAAGCCCATCATCTTTGATGTAACTCTTTCGAGGTTCAGGAGACGATCTGTCGTCATATTCACGAGGTGGCATTGGGGATCGAGAAGCATCAAGTACTGATGGAGATCGTGAGCGCCGGCGTATGCTTTGATGATCTGATATTCTACTTTCTTCACGGGATCTCGTCGGGTAGGCTGATCCCGGTGCCGAACGAGGTTTTCTTAGGTATGGAGGAGCTTGGAGATGTGTGTCGATAGTAGTTACTCTGCGATACGGTTCGTGGATGGGACTTGCGGACCGCTGCATGAATAGAGGCATCGGCTTCAAGGGGCTCGGTTTGAAGGAAGGTCCGTTAATAGGATCAAAGATGTCGACCCAAATGACCGACTTTGAAATATCTCGGGAGTTGCTCAAGGAGTTGCTGGATGCGCCTTCATCTCCCATTACCCCATCGACGGTGTGGTACATAGATGACTGCCATGCGGAAGCAGACTATACATGTCAGTTGGACATTGAATACAATGGCAATTCGTCTTTACCTTTGAGCTCTTCTCATTGTTGTTGGCCTCCCATCTCTTCCTCGTCAGTCCGCCATCCACTTTCTCAACCCGCCTCAAGCCTCTCTTGATCACTGCAGTCTCCTCTTTTACCCCATCAAGTTCGAGTTCGACCACGTAAGCCGCGCAGAGCGGTACTTTGTCCACTTCTTTTCCTCCGCATCCATCTCTTTCACCGTCGTCCTCATCCCGGAAGAGGTCCCGTACTGTAACACCCTGGTAGATAGCTCTGCTTCCATATAGCAAGCAACCGTAACACGCCCGATGCCAGAAACACCAACCAAAGCTGACGCACTCGTCGCCTCGAAAAACAAGTTCGCCGCAGACCCAGCAGATGGCGAGTTTGAGGAGCGCGGCGTGGCAGGCGGTACAAGCGAGGCGTGCGGAGCGTCCGATGATCTGAGGAGGGCCCTGGGAAACATGAAAGCAGAATGTGCAGGTGAAAATATTCGCATGGTTAGGAATTGACATGTTTCAGACATAAAGAAAGGGGTTATGTTTGGATATCATGTTAAAGATAACAAAAGAGTGTAAGAAACAAACAGTTTGAACTACCCCAGCTTCGGCGTTTGTTATCCTTGAAGGAGAATCCAAACATTTGGGCATGTTCCAAATACGGTAGAAGAGGATACAATTGACAGATGAGAGGGCCATCGCTGAAGGAATATGGCAAGTACAACTGGTATCTGAGGAGGGAAGGTGCATTATTTGGCCTGGACATCACATAGGCAGTCACTCACTTTCATAAACACATGCAACAATTGTCTAGACATGAAAATGTGTCTATATTTATAAACCATACAAACAACTACAAATGCAAGATGAACTGTCCTCATCTGAATTTTGATTCTCATAACATGTGTTTTGCCTTGACGCCCCTTAACCCCTAACCGTGACTTGACCCAAATGCGTTGCCTTCTGTGACAACATGCCAGTAACTTTGCAGGCCTATAAAAGACAAAAGCCAGGTAAAAAAACAATCTCGAGACTCCAGCTTAATCAAAGCGTATTTCGTCATTCGCTTCATGTGTCCAGCTCTTGGAAAATTGCCAGCAAATCTGGGTGACCAACTGAATAGTCGGAACCAATAAGCAGACAATCTCCAAAATGTGACGGACACGCAAAGGTCGTATTATGCATTCAATATGTAAAGAGAGTAGAACCAAGGGCATTAAAGTTCAAACTCTCATAGTACACCTTTCAATTGTTTCGGGAATTTATGCCCGGTTCTTGGGTCGCGCAAGCATGTTGAGCCGGCTCATGCTGAGGACTGAACGCTTCTTGACAGGACTCGCGGTAGCAGGGGTACGCGTAACCGCACCGGTCCTTGCCTTCTTTGCGCTGGGAGTACCACCAACAAGTCGGGGAGCAAGGAGGGCCTCGCCTTCAGGAACATGCTCAGCCTTGCGCCTCTTGTTAGAGCGCTCGACTTGCTTCTCCTCGGCTTCTTCCTCGTCCCAGCTGGTCCTGTGTCGCTTTTTGTTGGACATGCCGTGAGGTGCTCCAAAGATGACCTTTTCAGACTCGGGCAACTTGTTCTCCTTGTTGGGACCAACAGGAGATGTAGGACCAGGGAAGCTACCAGGCATCTTTGCATCAGGCTTGATTGACTGTCGTACTTGACGGATGCTGGACTGGCCGGGAGAACCTCCGAAACCCAGGACAGGAGCCTCTCCGAACTCAATGGTGTGGTCACTGCGGAACGTGAATTTACCGGGAACGGAGGCCGGCGCCACAGGTAATACCTCCTTTTCCTTGACAGGGAGTTCAGGAAGAGGTCTGAATCCGCTGAGGTCAGGATACACGACGTCACCCGAGTCCGCCTTCGCAAGTGCTGCATCGATGCCTTGGAACTGTTCGTCTTCCAAGTTTCGTGTTGTCTGGGCCTTGAGACAAGACTTCAAAGGAGAAGGTGAGTTCTGCTGGAAGGCGATACGAGTGGCCTCTGGAGTGAAAGCAACATGCTTTGTCACCCTTCGTCGAGGAGTAGTCAACGGAACAGGATGTAAAGCTTTGTCTTTCTCAGCCCTGGGTGGAGCGGGTGTTTGAGAAATCTTGGGCTGCGGGATAGCGGTTTGGGCATTACCAGAAGGTGTTCGATGTCCTCGCAAGATTGACTTGACTTTATCAAGGCGTCCTGAGCTGAGAACTCGAGCTCTAGGTGTGGCTGATTCGCTGGGAGCAAGCAGAGCTGGAGTGCTGGTGGATTTCGGCAGGCCGCTCTTCAGATCAACCTTGGAGGGGGATTTGATCAGAGAAGTGGTTGGTTTGCCCGAGTGCGCAAGAGACGCCTTGGTGGGGCTCAAAAGTCGTGAGAAGTTGGGTTTCGAGGCAGGCAGCTTGGTTGACCCATTTCCGCTGGACTTTGGTCGAGGAATCGATGAGTCATCACGTGAGACAGGTCGGTTTGTTGACGCGTCGTCGTCCTCTCGCTGCTTGACTCGCTTCGAAGTAACGCGTTCGCGCTCATGTGCGTTGGGGAGTAACTGCGGCTTCTTGGTAGAGGGAGGGAGAGCCATTGGGATACCAGAAGGAGGCATAGTGGCCTTCTTTGGAGAAGGTGATTGTTGATACTCTTCAAGGTTGGCTCGAGAAGACTTGCGCTTGAGGCTTTGTGTGACACGAGGCGTCGAAGGAGTAGGAACGTCCAGCTCAGCCTTTGAGGGCGAACGCTTCAGACCTGACTTGCTAGATGAAGTTGGTGTGGTTTCCAGATTAGCCTTGGAGGGTGTTCGCTTAAGAGACTGAACAACAGGCTGGAATCGTCCGTTCTGAGCTCTCCAGGCAGAAGGGTGGTTCTCAATAGAGTCCATCTTCTTGAATTCGGCCATATGCGCCGCGCTGTAGCGACTTGTCTTGCCTGTAGGTTTGGCAATCTTGCGCCCGTCCTCAGGAGCATCTGCGTCGCGCTGAGCGATGAGATCTGCCTTGATTTTGGCAGCCTGCTGTCGAAGTTCCACCATCATTCGCTGCGCATCACCGCTAAGGCTAGTATCGGTGGTGTCGCGCGTGACTCGGAACGTGAAATCGGATGCAGGTACCCCTATCTTTGATGGCGTATCGGGTTCCTTGTTGTCCTTGATATCCGTGAAGCCCAGTCGCATGGCAGAAGAGGGCTCGCCCATGGTCTGGTGAGCTTTGCTTGGATGCATTTCGTCATGAGGAGGCTTCATCGCCGATGAGGCTGGTGTTGAAGGCGCAGGGGCCGGCGAAGATGGAATAGCATTGCTCTTGTTTTTGCTTCTGCTCTTCTTGGGTTTGGGTTCCGGGAGTCGTTGAGGTGATTCGGCATCTTCAGTAACAGCCTCCAAGGTAGGTGCAACGGGTCTTGTCTGCGAAACATGTCAGAGGTTTGTTTGCTATAGATGAAAAACAGGCGATGCCATCGCGAGGCTCAATTACCTTCGTAGAGGACGCCAGCCGGGCCGACCTACGGCGCGGGGGTGACATTGCGTTTAGTAATGGATGTGATCAAGACTCGACCAAGTTATGCAAGCTTTGAGCAATTAATTTCAACAATTAAGGGTTGTGATCCTCGTCGGTTGATGTCTCTGGTATGATGTCAAATCCTGCTGGCGCGTGAATCCCAACGTTGTTACTGGTGGGGCTGCACTGGTTTGTTTACATGGTCCGAGCTCCATAACAACCAGAGGGTGACTGTACTGTGTAGAATACAGTGTATATTACCAAACACTGTACAGCGTCATCGGTTACCCTATGCCATCAAGTCCATTATCGAACTTATTCAACTCAGTCTCTTGTAAGCCCATGCTGTGATGATATCCGCGATGCCTCACCATATCATTTGGTATGTTTTTGGTTATTCTCATAAGGTTCGGAACCTGTCACTGCCTGTTCAGTAACGCTACGATTACTTGCCTGCGGTTAAATAAAGTACTGACTGGCATGTAACTTCAAACTGCTTCATGCATGACACTCAAATGGCTACAAAGTTCAAACCTGGCTAAAAAGTGCCAAAACATGGTACAGAAACTCAGTTTAGTATTAGATTTCAGAAATTACATAACACCATCAAATGATAAACTCGACAGGCAATAACCACAAGATTACATGTGATTTGATTAGAGCCTGGATAAAGTACTGCTATCATCGAAAGATCTTCCAACAAAAGTACCCAACTTCCCCGTGAAATGAGAACGCCTTTGGTGATGAAGTGATCTGATTTGATTGTGGAATAGCCTGGAATAGCCTCGGCTACTTGCTCGATATGATCGACGTAAGATCGAGGCTTAATTGATACAATCATGCCACAAATACACTGATCCATGGTATGAGGTTCTTTTGAGATTCGAATGCGGAAGCCCAAGACACGCTAGAAAATTTCTAGAACCACCAACCCATGTCTCTTGGAAATAGCCTGTCAGCCCGCGTACCTACTGTAGGCACCATTGCTCGACAACTCATTCCTGGCGTTACAAGCTGCACAAGCCGCAAGCCTAGTCGACCCAAACGTCGTCAGCTGAGGTGAGAGGATTTTTCATCTCTCTCGGTGAAGCAGGTGACCGAGACTTTCGGCAGATTCAACCGATGTTAGTGTGGCTTGGCTGCGGTGATTGTCAAGGGCATGAGATCATGTTAACACGGCGACATGGACGGAGCATTCATTCAACAAGGATTCATCAGAAGATCCCGGCTCTCACGTAGTCACCCTGCTATTTCACGACACTAAACCTTCCAACGAAACATGTCTTCCTTCAAGGCAAGGGCGAATGTAACGATTGACTATCAACCTGTAATCAAACGTCACAAATACGACCCTCAAGTTGTTGTCCAAGGGCGGAAGCTAAGGCCAAACAAAGTTACAACAGGAGACCGCCGCTGTTCGGGAAATGCAGGTCAAGCGGGTTCGCTAGGCCAAGCGAGACGAACCGCCTTCCTTCGACCTTACTTGGCAGATCCTCGCTGCCTCGCTCGTTGGTTGTAACAAAGCAGGGATGGAATTCTGTGTACCTGGCTCATCAGAAACGATAGGGCGCAGTTGACAAAACCATGCACGCTCGTAATCTCAAGCATATTAAACTTGCCTGAGCTTATACCTGTCCCATCGTCTTACACGTGTACGTGGGTTGTTCCATGTACCGGTATCATTGAAGAACATGCACACCGGTGCAGGAGTACTGCAGATTCCAACAACCAAAGCCTCAGCCTTCAATCAAGATCAACGCACCATATTCCCATCAACCATCATGATAATCCCGCAAATGCGGGAGATCTGGGGTAATAGCAGCAACCACAATCTTTGACTTTCTGAACCCACCGCCAGAGCTAGTTCAACATTCACATAACACTTGCCTAGTTACCCCAAAAGAGGATATCCAGACTGGAGACGAGGGGTCCTAGATCTGTGGCTACGATCAAACAAGCTATGCATGCACGTACCGATGCACGAACAGGAAATGAACCATGAGCAGAGTTTTCAGAGCATGTTTCTGGAACAGGACATGGAAGCCAATGCTTCTCATCATGTGAGACTCCACCGTTGCACGGCTGGGGCTACCGTATGCACCTTTGATCCTAAAGAGACAACGGACTGGGGTCGCTATCCATGGTTGCGACTCATGACGCCTTGAATAATCACTGTGATGCATCGTAGTTGTAGTACACAGCCTGGACAAACTATTATTGTTTAGGATTATTGGGACGTAGTCTCCTGTTGTGGTGGCCTCAATGTTTACATCGGCGTTGCAAAGCCGTTGGCATAGAGGTTGGGAATAATAGAGTTTCGCTCGTTTAATTACTATCGGCAATTGTAAAGGATCATCAACGGTAGTGTAACAATTGAAACCATGAGTTTCATAAAGTCAACCTAGTCGATCAAGTTTATGCTGGGGCTTAATGCGAAAATATTGCGATATTCCAGCACTCCCTGACTGATCATGTTCTATCAAATTGATAAGCAACGTTTGGGATATCTGATTGATATCAATAGAAAGTCGCCTCGCTTATCTGACAGACAAAGCTTGCTCGGCACTGTTGTATCTTGGACAGTACGTATATGTTATAAAGCTGAATATACGAGACGAAACACAGGCAAGATACTTGGTCATATGTCTTCAAAGTGTAAGACAGCCGGCATGGTTGCACAAATCTACGTATTGCCTTTTCAGGAGCGTCGTGTTGTAAGAGCACATGATGTTGTAGGGATGAGATCAAACCTGCGGATAATCCTCCAGGACCGGAGGTTTCGGAGGACTGTGAAAACAAGGATCAAGATATCTTGGATCCTGCAAGCGCTAAGCAAAAAGCGTGCACTATTGGACATTCACATGTATTGACTGCTCCGCTCCACCAGGTGTTTGGTGGCCTGGTGTCGTAAGCCATATTTCATCATGAGAAGCTCTCCAACCGGACTCTACGGAGTTATGTGTGATGAAGCCAGCGGCGTTACAGATGTGTGAGCGACCTGGAACAGGTGACCACAAAAGCTGAAGAACAGCAGCCTCACAGTCCTGCATCAACCAAGAGATTTGACAACCAGCGAGGTCGGGGTGAATAGTGGGGGACAGGATGATGAACCCCTGTCGTTGGCCTTCGCATGGGTCGTTCTCTGAGTTTTCTAGAACTGCCAGGCTGCCAGGGTGAGAGCCAAAACAACCGGTGTAATTAAGCATGAAAGGATGATCAACCGCGGAATGACGAAGCCAAGTGCTGGAACGCTTCGGGAGACGTTACCGTAAGCTCTAAATTCAGACTTTGCAGATTTTACCGGCAAGTGAACTTTGAGAGATTGCGGCAAAGCGTTGAAAATTTGCACAGACATTGTGATTGGCGAAAGAGCGGGTGAGTATCGAAGGTTGTAGCTTGTCCGTCAAAGTCGGTAGACGAGCAACGCTTCCTGGCGTATTATGCCTACGCCACCAAGGCGCACCGGGCACCGTTCAACCACCATCAAGCCGCCCTTGTTGTTGTCTCTGGACGAGGACTGAAGTAGGTATTTCCGGTAAGACTGAGAGGGGAGCGAAAGCGGGGGCTCCGATGTTACAGCTGCCGATCAGTTCAACCAACAGAGAGTGGTTAGTGGCCCGGCGGCCGAATGAAGAAGTATTTTCAGCCGGCGGCCACACGACAGGAAGCGCTCAGTGCTTTTTTTGCAGATAGTGGCAGAGGACTGCATTTTGTATGTTTATCAGGAGATGTCGAGAATCAAATGTCATGGATTGCTTATCAGTTGAAGATGGTCTGGAATCCCACTGTCTCAGACAGAGATGTGCTCAGCTGGAGTGTGATGGAGCGGATGGGTGGGAGAGAAAAGAGGCTAGTTCCAAGGTCGGGGTGGGATGGTTGGAAATGCCAGACGAGGACATGCATGGCTGCAGATTGTTTAGTGGGTTTGGTTGCTCCCCTAGTCCCCCTACATCACCGGGCACCATCGTTCAGACTGGATTGATTGATGGTTGATGATTGATCGATTATCTCGTTTTATCCCTCACCCTCAATCTGGAGGATTAAAAAGAAATCACTACAGGGCCCGTGCTTTCCAACGATGAAGAAATAAGGTCAAAGATGGAGGAGTCCGGTGGTGGACTGGTTTTTTTTAGTGGGTGGTGCCGCTGTCTCCTGTGCTCCACTGCCCGTATGATGTCCACTCTGGGCCCGGATACGAGATTTTAATTGGCCCAAGGGTTTAGGCCCTCGAGTCTCTGCAGAAAAGAAGGAGTGTCCTGGGCAGCCCCCTCCTGCCAATTTACATTACATAAAACCGTATTCCCTTGCGGCGTGAGTGATCCCCTTCTCTGTTATCGCAACCGTCCCCCCCAAGAAATCGACGCGAATTACAGCCCGTCTTTTATCTCTTCGTAGAATTTCTTACGTTTGTTTTGCAAAAGACCCTGCGACATTGATAGGACAGGCGCTTGTTAGACGCGTATCAGTATCCTTTCACATCACGCACATCCATACTATCTTTGATAGCCAAGCGTTGTCTCTGGCTCTTCTCAGCACCAAAGCACTGCTGACCCCCGTACGACCCCCAATCCGGGCTGCATTTGCTATCTCTTGCGCCCGCTGCCACTACGCCCGCAACCGCAAACCAAAAACCCAACGGGCGCACACTTGCCTGTCTTGATTCTTTACGCCCGTCGACTCGACGTTCCACCCGTCTTCGTCACGTAACAGAATTCCCGTTTTGCGTTTCTGGGGCGTTTGCCGCTGCGCGGCAAATCGTCTATTAGCCCAGTCTGGGTAATGGCAGACAAGATGTCAATCGATAAGGCGGATCCTGCGCAACACCACAACAACAACAATCATCTCAATGGCCTAAACGGTCACCCTCGGGACGAGACCGACTCTCTCGTTGGCTCAAGCCCTGAAGGCGATCATCACCCTGCGATAACCTCTGCCAATGCCACCCAAGAGCCTCAGCAGCCTAAGCGCAAGGGCGGCCGCAAACCTGTAAGTCTTGACTCGGTTTCATATCTCACTTTACCTTACTACACCATGCCTTGTTGTCAAGAACAATACTGCATCAAGATGCAGCCAAGGTACATCACCTTGACCTGTCATCTCCCCTCCGACTGAGACAACACGACGCCAATACACAACGGCCACCAGAATAGCTACTAACAAACAATGTCAAGATCTATGCGACGTCCGAAGAGCGAAAGCAGAGGAACCGACAGGCTCAAGCTGCTTTCCGTGAACGTCGAACTGAGTACATAAAGCAACTCGAAGAGACTATCCGCGTTCATGAATCCAACCTCCATAACCTGCAGGCGGCCCACCGCACTGCTGCCGATGAGTGCTTGATGCTTCGATATAAGAATTCGCTTCTTGAGCGTATTCTTCTTGAAAAGGGAATCGATGTTCAGGCCGAGCTTCGCGCAAAGACTGGTAGCCCCAACCTGGGACCTACTCATATGCCTCAGAACATAGTCCAGCCGCCTCCAATCCAGCGTGCTATTATGAACCGACATCACCAGTCTCGTCGATCAAACTCGAACATCGCTCCAAAGGCCGAGCCTGTCCCGGTACTACCACCTCCACTTCAACCACACTCCAATGCTGCTTCACCTAAGAACCGCCCGACACCATCATCTCACTCCAACTCGCCAAGCAACACCGGTTCTGCCTTCTCACCAGCCGCTTCGGATAACATGTCGATGCGAGGCTCCATGACAAGCATGTCACGACAGATGCCCCAACAGCCACATCAACCACAGCAGCAGCAACAGCAACAGATGCCTCAGAATACACAGGCGCCTCGACCTTCACTGATGCAGAACGGTAGCCGAGGACAGGCTGGGTCTGGAGCCTCTTATTATCCTACCCCGGCCTTCCAGAACCACATCGAGCAGCTTGGTAAGCCGTTGTTCTCATCGTTCGACAGACAACAAACTAACCTAAAACCCACAGAGCAAGAGTATGATGCTCAAGCAGATATGATTGATGAGCCTGAAATTGAAACCCCAGCTGGTCATGGAGGATACCCTTCCGGCTACAGCGGCGAGAACCAACAGCCCATGATGATGTCGCCTGCCTCTAGCGGACCTGGACACCAGATGACACCATCCCACGAGCCTGTTCAGCAACAGCAACAGCAGCCTCAGACCAGCCACTCACAGTATCCGTCGATGACTCAGTTGTTGGACCAAAACGGCCTGGACTGGGATCCTTTTGGTTTGAGTGCCAGCATGGCGTTTCCCAATGGGCAGCAATTTCAGTTTGAACAAGCCAACATGAGATGAAACTGTAACTCAAACACGACCTCTGGACTTAGTCCTCCAGAGGGTCCATTCATCGACAGGCGCCTGCAGAGCTGACGGCGTAGGAGGCCCGGTCCTCCTACCAGCTCTCGTCCAATTCTCGAGATCCATGGTTGGCAATGATTCTTGCGAGGTTGAGAAATCACACCCTCTGCCGAATCTTGCAGCCATAGGCATGCTACAAGAAGACAAAAACACTTAACGATCGCACTTGATTGAAAGGCAATCTCGCCGCGACTGACTTGTTTCTTCTGCGGGATGTGCGATAGATATATCCCACCGCAACCGAATTGGACAACAGGCCCCCCCTTAGGCCGAGCTTCAACATATCATCATACAGCGTACATACACGCTGCAGATGTTGAAAATTTATGATACCCTTCCGATGGCAAGACCTGTCGACGGACTTTACGACTATAATTCAGAACGGAAACCTTCGATATAGAGCTCCCTTTGTTGCGGAGTCTTAGCAGTACTATAAAAGCATTTAATCATTGCTTCTCACGAAACTAGCGATGCCTTTCGCGAATCGATCTATGCCCACTCCTCCTCCAAACATGGTTGAAGGATATCAGCGCACAAGGACATAAAAAAATAGGATTGTTATGATGACGGTTTTGCTTATTTTGCTTCAAAACTTGGGAATTAAGGGTCTGTCTAAAAGTTTAGTGTGATCAGACAGAAGTCTGTTGAAGCGATTTTGATTGTGTTACGGATTCACTATAGGAGTAGTTGATGGAGAATCCAAGGCACATTGTGTCGCATTTGGGTATATAGCTCGCAACAAATGATTATCACCCTTGCAACAACTCATCTTTCTGGAACCATCTGACCAGTGCCATTGCCATGTTTACGCCCGGGGAGACAGGAGCTGAACCTATCCTTACCCCAGAGATAGAAATGGAGCTGCGGAGCTTTGCACGCTTCCCCGTGAAGTCGAAGGCATTGACACATAGCCCGGGGAAGAATGTCACGATGACAACCAAGCTGCTCTATGGGTGACATAAAAGACAGGATCACATTATCAGAACCAACAGTGAATACAACCTTGCTGTTTCTGTCAATAAACCAACTGGTTCTTGGCGCAGTGCCGAATATCCACGATTTTCGGTATGCGTTATGTAACTGTTATTAATAGCTTCTCTGCAGTTGCATTTGAATGCTGGGGCTAGAACTTTGAGTTGGAAGGCGGGTCAGTGCGGAAGAAAGCAGCGGGACTAGCTCCAAGATCCGACAGATGGATTATGATCGACGGATGGTGTAACTTTGTTAATAAGTTTGAAGCAAGGTTTGGGGAATTGCGGGTGAAAACGGTTTTTGTTGTTTGTGGCGGTGGTTGTAGAGGAGAGTTTGACGGCAAGCTTTGAGATTGGTTATGAGATGTTCTATACTGTGTAAGAGGTTATCATTCTTACTCATTTGCTATATTTTGGGGAGATAACATCGTTTCCAGAAGTGGTTTTATAAGAATTCTATGTATGATAGCGTGCTTCATCAAGACCAACTCATGAATCTATAAACATATATATGTACTACGCTTCAGCTTACTAGATGGCCATCAAAATCACATATCCAACAACGACTGCCTTGGTCCAATGATCCATAACTGGCATATGAGATGCTGCACTTTTCGAAAGTACTTTGGTCTCACCAGCCTTGCCCACGTCGTCAATACTACAAACGACCTTGCATCCTTTGTCGTTGTCCCCTCGACGAAATAGAGAACTTTCTCTCCCGACACTTCTCTCCAGCACACCGTCAACACTTCTCTTATCCTCACTGTCCTTGGTAGCATTGTACACCATATCAATCCACTGAATCTGCATGTACGCTGAATCACCAAGACTCATATTACCGCTCCACGAACCACCGTCACTCCACGCATTGAGAATGATCTGTGCAGGATCCTTTGGCGTTTGGAATTCGATGCTGGCCACTTCTTTCCCTTGCACATACCACACAGACCGCTCAGGCGTCCAGTCAAGCCGATGCACAACCCAGTCATCCCACCCAAGACCCTTGGGCAATGTACCGTTACGCGTCGCCTTGGGAATATCGTCACCGTCATCCGTGAACGAGGGCTGGTTGGTGTACTGGATCCGGTTTTTCGGATCGCGTGTCAGGATCTCAATGTCGGCTTCTTGCACATCCGCCAGATCTTCGCCCTCTAGGTATGTGAACAGAGCCATGCATGCACCCGCGCCGCCGGTGATACGAGCGAGCATCCGCACAGAGACGTAGTGATACGTCGACACTGACTCGAACTCGGCGGCGCTCTGGAAACCGGGCATTCGCATCGTTCGCATAGTGAGGAACGTGTCCGAAGCAGCATCATCATCGTCGTTTTCCTGGATGTAGATATTGTTGGGAGAGTTGACCATGAAGACGGTCGCATCGCCTGAGAGACTGACACCGCCTTTCCCACGGTTGTTCCAGTCCTGTATACTCCATGTGCCATCCCATGTGTCACTCTTGAAGTAGTCGCTTGTTACACCAGTTTTTCTGGAAGAATTCCTGATGGGGCTTGGGACTTGGGCATATTTTGAAAGATTTCTAAAGTCGTAGAATTTGTGCTGTGAATAATATGCAGAGTTGGAGCCGTTGGTAAGATAACAGTTACACTCGTCGTTGTCTGTTGGTGATGCACGACTAACAGTCGCCAACGCGATGAGCTGTATAAAACACGAGCGAAAAGACCAAGGCATGACTGCAAGTTAGTCACCAAAGGAAGCAAATTGATAATTAGAGGGTGGCATTATTTGATTATTAGTATCATGAGCTGAACGCTATGATACAGCTCATGGGCCCCTAATGATCCTGCGAAGGGTCGAGGCCTTACTTAGCCACAATAGGAGGCCTTCAAGATGTAAGACGGCATCTTATCCGAATAATAGTTGGACCATGGCAAGTCCGTGAACCGACTATTGAGCCATTATGTGGCTGTGATTGCCTGTTTATTTCTCCTGAATCATGATGTAAAGTGAAGCCTTTCAGATGTCTTGGTAGACTTCATATCAGCTCACGTGACCAGAAGTGGCGCCTAAATTATGCAGCCAGTATCCGAGGCGCAGCTGATTCATCATTTCAAGTTATACATTCGCAATTCTTTTATTCAGTCATCGTCAAGTTGCGATTTTCCAATTCTCGATTCTGCGGAGCATATCTATACTCTGCTATGTGAAGCGTTGCTAGCAAATCCAACCCACTGGACGTTCAGAGAAAGAAAAAGAACATTCGCTCTGCTCTGCTTTGCTAAATCCAAAAACCTTAGGTGCATAAGTATCACGATGACACTGTCGATTTTCGTAAACTCATTTTTGGGATGATAGACGCTTCAACATCGCAACCACCAGCACAACACTCGTTATGTCGTCGCCTAAGCCTGCCGCCGGCGTAGAGGAACCGGTAACTCAGTCGCCCAAGCCAGAGTCACCCAAGCGCGACGGCGCGTCCGAACCTGCGGAGGAGACTTCTGGTCGCGAATCTGGAGAGGCTTCTGAGGCTTCAGAGTCGCCAGCTAGCCACAACAACGATGCCGAAAAGGATGCGCCACCTCTTCCCAACGAGCCGATGCCGAATGGACCGCCTTTGCCTAGCGAACCTTTACCTTCCGGGCCGCCGCTGCCCGCTGAACCCGCGCCGCAACAAGAGGATGATGGTTGGGATTGTCAGTGGGACCCAAACACACAGTCTTGGTTCTTTGTGAATCGCTTCACCGGTCAGTCTCAGTGGGATAACCCGCGAGTCGCCACAAGCGCTGTCGTGCCGGTCGCTCCAGGTGTCCCACAACCCCCAGCATCAGAGAAACCTGCGGCTGGAGGTTACAACCCAGCCATCCACGGCGACTACGACCCGAACGCTTGGTACGCCCAAGGCAACAACCAAGATGATCCAACCGCAACTACAAGCGTCACCACCTTTGACCCCGCCGAGGTGTACGCCTCAACAGCTACGTTTAATCGCTTTACCGGCCAGTTCCAAACAGCAGATGCAGGACCCGAGCGCCATAGCGATGAGGCCAAGTCCAAGCGCCAGATGAATGCCTTCTTCGACGTTGAAGCCGCTGCCAATTCCCACGATGGTCGCAGCTTAAAGGCTGAGCGTTCAGGGAAGAAGCCTTCCAAGGCGGAGCTCAAGCAATTCAAGGAAAAGAGACGAGCTCGCAAGGAGGAGAAGCGTCGCGCTTGGTTGCGGGACTGAGACGGTAGAACAATTTTCATATCTTCGTATATCAAGTGGTATCAACCCTGGGAGGCGTTATTCTTGGTAGGAGTTGGCGGCCGTTTCTGGATTTGGTAGGGGAAGTGGCTGGCTTCGATACGTAGGGACGGCGTTGGATGCAGACATTGCACAGGTATACGAAGGCTAGAGATCGAGGGATCGGGCCCTTTAAATTATATACCCAATAAATTCTCTTGACAATTACTTTTCTCTATCCATCCTATCTACTACTCATCCTCATCATCATCGTCTTCTAGCTCCATATTCAGATGAACACTCTCATCATCGTCGTCATCGTCATCCTCCTCCTCCTCGACTTCCTTAGCCACTACGGGAACGCTTTGGATAGGCGCCGGGAGTACTCGATCAGGAGACGAGGACTTCTCCAAGACCTGTCTCTTTGGAGGCGCAGAGTCTGGGCCCTCGTGCTTTCGCTTGGGCGGCGAAGATCCTCGCGCAAAGGCGTTCTGGCCCTCTGAAGCATTGGCCTTTTCGATAGGAGCAAAGGGGTTACTTTGGATGGGCAGGTTCTTCTCGGCGTGTGGAGCTGTGGGAAGTGTTCCGGGCTTGAACAAGTCACCCTTCTTCTCAGGGACCATTTCTTCCTCATCGACATCGCCGTCCTTCATCTCTTCGTCCTCCTCTTCCTCGTCCTCTTCATCCTCGACAGGGAGCGCTTCTAGCGGCTCCTCGCCCTCGGCCAAACTCTGAGCACCTGCACGGATGTTGGTGCGCAGGATCTCAAGACTCGTGTCCTCAGGGAATTGCTGGGTAAGGTGAGGAAGAATGCTGGGATACACTCTGCCTCGCTGGTCCTTGTAGGGGTTGAGAACGCTTGCAACCATGGCGTCGCGGTTGCTTGTCAGAATAGCTGTCTGGTCGACAAGACCTCGCAGGGCAGCCTTGAGGTGTCTCTGTGGTAGGTGTGATAGAATGATGGGCAGGAGAGCAACAGCTGCGGCCTTGTGCTCCAGCTCTAGAGATGTGTTTACGGCGACGGCGTTAGCCTGAGGGTTGAGGAAGAGATCAGCATTGGCAGCGATGCTGTTCTTCTTGCTATCAGTGCCAGACGCCGCTTGCTTCTCGATATCCTTGAGATACCCAGCATCCTGCTGCAAGTCACGACAGCAAGCGCCAAAGACAGGGTCCAGACTGCTAACAGAGGACTTTGATAGTGTTGGACCTGAGAGTGTAAGGATCTCCTTGAGGACGGTGTAGCTGGTCGTTCGGACCGTGGGAAGGTTGATGCCCGACTTGAAGACTCGGACGAGATGGTCAAGGGCCTCAGGAGCAATGGCCACTGAATCTTGTCCTAGACGCTGAAACAGTGCCTTGATAAGGTGTAGAGCAGAGATATGAATGTCCGGTAGTGCTGCCCAGAGGTTATCCTTCTCGTCTCTTGAAATGGCAGCATTGGTCTGGAGGGCCTGCTCCCATGTTTGGGACTTGGGTGAGAGTCTGGCGATAAGCAATAGCCGGGACGCAGCATCAATGAGCGCGCTTGCAGGTATTATGACAGGTGCCTTGGTAGGGTATTTCAGACAGTCTGAAAGATATTGGAACAAGCCAATCAACCGTTCACCACCAGCCTCAAGACCCGACCATGGGGGGAGCTCGTTGGCAGATGAGCCTCCTCCATTTGGTGCACCGTCAACCCCGACTTGCGATCGAGTATAGCCATTTGATCCCTCCCAAGATTCTTGAACGGACCTCAAAACCTGATCAGCAGTAGAGTGCAGTTCATTCAGGAGAGTATCAATCAGCTTGGCCCACTCATCACTGCCTCCTGACTTGGCTGCGACATGGTGAAGCGAGATGACGAGTTTTCGCGAAGCTCGTTGCAGGGTGTGAGGAACAACAATTTCGTCTGATTGCGTAGGAGCGAGATAAGGCTTGACAGCGATCTTGAGCTTGGAGCTGGAAGGTCGAACTGTGGCTGGGTAGAGCGGGACCAGAGCTGAGAGGGTGTCGCAAATAGTCTCAATAACAGACAAAGGTGTCTGAAGTTTCTCTCCAGACTTGGGTGCGCTGATGAGCTTGAGACAGGCTGTGACATATCTCGGGATACTTGGTGTAGCAATCTCTCGAGACAAGGTTTGATATGGCTGGACAAAGATGTAGATGCGGGCAAGAGTCACAATAGCCAACTCCTTTGAAGCCATTGGGTCATTTTTCTACCAAGGGTTAGTGTCAAATTTAATCGAAATGCGATTCGATATACATACCTCGATCACATCTAAAAGACCGCTGGCCCAGTCTTTGCATTCTCGCACAACTTCCCACCCACCAACATCCACCATGGTCTTGATGAGAGCAATGGCAACGAACCGAGACTCACGGGTTGTGCGCCCGATCAAGAGACTGTTGATCTTCAACTTAAGCTTAGGGATGAGGGTAGCGGCTTCAGAAGAGCCATTCTTGGCTTTGATGTCTACAGGCGTTGACAAGGGCTCTTTGCAGTGTAGCACATGGTTGATGAGAGATGGTAGCGCATGAAGGAGAAGCTGAGGCTCCTTGATGGCGTTGAGTTTGCGGAGAAGAACCCGCAGGTCGGGTGGTGATGAGGTCGCCATGAGTGTTGAGCCTTGCGTGAGATTTAGTGAGAGAGTGTGTGAAGTCTCAGATGCTTTGCGACAAAGTAGGTTCTTGAAGATATTGGTCAAGACAAGAAGTAGACCAACTCAAAATTGATACTGCGCCGTCACACGTAATTGACAGAAGAAGCAGCAGTAAAATAATTTTAACTAGATCTGGAAAATCGCAAAATATCCAGAGAACAAGTCAAAATGCAATTCTTGGCTTATAACCTCGAATTATGAATGAAGCTGTATTGATAGACCGATCAAGAAATCTTCATTGAAACTTTTTTTCTGCTTCCACTGTAGCCAAGTCCCTAGCAACGCAACAAGCATAGCTTAGGTGGGTTAGCTTGGGGGGCGGGAAGACCCCTGGCGGTGGAGCTTATCGTGCTGGAATAACAGACGCTGATTGGCTTGGAAGCTGAGTTACGTCGTCCCAGCAGCTCTCATCTGCCAAATACCACCGTAACCACATTGAAGTTCAGAGACCGCAACTATACCATCACCACAGGGGGTCTCTTGAAACAACACAAATAACTTTCACTATAGACGATTCTGAAACTCCCCCGCCTCTACAACCTCGAGTTAGAGGTCTATTGTTCATTTTTACTATCGAAATCCCCCCCGCCATGCGCTTGGGCGCTGTCTAGCTGCTAGTCTAAGTCCGAGACCGATCTCCTGAACGCTGAACACATCAAAGAGGTTGAACCATGGGTGTAAGACGAGAACAGCACGCCCTCACCGAATTTCGAGAAGCTGACCATGTATTGCTACTGCTTTACAGCCTAAAGCCGTACAATATATCAACCAGCTGGACCATGCTCGCTGTGACGGGAACTGGGACCTGGTCCCGGAGCTTGTTCGCAAAGTCCGCAAGCACGCACCGGAGAGAGCTTGTATGATACTTCCGAATAGCTTCCCATGATACGATCCTAACATAAATCAATTAGGTCTCGCGCTGACCGCCGAAACCGAATGCGCCATTGCAAAGACGACAGGTGCAGCAGCTCACACGAATAGCGAAAGCCGACCAACCACTGCTGTCAACACAGGCGAGATCAATGCTGCAGACCAATTACCGAAGCTCGAGGCGGCGATCGACGAGGAAGCTGCACACGAGAACGACAGATTTCAGGCCGAGGTATGCGCAGGCTGGCTGCACTGGACACTAGGAGACTACAACCAATGTGTCAGCAGACTGCCCGAGAACAACTTGGTGGAAGGAGAGATCAACCCGGCCGACAAGAATGCTGAATGGTCAAGCGTTTGCGCGCTCAAAGCCGCATACCTCAGGGCTAATTGCCTTGCGCGTAGCGGCGAGTCGAAGCAAGCCTTGATTTCTTATCGAGCCGGTCTACCATCCCTTGGGCGAGTGTGGGCAGAGCACGGCATTGGACGACAACTTCGATACTGGTCAGAGCTCTTCCTCACCGAATACTGCATGCTCGCTGGCAACGCGTTCCGAAACAACGAGATCCTACAGCTTGATTCTGACTCATTGGCCGGCTACCGTGCATGGGCACGATTCTGGGATACCATGTCAACACCCGTGACTGGAGGATACGGCTTTAAGGGGTCCGTACCTAGGAGAACGGTCTGGAAGGAGTACTACACTGCCATCTCACAGATCGTCGAGTCTGACCAACCCTATCCCACCGGGTTCGTGAGCAACACGGCCGGCGACCTTTCACCACGGAGCCAGCTACGAGTAGAGCTTAAGCATGCCGAAGCCACATACCAGGCCCTGTTGCTTGGCGAAACATCTTTCCCCAGAGCTGAAGATGATCGTGAGGAAGTCGAATGGTTCGTGAACCAGGCACTACGGAACTGGACTATCCTCTGTGGACGAGGATGGAGTGAAAAGGATCTTGGACAAGGTGGAAGAAGCAGCCTGAGTCGTGGAGTCCTTGATACTCTTTACAACGCAGCCATGAAGACCTACCACTCGACATCCATTCTGCGAGCCCTATTTCTGGTTCACCTCTCTATTGCCGAGTTCGACCTAGCTTTCAAGGCTTTCGACTCTTATCTTGAGATTGTCAAGAAGGGTAAGGCCCGCGTTGACAAGACAGGACATATGGAGCCTAGTTTGGATGACGACGCCACGGCGCTTGAGACAATAGCACAATGCATCCAAGCTCTTTGCAGATATGGCCAGCGATCTGCCTCGGAAAAGGCGTACCAGCTTGGGCTGGAATTGGAGGACTGGTTAGCCAAGTTGCCACAAATCACTTCGCAAGATACGCCTACACCAGTCATTGAGGAACATGGTGAACTCCACTCGCCACACCCACCCATACCGCCTCATACCATCGCTCTGGCATGGCAAGCCATTGGCTTGTCCCAGGCCAACTGGTCCAGAATCACGTATGAGGCCTCTGCCAGGACTGAGATTCAGCAAAAAGCGATCCGGTGTCTGAGAAAGTCTCTATCGGCTGATCTCGGACGCTCAAAAGACATCAGGAGTTTCTATGCTCTTGGTCTGCTTTTAGCTGAGCGACGAGAGTTGACCGCTGCGATTGAGACAGTTAGAACTGCCTTGACAACAAGCAAGGACCAGGACGAAAATTACGACCTGGTATATGGACCGTATTGGCAAGAACGTTCTCTGATTCCCGTATGGCATCTTCTAGCTCTTCTCCTCAGTGCTAGACAGGACTACAACATGGCCGCAAGAGCATGCGAGGGTGCTCTGGAACAATTCAAAGACAACACAGTCTTGTTTGGCAAGGCCGATCAAGGTTTCAGAAGCGAGCACCTCAACGAAGCTGAAAAGGGCACCGCAGCAGAGGACCGACACGGCCTGGTTGACGACATGGACGATGCTGAGAAGGAAAGCATTCTGGAAGTCAAGATGACTCAATTAGCATTGGTTGAGTTGCTCGAGGGCCCGGATGTGGCTGTGAATGCCAGTTTCGAGTTATTGACTCTTTTCTCCAGACTGTTTGGAAACGTTGCGGCGCAGACCACACTCAACACCCCGAAGGCCGTGGAGCCACCAAAGACTTCTGGTACGCTTAGGAGCATTAGGGGAACCATCTTTGGCGGTAACGACAGGTCAAGGCCGCCCACCAGGCAAGTCTATGCTGCTCCTAACGACAGGAACCCCAGGCCTCAGACTGCGGTAACGGTGCGCAGCAGTGCCCCGACTATCCAGGTTACTGGAGATGCCGCAGCCATGGCAGAGTCACGACCACGAACATCAACATCCTCTGTTCGCCGCAATAGGAGCGCTACGGGCAGGAGTAACAGTCTTCAGAAGCGTGAACGAAGCCACAGCCGACAACGATCTTCGAGTATCGGGGCTATCGTATCTTCCCACGGGCCTACGGTTGTCGATGGAGATGTCTTTTTCACACCAGCCGGTGTTGAAGACCAAGAGAAGGAGCAGCAGTCAGACTTTTTTACTTACTCGAGCAAGCGACAAAGCGCAGCCAGAAGCTCGTCTTTCAGGGCACGTCCCGTGGGACATCTCAACTCGTATCTCTCATCGCAGTCTAAGTCAACTGATTACTCTGAGTTATCAGTAGATAATGCTTACGCCTCTACCTGTATTCTGCCTTTGGTCCACCTCCCCAAGGACAAAGAACGATCCCAGCGAGTTGTCCTCCTGATTCGAGTCTGGCTCATGATCGCTGGTTTCTACCGCCGCGCAGGCATGCAGGAAGATAGCAAGGGGGCCATCACAGAAGCGCAGCGACTCATTCAGAGTCTTGAGTCCGATTTGGCCAGAGATCCCTCTGGGTCAGGTTCCCTAAAGGCTCCCAGCTGGGCTGAAAAGAAGAGTGTCGAGGACCTCTGGAGTGACTTGTATGCTGAGGTAAGTTTAACCCCTTTTCATATACTATATACAGTCAGCTAACATGATTATAGCTTGGGCAGCTGTCTCTAGCAAGGGGAGCACCCTACACAGCTCGCAACGACTTTGAAACCGCTTTGACACACACGCCAAACCATCCCAGCGCTATTGTTGGATTGTCCAACATCCTCCTCGACATCTACAGTGAAGATCTTCTTCCACCACCTCCAATCCCTGCTCTGGATGACCCCTTCAACATGAATGCTGGAAACGACCTAGTGTCGACCTCGAGCAGTTACGCCGTTTCCTCACTGCCCTCAACACCGCTTGGTCTCGGTCCTGCGAATGCTCAATTCACCCCCAAGCCACCAATGGACGCCGATGAGCTTCCCATCGCTTACAAGGCTACCCGTCTGCCCCTTGTAGACCGTCTCGCCTCCCGAGATCGCGCATATGCGCTGCTTTCAACCCTTACCAAACTCGGATCCAGCTGGAACTCATCCGAGGCATGGTTCACCCTGGGCCGTGCCTACGAGGAGAGTGGACAGCCTGAGAAGGCCAAGGAAGTGCTCTGGTGGTGCGTAGAACTCGAAGAAGGCACTGGTGTTCGAGATTGGCGCTGCTTGACTGGTGGAGGTTATATTATCTAGAACACGATATGCTATCTAGACATTCTATGCGTTTATTCTGGCTTCTTGGGCATTAAAAGGTGGAACATAATATTGGGACGTAATAGCTTCTATCTGGTCTTGCGGTTAGTTGTGTCAAGCTGCTGTCTGACCTCTTGTTTTCTATTAGATATATGTAACTTCTTCAAGAAACTGTCCCTCAAGCTGTGATCAAACCCTTTCGCTAACTGAAGCTTGTCAATTAATTCATCCTATCGCTGTACTAAAATCGTTATGAAGCTTCTGCGTAGTTGTCTTTCTGTTTCTCGTAACTTTATACTGACTTTGCAACACTCCTTCGATCGCTGTTATCGTCCGCTTCCAGTTCCGATGCAAGAGAGGGTGGTACTGAGCTCGAACGCACAGGGAGACAAAGAGGACAATGGAAGGGTCTGGTCGTCAACTCTTGAGGCGGCAGTGACGTGGATAGATGTATCCGTTGTGGGTGGTTCGGTAACAATGGCAGTGGGGATGAGAACAGGACCATTTTCTTCCTCATGAGCCGACTGACCTCCGTCGAAAGAAGCCCTCCATTGTTTCCACCACGTTCACCATCATGCCAGGCGTCCCACTTGACCTTGTTTCGAAACCTTAAAGGCCACACCAAAGGCTCACGTGAAAACTGCTAGTCCAATTCAGCCCAGAGGCATTTTATTCGCATCAGCTCGATTATCCGGTTCTCGGGATCGTGTGGTATGGGCCTGTAGAAACAGCGGAGCACCTGGTTGATGGTTATATTAGCAATTTGGTGGTTGGTACAACTTTAATGACACACCTGGGTTGGGACTTACCTCCTGGGGATCTTCTTCTTGGTGATCGCTCATTGAGATAAGTGATGGTCGAATGATGTGGTTAACGGTAGAGTGAATGGATGATCTGAAAGTGGTGATCAAGTGAACGAGAGATGATGATGTGAAGGAAGAAAAGAGAAAGGGTCAGGCGAAAGGCATCGACAGGTACTCTTGTCTTGCGTTCCTTCCATATGGCATCGTCTGCGTCAAGGAAGGAAGTGCCTGCCAACCTACCTCACACCCTCAAGTCAGGGGGAGTCAACCAAGGTCAGAAACTGACTCAAAAACCGTAGAACAAAAACCCAAGAGTATTGATAATTCCAAGTGTATACGATATTTAAATGAAGAATTGTATTCATCTCATCAATGTCCAAATCTCTTAATGCTTCTCCTCCTCCTTGATCAGTCATATCCGCTGCGAAATGATCCAGCCGCCCTATGAAATAAATATAAGAAAAGGGGGAATATTCGTTTTGACTGAGAATGACAAAAAAGACGATTCTTTTTCTCTAATGTGTTTGTCCGCAAAACTCCCTGAACATGCGCCGTGAGGCTTCCATACAACTAACCACCCATCCGCCCTTACTCGAATCATCATCATCATCGTAAGGCAATATCGTCATGCTCAATCCACCGTGCTTGCTATTCAGGCGCGGGTATCTCCCTCTGAAACTATATTTTTTTGTATTTATATTCTTTTTGTTCTTTTTGTCCTTTAGTTTACTGTCGGGACTTGAGCAGGTTTTGCAAGTAGGAAGCAAACTGTCTCTTATCCGTTGATGTTGTAAGAGATCGTAAGAAGTCGTCACCGCTGACACCGAGGGTAGGAAAGAGGTTGTTCTGCAACTCCTGGATGAAAACATCGCCGGTCTTGGTGTATATAATCTGCTCTAGACCCGCAATCTCTGTAAGAACTTGCTTGGTCTGGGCATCCTGGAAGGGGCGGAAGTTGGGGTTCTTGATAACATCCCAACAGGTCGAGTGGAATCGGTCAATCATGAACTGCTCAAAACCAGGGAAAGTAGGGTTGGGGCTACCAGAAGGCGCTGTTGGGTTCTGCGAGATGGTGGCAACGTCGGGTCCGCCCCAAATGGCTGCCATCCTCATCATAAGGGTAAACGCCAGTCTGCTGCTGGTGACGTTGCCCTCAAGAGTCTTGGCGAGCTCAATAATAGATGAGATCATGGGCTCGAAGAAGCCCTGGTTAGACTCGCTGACGAGAACGCCATCAAGTCCGTTGTTGAGAATGATCTGGAGGAAAGAGAGATATTCCCTCCTCAACTCACCAAGCTGGATTTCATCGTCAGTTCCGGCGATGGGCTCCGTCAGCCCAGCAAAGATTCGTTGCAGGAGGGGCGTTAGCAGCATGTTCAGAACTTCATAAATTTCTGACTTGAAGCCAAACACAACCTGGTCCAGCAAGCGCAGGAACATGGCCATCTCATCCTTAGATGAGCTCTGGGACAACAAACCTTCAATCCACTGTGGTAGTTGGGGCAGCACAGCGGCACCCAGAACACCCAAGAGCTTGGAGAAAGACGATCGGCAAGCAGTTCGAATTTCGGCAGATGAGTTCAGTTGGTTCAGGGCAATCAGGATGGCTTCGGCTGCGCGGGAGAATTCATCGGAAACGGCCTTGTCAGGGGGTCCATGAGCATTAGACGCAAGACCGGGAGCCCAGTCCGAGAATCCATGGGCAAGCGTGCCCAAGGCCATAACAATATGGTGCACCTGAAGAGTTGCCTGAGTATCTCCAGATTTGGCTCGCGGGAGGTGTCCTTCCATGTCTGTGAACAGGGGGTCCATCACAGATCGGGCGTACATGGCTTGCTTATCCGCGGGTGTGCTCTGGGTTGAGGATATGCACCCAATGGCCTCGAAGAGATACAGCTGGCTGGTAAAGAGAGCATCCGCGGAGTGATCGGACTCGTCTGAAGACATGTCATCATCGGCGTCGTCTCCAGGGACCTCGGCCTTGATAGGCAAGAGATCTCCAATCGACTGGATAACTGTCTCCGCAACATTGCCAACTTGAGCACGCAACTGCTTGATGAACCGGTGGAAAAGGTACCACGATCGGGTCTTGATACGAACATGATCGTGATGCACTAAGCGCACAAAGTTCTCGAGAACTTGAGGGATGTACTGTGAAAGATGGTTTTCGAAAACAACGCAATATCTGACGCAAATCTCCATGTACTGCAGGAGAATGGCAGGGTGAGAGAAGTTGGCAATGCCTATATCATATTAGAATCACAGTACTGCAATCGATAGTGAAGAGTTCTCACCAGATTCGACCATCTTTTGCATCATAACCACCAACCTCTCCGAAGCCTCGGTTGAAGGCTGATTTTTAGTTCCCAGACCTTGGTTAGGAAGAGCAAGCTCGCCAAAGAGGTACATCTCATACAATGCCAGGTCAAGATCCCGCCAGTCCATTCGCGAACCCTGCTGGTCAAGCGTTGAGAAAGTGGTGGCGACCAGGTTGCTCAGCATGTCCATGTATAATGGTTGATCAATAGCAGCGATGGACTTTTGCAAGTTCTGGAGCTTGCGACGCAGGTCTTGGAACTCAGCTTCGTCGGTAAGCTCATCCTCATCACCCCAGGTGGTAGTCTCATCGTATCTCATTTTGCGAATGATGGCATCTAAGATTGGCGCAAGCATGCCGCCATAGTCTTGGTTAACGACAGTGAGTTTACGAAGGAAGGTGAGCAGATCAGTCAAGGCGGGGATGACTGAAGAGCAGACTTCATCATATTCGTCAGAGAAGAAGCGCAGGAGGAAAGGCAGGAAGCCATGGAGATGCTGGTTGGCTCTAGCGCGGGTATCATCACTGATCTGGCTGTCCTCGAGAGCCCGTACGATATCGGAGAGGACAGTGTTAACTAATTTGGCAACTGCCTCGGCCAGATCCGTATCGTATCGAGAGGTTCCCTTGAACTCCCTCAGAGGAGGACTGGCAACTAATTGTTCGACAATTTCTTGAAGGTTGATGAAGGAGATCATCTCCATCTTGTCTGACGAACGCATTTTCTTACCGCATATCTCGTTCAAGGTGTCGATAGCGGTGTCACGGACCTTGTCCTCACCCGAAGTGCTTGGCCGTCCAACTACGGGCAGCAGGAGCCCAAGCATATCCTGGCTGATAACCAAGGCGATGTCCATCCAGCTGACCCACTTGCCTATGACCTTGAGAACGAGTTCTACGACAGTGTCGTTGGTAGAGTATCGCGTAAGAAGCTGCTTCCACGACTCGCACACCTTGTGCATATCCTGGGCGCGGAGCTGATCCTTGAGCTCTGTATTCCGCTTGGCTTCGTTGTTCTGCCGTGACAGAAGCATATCGGCGATCTCGTCGTGGATGGAGCCGAGGATTCGAAGGTAGAAAATAACACCTTGGACATTGTCGGTGTTTGTGGAGAGGCCTGTCAACTCGAGGTGATCGTCGAGGAAGCTTTCCCATCCATTTTGGTAAAGGAAAACAAACAAATACGTCAACGTCTGTGTGAGCTTGTTCTGAAGATGCGCGGGATCGGCTTCTTGCTGGGCGTTCGGGCCGTAGGTTTGGCGGCAGTATTGGAGTAGGGTGTCTTTGAGGAAACCAAGGCTTCCTTGGTCAAGACCTTGTGTATGGACGGCATAGTTGACCACCTCAAGACAGACCAGGCGGACGACTTCTAATGTTCGCGGGGTTCGAGCGAAGAGGGTTGTACAGGCTTGCCATCCAGAGGGATCTGTCCGTAGCTGGTTTAGGTATTCGAAGGCTTGTGCGTTAATGGAACGGTCGGAGGTGGGGTTTGAGAGGATCCCGACAGCGTTCTCGATCTATGCCATTGAGATGGATGTCAGCAAGGAAACGTCTCTGTATTTTGGCGAGCTTCATGCGATAGATACCCAGACCGCCGGGTCGAGTCTTGAGACTGTGGTCGGTCATTGGGCTGGTGCGGTTCAGGTTCAGGCTCAACCATGACAGCCAGAATGGCGGGGCACGAGTAACGCAGTGTGTCATGGGGACAAAGAGGAAACAATCGACTCACCTGAGCCTCCATGATCAAGGTTCAGTAGCAATATACAATGGAGATGAAGGAGAAAAAAGAGAGACTTTTCAAGGACGGACGATGCTGCTATAACTCGGGCAGCCTAAGGTATACAGCATCCAGCATAGTTATGGTAGAAATTTAGAGGGACAAGGCGAAGGCGAGCAAGGCTACCGAGGGGTCATGCCTAACTGAAGGGCAGATTTGGATTGGATGGGCTGCGGTATAGAGAGCAGGGATGTAGCTGATGGGGCTGGAGCTATTCCAGAGACAGCTGTAGTAGCAAGAGTTGCTATGGGCACGAGAACAGCAATTTCGAGGCGGTGACTGCAGTTTTGGCGGGACGGATTATCGTGTGAAGACTGCGTTTTTACCTCGAGATGTGCTATTTCTAAAAGTCGGTGCGTTTGAACTTCTTTGGGCTTGTGTCGATGTGGGGTAACTCTGTCGGCACATGTTCGGCAAAACGTCTCTTTCTTTGACAACTCTCATCATGAGCCTCACCTTTCAACTGCTTACTACTAAGGCATGCTTGACGTTTGTATCTATGATAGGAGATTCCAGTTTACACTTTTGTTTGTTGAACCTTTGATCTGTACACAAGCCAACAGTATACAATATACGGCATGCCAAAGAGCAGGTAAACGGCACATGACATGAGGGACTTTCAGCCCAGTTACAACTCAAATATATCGCGGCCCAACGATTCCATATGAACACCAACTACTCCGAATAGCCTCGTTCGCATATACGGACTCAGAGCTTGAAATCTACATCCATCAACATGAACAGGTTTCTTGAGCCCTACTTGTGGGTCGGGGCAAACTAGTCAAGTTCTCGATCCCCATCTTCTAGATCTGTCTGTTGATCTCAAGATCTTTCATTTATTGGGATGTAATATCTTGGGAGTTTTCAACTTGCAAGATGCATAAAGTTTCGATGTCACTTGAATCTATTCGTGTCATACGTTTATCAAGGTTCTTGTGGGTGTTTTGGCTTGTAAGTCGCTCCTCGTCTCGAGTTCTCGTATTCGGGCTCGACCAAGCAACGCGGTTTCTTCGCATGGTAAAAATATTTTGATTACCAAAATATCATTGTGTTTGACCAAATGCTTATCAGGGATTCATCTTGTGACGCAGCTGGTGACATTCGTCTTTACATAAAGACATAGAGATATAGTCAGTCTAGGCAGTGTTGGGCCTTCAACCGAAAGCCTATCTATGGACACATCACCGAGGTGAGGGATCTATCATTAATACGACGCATGTGAAGCAAGCGAACGATAGCTCGTATGAAAGGCCACGATTCTCGGTAATCTTATCGATTTCGATCTCCAGATTCGAGGCCTATACGAGGTTTCGTTATTCGCCAAATACAGGCTAAGCCCAGATGCATGGAAAAGAAGCGGCAATAACATGCATGCCACGGGTCACATGCAAGCGAGAAGCATCGTATTTTGACATGGAATAAAAGTTAAAGACTGAGCAGTTGTGTATAGGCCATGGAAACTCTTATAGGTAGCCAGGGAGTTGCCAAATCCTGCTAAGCGCTTCGCATAACAGTGCTCGTTTCGGACTTTATTCATATGAGCTCATTGAAAAGAGCTGAAGGGCGATCGCGATTAGCCGATGTTTCGTTCGGAGACTCTGTCGGGAATTCAGCTGGTCCATGGATTTAGAGAGGGAAAACATCCGTCAGCGACAAGCATCACTGGTCGGTATTTGACGCATGACGTGAACTCGGGTTCAAGGCCTGTGGGCCGCGTTCTTTTGTTTCCATGTCTAACCTGGCAATGGCTAGAAAAAAAGAGTGAGATCGACAAGACATTCGCTGAAACAACAGAGATCGACAAGAGCTTGGCGCTTCGGAACGTGCAAAGACATCTTTGGTCAGTAACGGCGTTATTGTCAAGGACTAGCAGGACGATCAAGATAGAGATGACTCGTCATGTTAATTTCCCCATTCGCTCTCGTTTGTTTGACTTGTTTGACTTTGTTTTAGTATAACAAACGTCGAGATGTTGGTTTACTTTAGGTTTGTTTGTAGTCTCCTATAGCGGAGAGAATTATAGGAGACTGATACGCTATTTCGTATGCATAGCGGCTGTCCTAACGGATAATATGCGGGCTATTACTCTGCAATCGTTGCCAAGCCTTGGTGACAGGCGGAAAGATCGTCAGGAGAAGCGGCAAGCCACTAACTACCGGCTGGGGCATTGGCTCACAACCAGCCAGCACAAAGCAGGGGTGTTGTGGTAGGATTTGGTGATGAGACATTTCTATGTAAGTAGATGTCAGTTGACGCAAGCAGTGGAAGACGCGGATGACAGAACGACTAGAATAGAAGCATTTCGTAAACGCTGACTACAACACTATCAAGAGATTGCAGTCGATGATCGATTTCTTCACCTTGGGTCCACGGACAACCCGATTCAACATCGCGTACAGATTGTGGACCTGGTTCCTTAAGCCGCGTAAGACGATAATATTGTGGTTCTTGTTTCATCACTTGCAGAGCACGACTCGTTCGACGTCATGGGAGTATGTTTTGATCAGCATCAATAAAGTCGAAATGGCTTGAGCCTAATGCATGGTGTAACAAGGGAGTAGTTGTCGTAGCGGGAATAAGCTCTCTCTCAAAGGCACAAGATTGGACGATGTTTAGTTGATTGATGGCCATAGCGGCAGCCTCAATGTTTCCGTCGCTTTTGAGGCCTCTTTCAATGCCAATCCATATGCGAAACAACCCGTCACCGCCTCAGAGCATGCTTTTGTCTAGATAGAACTTGGAAACCTCCTTAATTGGCACAGCAGGTAGAGTTTAACCTTGATTCTTCTTATCATTAAGATTAATCTTTGCAAGCAAATTCACAACGAGGTAACCGAGATATGTTCCAAGCAGCCTGCGGCTGTGACAGTCGATTCTTCCACATTTAGAATTCTGTGATCTCGGTTGGTGTTTGATTGTGATGTTGCAATTTTCTACCCTTCCTTATATCCACATACTAGACTTAGACTACATACGTACCTGGCTGATCAAAGAAAACAAGCTTATGAGATCGGAAGATTAAAAACGTCAGCTGTACGAATTGAGATTGTTTGCTCAACACAGACTTCCGATAGCCTCATCTTAAGCATACACACACTAACACGCAATAGCCTAATTGATGCCAAGTTTTATCAAGATGCGCATCGGGGACTGGGACTGGGACTGGGACTTGGGATTGTGATGTGATACTTGGCTGTGGGTTCCTGCATTAATCCAACATAGAGTGGCGCAGAGGACCCTTGTCAACAGGAGGTTCCTGACTCCACGGACGGCGAATTAGGCTTGTCTCAGATTTTGTGAAATAAACAGAGAACGAATCAGACTTCTCATGCAAGCCTTGAATAAAAAATCAGCTGGTGGAGTAAAAATGATGTACGGTTGTGTAAAGTCAATTGGCTGTTGGAGTTTATGCCATGACACTTTTTCTCTGACTGTTAACAATGCAATATCAACTTGATGAGTGTGTTTGTTGGTTAAGATTTTGCTTTCATAACGAAACACAGAAACTTCAAAATCGTCCCATAGCGTTGATTTTATCTAAATGCCACCCGCATGATTGCGAAACAAGACATGTCTTGGCCTCTGATAAGATGAATCCAGGGTCTCGGAACAAACAATAGTAATGCTCGGACCGATGTTTTACACAGATAGAAGACGGAAGGAAGCCTTATTTCGCAAAGGCAGGAACAAAGCAATCAGGCCCTTGCATAAAAGGGATGGACACTTGCACAAGTCCTTTTATTTTGGCGGTCGGCTGCCAAAGGAAGGTGCATTCTAGGTACATGCTAGCAGTACCCCAGTAAGAAAGCGCTAACATCCACCAACTGTTCCCCGCCAGCAAAAGACCCTGGTTTCGCCTTTGAGCAACTATCCCTGATCAACATGCACCAACCATCGATCCTCATATTATGCCGCGCTCCAAGGCTACGTACTGAAGTCGCTACAAGTGAAACGGACGAGAGACGGTGAGAAGAGAACCGCCCAGAAAAGATCGCAACTTTTTACTAAGTGTGAAAGTTATTCCCTTGCTTTTTGCGGCAACTTTCTCAGCCTCGATCAATCAATCCTTGACGAACCGTTCGTTGAACTTGGCGCTGCTAAAATCCCCCTCCTGCATCAAGCAGCCACTCAGTGTCCAAGCCAGGCCTGTCGATCCCTGGGTGTGGCGGTCTCCACTTTAGACGACCGAGATGAAGAGGGTGAACGGAGGGTGAATGGTTGATGTTCAACTGGTCCACTGACCGACAATGACCATTGATACTTACTCTCAATGCAAGGAATCAAATGCCATTGCCCTTGGCAAACTGCTAAGAAAGAATCTTGGAAATCGAAAGCAAGCCTCACGAACTCGTCAGCTCACTAGACAGCACCAACAGCACTGACCTTCAAGGCCGTACATTATATCTGCCGTGCTCCTAATCATCCTGTGGTCCGTGGCTCGCAACTGATGGCGATCCAACCGCCAACCTTTCAAGGATGATATGGAGCTCGAATCCACAGGCCACAGGACGCACCATGGGTCACCGGCTTTGAAAGACTGGGGCAAGTGACATGGCTTCCCCCAGCTTCGATACTAGGTTCACACACTTCATCCCATGTTGATTACCTTTTCTGGAACCCCCCTTGGACCCAGAATGGATGGCCTCCTTGGATGAGGGTACGTAATTTCTGTACAGGAGTTGCTGCTCTATGGATCGATATCGCTATTAATATGCGGCCATCCTGCGACCTCAAACACTTCTTTTCTTCCTCTCTTCTTCAGCCCAAAAAGCCATTTCAAAGCTGCTAGTTTCAGAAACATTTGACTTAGGTCGTCCATTCTTTCACCACTTTCAACATACCAACCTATTTTTAAGCTTATAGCTTCACTTTCTTTACCAAACTTACAAACAAATTCGCCAAGATGCGTTACTCTACTGCCGCCGCTGCTTTCCTGGCCACTGGTGCCATGGCCCACTACGACGAGGTTTCCAAGGTCTACGAGACCAAGCACGTTACCATCACCTCTTGCGGACCTGAGGTCACCAACTGCCCTGCTCGATCTACCGTCGTCAGCACCACCTCTTACCCCGTCCCTCCCAAGGTCACCTCTGCTCAGCAGGGCGCTGACACCACTGAGGCCTACGAGGTCCCTGAGGTTCCCGCTACCACCGAGGCTCCTGAGGCTCCCACCACTGAGGCCCCCATGACCACCTCTACCATCTACTCTACCAACATCAAGACCATCACCTCTTGCGGTCCCGAGGTCCCCAACTGCCCTGCCACTGGTGGCACCCCCGTTGTTGTTACCGAGACCATTGCCGTCTCTACCACCATCTGCCCCGTTGAGCCCACCGGTGGCAGCGAGAAGCCCGGCAAGCCTGAGACTCCTGGTCAGCCCGAGAAGCCTGAGCAGCCCGAGACTCCCGGCCAGCCTGAAAAGCCTGAGACCCCCGGAACTCCTGAGCAGCCTGAGAAGCCTGAGCAGCCTGAGACCCCCGAGACTCCTGGCAAGCCCGAGCAGCCTCCTGCTCCCCCCGCCCAGACCCAGCCCGAGCAGCCTCCCGCTCCTCCTGCTCAGACCAAGCCCGTTGTTCCTGAGCAGCCCGGCCACCCTGGTAACGGCACCGTTCCTCACCCTCCTCCCGTCTACCCCAACCCTCCCGCTACCGAGACTGGAGCCAAGCCTATCGTTCCTCCCACTCCTGTCCCCGGCCAGCCCGAGCAGTGTGTTCCTTCTCAGTCCGTGACTGCCATCACCAAGGAGTACACCACCGTCCTCACCAGCGTCGAGTACTCTACCGTCCAGGTTCCTTGCGCCACTGGCACCAACCCTACCACTCCTGAGACCCCCGAGACTCCTGAGAAGCCCCAGAACCCTGGTGAGCCTGAGGTTCCCGCTCCTACCGGACCTGCTGCTGGTGTTCCTCCCCCTGCTACCACCCCCATCGGCGGTGGCAACCAGACGTGAGTATCCCGCTATTCTTTGCTATTTGAACATTTTACTGACTTTATCACAGCATGCCTACTCCTCCCGCTGTCACTGCTGGTGCCTCCACCTTTGCCGGCTCTGCTTTCTTCGCTGCCGTCGCTGGTATCGCCGCTTTCCTCATGATCTAAGCTATTCCTATTTTCAACTGCGTCTGTTTGGGCCTGCTGGCTATGGCAACTCATGAACTCTTCTGTATTTAAAGTCTTTGCATGTACAATACTCGACTAGGCCTTTGAATACCACCGCTATCTTGGCGTTTTTTACTTTGTATAATATTATATCTAATCTGCAGTCTGGCATTTGCGATTGGAACTACCTTATGCTGTTTGACGCAACTCTGTTATGATTCCATCGGCGTGTCTTTCTAGGGTACTCAAATAATTACTTGATCATTCTTCGCTTGTGTTCGGACATTTTATGCAAAGACGTTGTAAATGGGTCTGTTTAGGAATGGTGCCAAGAATCCTAGACAAGCCACCAGCATGTCGACCCCTGGCAAATCTGGGGTGAAGGGACGCCAATTCATCTGATCCACCCGTGTCATTTCCCGAATCTCGCATCTCGCTGAGATCTTGAGCACTGACTTGAATGGTTATTTAATTGGGAATACGCAAATTGTCAAATATCGCTTCTATTGTTTTTGTAGCTTCATCTCCAACTAATAGAAAGGACTCCAACTAATAGAAAGGATACAGAGTCTGGATGTTTGTAGGTCACAAGGATACTGTGAAGGATGAAACGGCTCATTTAACATGGGAAGTTTGCTCGGAGATGGTGTGAGGTTAGTTGCAGGGGTAATCAATTTTCGGAGGCTGCTGCTGAATTGCCTATTTGGGGATGACTCTTGATACATCTGTGTATAAAGTGTATGAGGTTTCACAATACGTGTTGTGAATAGTGTCAAGCTGAGGGGACTTATCCAAGACATGAACCACGCAGCATCATCTGCGGGCATGCCCTCTTATTATGAACTCTGGACTATTTTATCCCGCTGTGCTCTGTTGATATCGTTGCCGTTTCTAACCCACATAGTCATACCCTACATCGGGTAATGTGTCTTGAAAATAAGAACACAACTTGCCACCGGCTTATCATTAAAACAGTGGTGTGTCAGTTACTTAGAACATCGAATTTTATGAGCCTATCATACTTTGTTTTGTGCATCCGTTATCGGGTGAAGCAGTCTATGCGTTGTTGTTAGAGAGCGTTGCCGGATAGATACGCTTTCAGGAGCGAGGTCCCCGAAGGACTCTAGATAAACACTAGTCAGCTGTTTTAACCAGTAAAATAAGCTCAAGCTAATTGAAGAGATCATTCTATCAGTTATGTGATTGTTTATTGACCTACCGCTTGTTCCTGTCTGAGTGTTTGCAAGTTGTGAATGAGTACCATGTTCTTCAATGAATCACCGGCCTTGACCGGCAATGTCCGGATGACAATAGATCCCCCGCATGAGGCGTTCTCGATAAGGATTTGGGGTAAGTCGCTTAAATAGAGTACGAGGTTGGGGAAATGTGGCGTTAAATTGAACAGCGGAGAGAGGTGCAGTTGGTGAGGCTTGTTCTATACGATGAATTAACTTTTGAGTTCAAGGGACCTTAGTCTTGGTTGACGTTGAGATATCCAGAATTGGACCATGGGATTTGCCGCTGGGCAAGAAAAGGTGGGAGAGTGGCATTGTGTTAGTCAATCTTGGGTAGTAAGCTGAGTATGGTGATGCTATACTATACCGTCGTTGGCTATGCTGGTTGGCTTGGTATAGGCAAACACCATATTGACCGCTTCCAGTTGTGCTGGTGATAGAGTGCTGAGCTCCAAAAACTACAGTCGATAATGAAACAGGATACATCTCAAGTTTGTGATTTCTGTTGTGACAAAAGTATCCCGATTTTGTTGAAGTTTCAACACCAATGGCGGGAGAAAGAGCCCCGAGAAAAAGAGTCATTCGGTACTATTGCAGTGCCATTATTCCATTTTGTGGCTTGCTACTGGGCACTTTCCCAAGGAGTGTATCGAGTTGTGGATCCATCACGATGGGAAATCGAAAGAGAAGGAGAAGGAGCAGGTCAGATGTGAACTGTAAAGAGATCCCCGGATCCAACTTCTCTGATTGACTCAAGCTTAAAAGGACACGACTTCCCCCTGTCAATCACCAATATTTGACATTTACACAAGACCACACCCTCGTATTAGTAGTTTATATTACATTCTTTCCTCAACACTCGCTACCGCTGTTATGTCGTCCGAAGTTGTTCCTCCACAAGAGAAAAAGACTGCGATCGATGAAAACCCATCAAGTCTCGACAAGAGTCCTTCGCAGCCAGCCGAGAGCTCAGACGTCATTGAAGATGCCGTCTTTGGTCGTGTCACAGGCGAGGGGCCCAATTACCGCAGTGTAAGAACCTCAGTCTCTTGGGTCAGTCATACCTTTAGCTAACAAATACAGTTGGGCTGGATCGCTACAATTGCTCTCATGACGAAGACCCAGATCGGACTTGGCGTGCTAAGTATTCCTGCCAGCTTTGATACACTCGGTATCATCCCAGGCATCATTTGTCTCTGCATCATCGGTGCCATGACTACTTGGTCCAGCTACATGGTTGGCGTCTTCAAGCACAAGCACCCTGAGGTTTACACTATTGATGATGCAGGTTACACTATGTTTGGGAAGTATGGCCGTGGATTTCTTGCTGTTGCTTTCATGCTCAGTAAGTCACCAACTAATCTGTCGCCTTTCTGTCGTTCAAGATTCTGCTAACACTGCCACTCCCAGACTGGATCTTCATCTCTGGCTCTGCCATGTTGGGCATCTCGATCGGCTTTAACGCTGTCTCAATGCATGCCGCATGCACCGCCGTCTTTGTCGCAATCGCCGCTCTCCTCGCATTTGCCTTTGCGAGTATTCGAACCCTGAGCAAGATAGGATGGCTTGCCTGGATCGGTCTTTTCTGCATCATGACTTCTATCTTTATTGTCACCATTGCCGTTACGCTTGAAGATCGCCCCTCTGCTGCTCCTATTGTACTCTCAGAATGGAAGTCTGATTGGAAACTCTTCGGCACGCCTACTGTCCAGCAGGCCTTCGCCGCAATAGGTTGCCATGTGTTCGCTTTTGCTGGTACTCCCGCCTTCTTCTCCATAGTGGCAGAGATGCGCGAACCAAAGTACTACACCCGTGCATTGATGTGGTCTCAGGGAGTTGTGTTTGCTGTGTATATTGTCATCGGATGTATTGTTTACATCTACTGTGGCTCTTATGTCGGATCCCCTGCGCTGGGTTCTGCAGGGCCCGTTATTAAGAGAATCTGTTATGGCTTTGCACTTCCTGGCCTCCTTGTTACTGCCATGATCGTCACTCATGTAAGTCTCCCACCTATCACTTGGGACTTTGATTAACATTCAGGCTAGATCCCGGCAAAGTACGTCTTCCTTCGTATCCTCCGTGGTTCTGAGCATCTTCATCGCAACAGTCTCGTTCATTGGGGAACTTGGCTTGGTTGTACAGGCGGTATTACCGTGACTGCCTACATCATTGCCAGCGCCATCCCCATCTTTGGCTCTCTTGTGGCTCTCATCGGCTCAACATTTGGTACTCTACTCTGTTTCCAGCCATACGGATTCATGTGGCTGCACGACAACCTCGGCCGCAAGGATCGTGGCAAGAGATGGAAATTCATGGTCGGCTGGAGTGTGTTTGTCATCATGGTTGGCACCCTGATAATGTTTCTTGGCACTTGGGGGACTGTGCTGGAAATCAAAGAGGCGAGCAAGAACTCAATGGGCGCTCCATGGTCCTGTGTGGATAACTCGAACAACGTTGCTCCGGACCTCCCACAGCACACTGACTAAGTTTGGGCGATTTCATTAGTCTTTCTTGTGCTTGTTTTATACTGTATGATTAACAGATATCCGATACATTGTAGTCTAGCAGAACCCTACAGGCGTCAGTCTTTACTTTGGAAAAAAGAAACATCTTTACTCGAACAGGACTTGTCACAGTGGTGAGAAGCTGATTTACTTTGAGATCAGCAACACGAGATAGTGTTCAATTGAGTTTTGATCCCATCTAGGGTCATTAACCTTAAGTTGTTGACCAATCACTTATTCTCTGACCAGCAGCTTGGCAGGGGTGAAAGATAGCAGATGCAGATACCCAAATAGGCATGTCATGATGTTGAGGATCGTTACGATGCAGGCCAAGATCTTGGCACACTCAAGACTTACACGGTATCGACACTCTTAGTCGTAGTTATTCTTGCTTGATATATGCCGATTTGGAGAAAAGATACTTTGAAGCTTTATCGAGCGCCATGCTATGTGCATGACTTGGTCACGTTGTAGCTCCCAGACAAGTAGATGGGGACAGGGGCTCGGCCAAAGTCAATTATTGTCGCGATGGATTGATCGATAGCTCAACATGGTACCAAGTGGATGAACTGACCAGTGAGTTCTGTTATTATCTGATTCAACATCAAACACTCCTGCGATACTCGATGGTTTCTGGGACGGTATCGAGTTCTCGGGGTTCGGGAAGACACCCAAGCCACAAGAAGTTGTAAAGATCGGGCCGAGGACAGTTTGACTTGTGGAACTTTTGTCTGGTGTTCTTATGGACTGGTCCGTACTCTATGTTTGTGGTCTCGTGATCGGCTCGTGGAGATTTGGAGTTTGAGGGGGAAGTTGTGGCGGATGGAGAGGCTTGATGGTCTTAGTAATAATCAACACTTTGGAGTTGCAGATTGGAGTAATGTCAGTAACTGATACTTGGGCCCTTTGATGGGAGGCAGCCGTAGTGGTCATGGGTACTCCGGATATAGACAACTGTTGCGAGGCACCCAAGCAAGGCATACTGTTACAAAGGTTGACACTTCATAGGCGATGCTGTGTTTCTCGAGTCGACTGTATGCCTTACAGCATGTTCGAAAAAAGATATAAGATGCAAGTTATGATATGTCAAACATGAATGCGTATTTGCATGTATTGGGCCGTGGTTGAAAAGAGCATGTAAGCATCGTCTGAATGATCCAGTTGAAAAGATAGAATGTCAACTTAAACCCACTTAGGAATTGGTAAACCATGAGTCAATGTTTATTTATCATTGGTATAAAAGCATTAATCGGAAATGAGCACATGAGGCTGTGTTATGTCCGCACTCGAACCGGGTCATAATACCGGCCGAAATCCGTCAACGGTACGGACAAGGACACGGAGTCGGACCAAATATGCTTAAAACACGTCAGTCCACCGCTGAGAACCACCAAAGTAGTGGGTTATCTCCTCACTAGTGTTATGCATAGCTTTGTCCTACGCATGCTAGACTAGCTCTTACAGCAAGAATCTGACAGTGGTTCAGGTATGGAGCTTGGGTTTGTTTCGATATGACAGCTTTAAACTAGATTACAGGACAGTTACGCGTACACGTGTAAAAAATAAGAATTAAATCCGCTGGAATGGATGGTAAGATAATAGTTTGGTGGATTGTGATGAGATTGGCTTGCTTGCTCGAGCTGGCGGTCAGATTACGAGTAGACTTGATGTTTATCCATACAAATTACAGGAAAATCTCGACTGCTTATTGTGAAATGCAAAAGGACATTATTTGAAGACTGGTTGCTGAGTGTTGTTGTGGTGTACACCAAAGATGACGACGATTTACCCGGTCAGCTAGCGATGGACATTAGAGAAAGGGAAATCGTTTCGAGAAGGATAGATCAAGGCTGAATATCGATGAATGACGCGTAGCTGAAATACCGTCGAAGCATCTTGGCATGAGCCCTACGAGGCTATGCATCCTTTGGGATGTGGTCGACATGGTGATTGGTTCGTCGAGTCGGACTCGCTTCTCGCATTTCTTAGCGGCAGATCAATTACTACGTAGAGTATGTACCAATGCAGCGAAGTCTATCTTTATCTCGGACAGGGATTCCATGTTTTGGTAGCTGTTGAGATCAGAACTTTGGATAATCTATGTGACTATTCACACGAGCGGGAATGATAGTTGCAACCAAATCAAGACCATCACAAAGCCATACGATTAATATCACCATTAACAAAATCCTCTTGCTTACCGGCTTTTCTGAAACAAAAACAGGCAGACCTTGAACTGGCTCGCATTCTCTTAGCCTCTTGTCAAATTGCTGACACCGCCCCCCGTTAGTCTTACGGGGGCTTATGCTCTGGCCGCATACCCATCGCATGGCGATCCTTGCTTATTCCAATAGAGTCTCGCCTATCGACTTTCGTGGAGCGACCGTAGCGGCGCTAAAATGCGAGAGCGATGGGAGCTTAGATAGCTTAGCTTGGAGGATGAGCCTCAAACGCAGCAGGGGCTGTTGCACACATCATAGTCCGAGTCCGAGTTGTATCAAATATGATGGATATTGTGTATATACAAAGTGATTTGATCATGTCTATATTAATCCTCATCTTCCCCAGCAACAAGAGGTTTTATCATCATCACACTCTCATCTCAACCCAGCTTCAACAATAAGCTTGCATTCATATTACTCTCTCACTAAATACCAACCAACCGACAACATGCCTTACAACTATTCCATCAACCCTCAAGACGCCTTTGGCTCTGACTCTCCTTGCGATCTCGACACTTGCCCCATCGACTGGAGTCTTTACGGCTACCGGCCCTCTCTCGCTGCCAACATCGCCTTTGTCGCTCTCTTCTCTCTCATTGGTATCGTGCATCTTTATCTCGGTATTCGATGGAAGAGCTGGGGTTTCATGACTGGTATGCTTCTGGGCTGCATGTCTGAAGTCATCGGTTATGTTGGTCGTATCATGATGTGGTACAACCCCTTCTCTTTCAACGCTTTCATGATCCAGATTGGTGAGTCCCCTATCCCTCGACTCCATAAACATCACATATTAACGTATTGCTTAGTCTGTCTTACCATCGCTCCCGTCTTTTACACTGCTTCCATCTACGTCACCCTCTCCAAAGCAATCAACTACTTCTCTCCTGAGCTCTCCCGCTTCAAGCCTCAACTCTTTATCTGGATCTTCATCCCCTTCGACATCGTCTGCCTCATCCTCCAGGCCGCTGGCGGTGCCATGTCCACCGAAAGCAGCAGCACTGCCGGTGTCGATATCTCCATGGCCGGTCTTGCCCTTCAAGTCATCGTCCTCGTTGCCTTTATCGCTGCCTTTTCCGACTATATGATCCGATACTGGCGATCTGGTAAGGCTCAGGCTTTTGGCTGGCGCATGATTGCTTTCTTTGTTGGTCTCTCTACTGCCATCATCCTCATCCTCGCTCGATGCATCTACCGTGTTGCTGAGCTCCGCGAGGGATACGATGGCGAGCTGATCAAGCACGAGATTCCCTTCATTATCCTTGAGGGTGTTGTTATCGTTCTCGCTGCTATTGCCCTCTTCTTCGGTCACCCTGGTCTCGTGTTCAACAAGTCCGAGGTTACCAACTCTGTATCACAGACTGAGAAGGGTGTCACTTCCGGCTCAGACAACAACTACTAAGCGATTCAGGACTGGTCTGTTTAGAGTGCAAGCTCTACACCCAAAAAGTCTCCTCATCACTGTGTGTTTATCCTGGATTAATTGTTAAACGAAGAATGTTTTGTTTGTGTAGCGATATTTATTGGTTTATTTGTATTTGGGACGGATAGAACTTGATACCAATTGCTCTGGCGATATATACCCGCCATTGAGCTTTGTATAGCATGATAGGAAATACTTAGGACGGAATAGATAAGAGAAGAATAGAACAAATCAATGATTTGAACCAAAATAAAAGTCCGAGTCAGTGTAATACTATTGTGAACAGTGATTGTCTCATTCTTCAATCTTTGTATTTCCACATTAGGAAGCTCAAGCTCCGATAAGATAAGCCCCGCCTCCGTGATTGTGGCAGGTACGGATACCAGTTGAATGCACCTTCCCGCAGTAACGGACCAACCACATGACCCGTTTTCCTAACAACGCCTTCCAACTCCAACCTTAGTTCTAAATCCCACCGCTTCCTCTTCCTTTCACCATCTCTTCACCAGATGCTCGCTCTTTTTCGCCTTTCTTCACGACGTATACCAACTAACAGATCCGCAATTGCAACTACCCCGCGCCCATTCGCATATTCCTTCTCCACTTCTTCGCCCATCATGGCACCTCCTCAGGAAGCTCTCGACTTTGTTGACTTTGTCAATGCGTCGCCAACTCGTTAGACTTTCCAGCCTCATTGTATAATACAATACTCTAACATCTCACAGCCTATCACGCCGTTCAGTCTGCATCAGCCCGCTTCGAAAAGGCCGGCTTCAAGCTCATCCGTGAGCGCGACTCGTGGGCTTCGACCCTGCGTCCCGGCGGAAAATACTACCTTACTCGTAATGCATCCACTATCGTTGCTTTCACCATCGGCCGAAAGTGGCGTCCCGGCAACCCTGTCGCCATCGTTGGTGCTCATACCGATTCTCCCTGCCTTCGATTGAAGCCCGTTTCCAAGAAGACCAACGTCGGCTTCCTCCAAATCGGTGTCGAGACATATGGTGGTGGTATCTGGACCTCGTGGTTCGACCGAGACCTGAGCATCGCTGGTCGTGTTCTGGTCAAGGAAGGCGACAACTTTGTTCAGAAGCTTGTCAAGGTCGACAAGCCTTTGGTGAGGATTCCAACACTCGCCATCCACCTCCACCGACAGACCAACTTCGACCCTAACAAGGAGACCGAGCTTTTCCCCATTGCAGGACTTGTTGCTGCTGAGTTGAACAAGGATGTCAAGGAGAAGCCTGAGGAGAAGAAGGATGATGGTGAGGAAGATGAGGAGTTCAAGCCTCTCAAGGTTATCACTGAACGACACCACCCTCAGGTCCTCGATGTTATTGCAGCCGAGGCAGGAGTCGAGGTTTCCGCTATCGTAGACTTTGAACTTGTACTCTACGACACTCAAAAGTCATGCATCGGTGGCCTTGCTGACGAGTTCATCTTCTCTCCCCGTCTTGACAACCTTGGCATGACGTACTGCTCAGTAGAGGGTCTCATTGAGTCGGTCAAGAACGAGTCCTCTCTTGAAGAGGATGGCACTATTCGTTTGACTGTCTGCTTCGACCACGAAGAGATTGGTTCTACATCCGCACAGGGCGCTAACTCTAACCTGCTGCCATCTGTTATCCGTCGTCTCTCAGTCCTTCCAGGAAACAGGGATGCCTCCAGCGAGGGTAGCTACGAGGCTGTTCACCATGAGGGTGAGGATGCTACAGCATACGAGCAGACTCTATCACGATCGTTCCTAGTATCCGCTGACATGGCCCACTCTGTGCATCCCAACTATGCTGGAAAATACGAGTCGTCGCACCAGCCAGCCATGAACGGTGGCACTGTGGTCAAGATCAACGCCAACCAGCGATATGCCACTAACTCGCCGGGAATTGTCCTCATCGAGGAGTGCGCTCGCACAGCTGGTGTTCCCCTACAGCTTTTCGTTGTCCGCAACGACTCGCCTTGTGGTAGCACCATCGGCCCTGGTCTCGCTGCTGCCCTGGGTATGCGAACACTGGATCTCGGTAACCCGCAGCTCAGCATGCACAGCATTCGTGAGACCGGAGGCACTGCAGATGTTGGTTACGGCATCCGACTATTTAAGGAGTTCTTTGAGAAGTATGGATCTTTGGAGCCCAAGATCCTCATCGATTAAGCTTTAGAGGTGGAGTTATGATGATGACGTATGACGACAGTGGAGTTGGGCAAGTGAATGAAACGTTTGGCGACAGACAACGCCGATAAGTTGAACATAGTACTATACAAAGTCTAACACATTTGTCTTGAATATAAAAGACAGTGAAACAGTTGACCTATCATAAAAAAAGACCAAATAAGTAGCGAACCTAATTGGATATACCCAGACATGGCCGACCCTGGTCTCGATGCTTGTAACTTCCAACATAACGCCGTGGGATATCTCTGTAGTTCATATCCAGATGAGGACATCATGATGCCTCAATGCCGTCCATGATCATTAAACCAACAATGCCTTCCCAGCAAAACCTCCCGTCGCTTTGTGCCTTTGCTCGATCCTCATGATCCACCCATAAAGTATGTAACAAGAGAACGCCTTCAACACCATTCCCATCCCATCTTTTCCCTTTCTTTTTGTATTATATTGTCCCATCAGATTTGCTCCTCGTCATCTGACGGCACGATCTCTGTCGCCTGGGAATCTATCGAGTCTCGTCGACTCCTCGTCTCAGCAGCCGCTTCCACTTCCTCCTGGACAGGCGCAGGCGCAACGGAGGACATGGGACTCTGCACGCGGACGACGCGCGGGGATTCGCGGGGCAGCGGTCGTTGTTGGAGTTCGGAGAGGGGCACGGTCGTTTGGCCTGTGCGGACTTTGTAGTTGGCGAGCGATAGGCGAAGACGGAGTGTTTCTGCTCTCTGTTTCGTTTTGTTAGCGAGGTGTTGTGTAAGTTGATGTGAGTTCTGGGTATAGCGTACTTGTCTTATTTGCTGGCGTGTTAGTATCGTGGGTTGCTGCGTAGGCGCTGCTGGTGGAGCTGTGTCATGATCGCTCGTGGTGGTGACCCATGATGCATCGTTGGCAGACGTGTCGAACACGGAGCTCACGTCAGGACTGGCACTTCTCACAGACGCGTCCTGTACAATCAATGTCAGTAAACCCGTTTCCTTTCATGACAAGCTTTGTATATCCTGTAGATGGGAAATGCCATACCTCATCACGTCCCAGACACGCCTTCTTAGCCGCCGGCGCGCTACCCTCGATATCGAGCAGCCTCTTTCTTCCCTCGATGGCCATCTTGACAGGACTGTGACCCAGCGTAGGTTTAAACAGGTTCTTTGGTGCAGCAAGCGCGTTGGCGTCCAAGGGAGCGAGGGCGCGTCGCTTTGCAGGTGAAGATGTAGCTGATGATGTCGTTGAAGGCTCCATTGCCTTTTTTTCTAGCCGTTGTATATAGGAAGACCGTTTCCGTAGTATAAAAGAGAAACGGATTAAATGATTGGCATTCAAATAGGAAAGGATAAAAAGGTTGCGCGTCTTTGATAAAAAGAGGGAGGCGTGGTTCAAAGTATAGCGTGTTAGTGGGAACGAGGAACGTTGGATGGGAAAGTAAAGTGGTGGTTTTGTCTAGGAGGGACGCGGGCGATAAGATAAGGTGGGGGAATTGATTTCAGATGTTGGCGTTTTCCCGATTGATTGGAGAAGACGATCTTTTAGTAAGATGGCTAGATGGGCATTCTTCAAACACGGCAACAAGATGATAGAAATTTAATTAACAAAGCAATTCATTGGTAATCCGAAACGCAGTCACTATTTTACTGCTGTATCTTTCATGTCTGGTTAATTAATAGTATCTTTTCACACCAATATTCTCCCTCCCATTCCATCACCAAAAAGACTCCATTCCTAAACCAGCAACCAATTAATACGTCCTTCGCCTGTCACGTCCACGACCAGGTTCTTTACAGACTTTCTACACGGTCGCGCTTTATATCCTTGTCTTCAACACCCCAGCCAACCTCGCCCATTCTATTTACTAATTGCCGCATTCGGACTAGCATGGCTTATATAATGATCTCCAGCCCGTCAGTAGCTGCAGACATCGCGTGCCCGTGTCAGAGGGTCTTCGATCTAACCGAAACCAATCTAGCGCTGTCCGGCCGGCGCGTGCCTTGTGGGGCTGAATCTCCCGTCACGGCCCGGATGCAGGAACGGAGTCGGCCGGTCTGAAGAAGTTGACTCTGCATACTTTTTATATCACATTACAAACTTAAACAGAATATGGACAAAAGGTAGCAAAATGCTGGGTATCATTTGGTCCGAGTCCATATCTATGGAGCTCAGGACCTCATCGCCGCTGTCAGGACGAAGCGTCTTGATCGCCTCAACTGGACTAAAACAACCACAAAGCGCTCCAGAAACTACTAATCGTCAAAACAGGACATAATGCATTACAAAAGTTGCCTCCCACCATAAAAATAACTCCTTATGCACCCTGCCAGTCACCCTTGGTTTAGAACAAAGCGCCTGCCATGGTGTTTTCAACCCCTTCCACCTTTTACTGTCCACTTTCCAAAACAAAAATTCAAGTTACAGCGTCCAAAGCTGGAGTTTGATGCAGTGGGAAAACAACGCTTTGGCCGAAAGTATACCGCTACCTGGGTTGTTTACCCCAGGCGACGTCTTAATTACTGGCCCGCTCATGTTCTCAATGCACCCAGTCGTGTACTATCCAATGCCGTTCAACGGCTTGGAGATTATGAAGTAGCCATGTAGTAATGTTGGCTAGTGTCGAATTGGAAGGGCTTCGAAAAGTCCATCTTGACGTCGTCCCAGTCCGGTTCTTGTAGCGATGGCTGATCAAACAGCATTGCAGCATCAGCAGCCAGTAAGTCGTCGACATTGCCACCACTGGTGTTGCCTATGTTGAAATATAAATCGGTATCCATGTTTTGCCAGTCAAACTTGACTTCAAGGCTCGTGCCATCAGGAATATCGCTGTTGGGCTCGCTGCTGCCAGTGTCCTTGGCAGACTCAGGGGTGTCCCTGGGTGTCAGATAGCTAAGGGCGTTGTAATCGTAGAACGGGTTATCGTACACTCCAAGTCCACGATCGACTCCAAGGTTGCTAACCAACATCTCAGGATCGATGTTGGCATTGGCCCATGGATCAGTAGCCATGGGGTCAGCAAGCTTGGCGTCGGCCTGCTTGGGAGTCGCGCCAGCCTTGACGCCAGCCTTGGTGTCTTGAGGTTTGCCCATGCTGCTAGCCGATCGCTTCATGTTGCCATCAGTAAACACAGGCGTGGCTGCTGTGGTGACAGGCGTCTGCCCTTGCTTGGAGTTGGTGACGCTCATCGAGGCCGCTTCAGCCTTCTTTGCTGAACCATCAGGCTCAAGTCCCAAAGCCAGAGCCAAGTTTTCTTGGACAAACTTCATGGGGTCCTCCCGTGGTTTCGTATGCTCCTCAAGGATATGCTGCTGAAGAGCTTGCTCAGTGCTGTAACCAGTTGTCGAGAATTCGCATTCGGGTTCCTTGCAAGTGAGAACCGGCCTGTGAGCAACTTGGGTTTCGGACACTCGTCGAACATCGGGAGAGGTCTTCTTGCCAGCTTGGGGCGAAGGAGTAGCGCCCACAGGTGTTTGTCCAGTCTTTGTGTCAGTCTTTTGCTTCTTGCGCGATGCGGGCAGCTGCAAGTTGAGCTCCTTGGGCTTTCCAACATAGGTAGGATTGCCTCGGGGAGATGAGGCACCGATCTCAAAGTTGAAGGGCGCTTGGGTGGTCGTAGGGGCTGGCGGTGCCTGTGATCCCTTGTTGCCTCCCTTGGGTATACTGTTCTGTTGCGAGCCTCTGCGAGCATTTTCGGGGACGGGCACCGGCTGTTGTCTAGGCTGAGACTGCTGTTGTTGAGGCACAGACTGTTGGGCAAGCTGTGCGTTCTGGGCTTGAGGTGTGGCTTGTTGAGCCAAACTTCTGGCCCTCATCATGTTGGCAGCCAGATCCTTGGCCATGCCCTCGAGCATACCGCGGGCTTCGGCGATCTCGACGGAATCGATCGAGAATGAGTTCTTGAGGATAGACATCTTTTCGCCGTCGGCAAACTGCTTCAAGATCCTCCATCGCTGAGCCAAGTTAATACGCATTGCTTCATTGGGTCTGAGAAATAAACTTACCATTCTAAAGAACAGCTTTACGCGAGTGTCGTCGCGTGTGATGTTATACCACTTTGTCAGGCCACGACCGATTTTGGTCATGTCCACCACAATCTTGGTGAGCTTGGCAGCCATCTCATCATGCTCCTCTTGGGACATGGGGATATCGTTCATGACTTCCGTGATCGACTTCCGTTGTTCCTCCTGTCCAAGTGCCTTGAGGCGTGCCATAGTCTCATTGCCAGGTTGCTGTTGCATCTGGCCAGCCCTGTTCATCTGCGCCTTGAGTAGCTGAGCTCGTTGCTCGGGAGTGAGCGAGCTAAGATCCTGGGGGTTCATCGGCCTAGGGGCTTGGGGCTGTTGTTGTTGATTGGGCTGTGACGCTGGTCTCGTAGGCACTTGCTTCGTGGCCTCGGGCACATCGAGGGCATCGTCGTTGCTTGGGCGCTTGAGGTTCTTTGCAGGGGCCGCAGGTGATGGGTTGGGAGGTTGGGCGCGGTTGTTGGCAGGCTGAGGTCTGGCGTTTCTCATCTGCTCGGGAGTAACGGTCGGCTGTTTCTGTCCCGCCTGTTGAGGAGTAGCATTCTGGCCCATCGCAGCTGACGCTTGAACATTCTGAGTCTGGGGCGTCTGGTTTGGCTGGGGCGGTTGCTGAAGTTGCATATGGGCTTGAGGCACGCCCAAGTTCTGCATTCCTAGCTGGCCAGTGCCTCCATTGCGAGCAGCGGCCTGGGCTTGAGCAGCAGCTTGAGCAGCGGCATGCTGTGCCTGCTGTGCCTGCTGGGCTCGTTGCTGCTGTTGGTTCATCCAGCTCTGCTTCTTCATTTGAATGACCATGTTCCTTATTTGATCATCAGGGGCAGCTGCAAATGTGGCCTTCGAGGCTCTAACCTGCTGGATCTCGTTGGCAGTTGCCTGAAGAATCTGAGGTGGGAACTGCATCTGCTGTCGGGCTGCCTGCAGGGGATTAGGTCCTGGTCCGGCTCCAGGCTGCATGCCTGGGTTGACAGCGTTTTGACCAAGTGGTTGCGGCTGCTGGGCTTGCTGCTGAGGGGAGAACTGTTGTCCTGGTTGCTGACCCTGAGGTTGTTGTTGCTGCTGCTGTGGCGCCATCCGCCGTTGGATGATGAGCTGGAACTGCTTTTGCTGGATCGCTGCCAGTTGGTTCCGCATGTTCGGTTGGATGTTATTCTGCTGAAGCCACACCTTGAGCGGCCCCCATTTCTTGATCTCGTGAGGGATCTGGTTTTGAAGCTGGGTGAGAACTTGAGGTGGTAGATCCATCGAATCCATCATGGCCAATTGCTGGTTAGGGTTGAACCGCGCCATTGGTCCTTGTTGCTGGTTGCCATTCATGGGCATGCCGCCCTGCGACTGTTGCATACCAACTGGCACTTGACCGCCCATTTGACCCATCTGGCCAGGAGGGCGATTGGGCATTTGCCCAGGAGTGTTCTGCCCGCCGTTATTGCCCATTTCCTGGCGCTTGCTCTGCCAACGCTGCATCACCTCGTTCAACCTTTCCGGAGACAGACCGCTGACCATGGCACGCTGCTCCTGCGGTAGATTGGCCAGCATGTTCTGGAAAGTCTGGTTGTTAGGTCGCTGTGCTCCCTGGTTGAACCGCTGGTCTCCGAATTGCACACCACCCTGCCCTGCCGCCTGGTTCATGTTGTTCCCAGGTCGGGACACGGGTGTATTAAGTGTGTTCATTCCGGGGCTTTGAGAGGTTTGCATATTTCCTCCCATCCCCGGTTGGCTCTGCATCTGCTTCATCTGCTGGGCCTGAAGTTGTGCTTGAGTCTGTTGTGCGGCCTGGGCCATCCTTTGCTGGACGTTCATGTTCTGGTGAGGCTGCTGCTGTTGTGGTGGTCGGGGACCTTGTTGATTTGCCCCATTTTGTCCACCCGGCTGGGGCGTCGGGTTGCGGTTCTGTGCTGTATTGGCGGGCACGACCATCTGGCCTTGTTGCTGGGCCAGAAGCCCATTCCTTTGCTCGGCCTGTATGCTCTCCATGTTGGGCGGAAAAGACGAGAAGTCGTTGTTCCCTTGGTTGTTGTTCCCCGTTCCGTGTTGCTGCTGCCCTTGCTGTTGCTGGAGTTGGGACTGCTGTTGACGAAGAGACTGCTGGCTGGCTTGCTGCTGCATCATGGTTGCCTGCTGGTTGTTGCCATTCTGGGGCATTCCTTGTTGCGGCTGACCCTGTTGGGCCTGTTGCTGAATTCTGTTCATGTTTGCCTTTAGTACTTGAAATGCTTGATTTTGATAAAACCACATTAAAGGATCCCGGCCCTGACTTGTCATCTCTTGTAGTTGGGCGGGGGAAATTCTGGATTGGAGCTGTAGGCGGGTATGGGCCTTTTGTTGTTCCGAAGCCGTGTTAAACATTTTGGTGGCAAGTTCTGTAACTTTATGCCTGTCTTGTTGGGAAAGTCTGGCCATTTCCTGAGGCATTTGGGTTTGCTGCGGGCGGCCTTGTCCAGTAGGCATTCCGGCCATTTGCTGTCCCGGGCCCATACCGCGGCCAGCCTGGTTTGCCATGCCCATACCCATATTCATGCCAGCACCCATGGGTAGCTGCTGTCCTTGTCCCATTTGTCCACCTTGCGTTGGGTGTTGCATAGGCTGGAAGCCTTGCTGCAGGCCTTGGCCCATACCGCGTCCCATTTGCATGTTCATCATCGCTTGGGCTTGGGCCTGAGCCTGTGCCTGTGCATTCACGTTTATACTATTTTGGAGGTTGGGCTCGTTAGCCTGCCGCCGCTTAAAGAACTCCATAATTTTCTGGCCCATCTCTTGGTCGTAGGCTTCCTAGGAGTGTGTCAGCATATCGTACAAAGCAGAGACAGACAAATAATATATACCTTTGTGGGGGACTTGTGAAAGGCTTCACGCTCAAAGTTGCAGCCCCATTCGGCGCCTTTCATGTAATCACCGCCATTCATAGCAAGGTTGATATTGGTGATCCTATGACGGTTAGCGAGGCTGAAAATAAAACTTATGTGAGGTGGGTGATCAGAGCATACAAATTCATAGTTTTTCCCATACGATCAGAGATTGCTACATTTGCCTGCCAGCATATTCCAGTAAAAGGCTGCGTGTGTTGGACTAAGTTCTGATAAACGATTTGCTGGAGCTGATTGGGTGTCGGCTTCCGCATCGGCTGCTGCTGCATCATCTGGCCGGCCCCAGCCATATGCTGCATGTTGGCCGCCATGGCCTTCTTGAGGGGAACGAGAAACGTCCCAGTCTGGTGAAGAACTGTTGTCGCTCTGACGAGTAGATATGTTGATGTTTAAACGAAGAGTTGAAGTTTAAACAGCGGACAGAAATTTGATAGAGAAGACAATCAAGCGAGGCGGTGTTTGACGGTAGTGTCCGTTCAAGGTTTCGACGTGGATGAGCGAGGCGAAGCTTGTGTCAAGGGTGCCTATGAAAACACAGGGCGGTCCATAAAAAGGCGGTGGTTTGTGCAACAAGGCAGCAAGGACTTGAAAACGACGAAAGATAATACGCTGCGCGTGTCCGAACGTGCCTGAGTCTTAATAATGACTTGTCTTGGTATCGAGAAGCGCCGCGTCGGTTGTGCAGCAAGATTTGAACTTTGTGACGTCGCGAAGAGGAATCGCAGCGATGGGATGGTGGTTGGGGAATATTAACAGGCTTTCGATTTGTTCGTCGATGTAGTGAGAGACGTGGCAGTGGAAGTCTTCCCGGTGCGGCCGTGATTCAGCCAGTCGGTCGGTGTCGTCGAGAACTGCAGTTGTTGTTGTAAGTTTGAAGATAGACTACCGGCCTGTGATAGACTCGCGGTCGTGCGGGTTTGGGTTTGGGTGACGGTAGCGAATACAAAACAGTAGACTAACAAAAAGTGAATAAAGAGAAACAAGAGTCGCTGGTCGTCACAAGCACGATGGAGAGTATCCAGTCAACCTGTTTAAGAAGAAGAGAAGGTGACAAGAGAGAAACAAGACATCAACCCAGGGCGGTCGGTGCTAGAGGTTTGGTGTTGTTTTGGTGAAAAGGTCGCAAGCGCCTTGGGTTGGGGGTTCCAAGGTGGTAGTAGTAGTAGTCTAGGTCTAGGTAGTCCAGTCTAGTCTAATGTGCCCGTGGTGTGGAATTTTGGGCGGCGCCGGGAAGGCAGGCACCCTGGCCTGGTCCATGGACATGGCACCTCCAAAGGGCCCTGGATGTACCTGATACTTGGTCGCCCTCCACTCTGCAATCTGCTGTAATAGGCTGACAGGGCTAGCCAAGGTGGGTGCAAACTACAGTGCTCGGGGCTTGGGGGAGGGCACAAGGGTCAGGGCGACTGCCGAGTTGGAGCATTTCACTTTTTGCTAGCAAGTTCATTTCAAGATTGGGGAGGAAAAGAATGACGATGTTGAATCTTGGGTCATCTCGATCTTGGTGAGTAGAGTATAGGTACGCATGTCTCAATACTGATTAGGTACCGACTGATCAAACAGCGATCGTGTGACGACGATAAGAAAAAAGAAGGAGGGCAGATTCCCCCTTTGGGAGGGGGCTATTCACCATCACCAAAATGAGTGGATGGATGGGGATGGGGATGGGTGAATAAATGAATATGGATTCATGATGATCTGTCTGTCTGCCGGCACTGTAAAGTGTAAATCCAGGCACGAGCCCAGTGTCAACTCAACCGTTAAAACTCTATCCTTGGGAACCCTGTATTCCAATACAGCACAGTCGCACTCAGTACGCAGCCAGACGTCGATCCCCTCTGTCGATGATTGTTTCAAACAATTTGACAATAAACTCGACCTTTGTCCCATGGATCAACTCGAGGAGGACCTCACCACGTCGACAGCAGGTCCTTGGAACTTCCAAGGTCATGGTGGATAAGGCAGAGTCGCACTAGGGCCAGGAAGAGACATGGACAAGCGTCGGCAGGGCGCCTGGGCCTGAGCCTAGAGTCAGGCTAACCCTGAGTAGGACTGCACGGTAGAGAGTACATGGCAGTCTTGCCGTCCATGATAGAAGATAGAACACAGAACCCTGAAGCTGGGAGGGAAGGACGTCTAGGTCATTTTGCAGCGGGCTCTCAGGTACTGGAGGCTGCTGTCTCTCCAGGTACGTAACCATACCGCTATATGAATCAACCCTTGTAGTCTACATCCTACACAGCCACTTCTTCAGTTGTTTATTGCACATCTACACACCTCATCTCTAAAGTCCTAACGTCAGGCTTCTAAATTAGGTTTGTTTCTGCTTCTTCTGTCCGTACTTCTGTTTCGTACACGTTCAGCCCAGCGTCATGTAGGTTTTCTACCCTTCCCTGTGGCGACCCCTCCTAGGTCCCCTCCCTCTCTCTCATATACCCATGTCCATGGATACACATCAAAAGTTGAGGCGGTGGCCGTATGAGCTACTGGGCGTCTATCCGTCCGTCGTTGGACGGCCGCTAACTCGAATCGTTTTTTTGTCCCGTTGGGTTCATGTATGTATGCATGTGTACAGAACTACGGACGGGTCGGGTATGAACCTAACCTGAGATAGCCTCTTTATCTATCTCTATCTCAAAGTATAGAGTAGCAGCAGTAGTCTGTATAGTACTGCTGTTACTACCCACGGATAGTCAGTCGCGTCAGGGTTTCGGCGACAGCTGAAACAAGAGGGGACCGACAATCATCAGAGTGTCAAACCAGCGCACGGCTCCAAGTTGGCAAGGCACGGAAATAGACCGCACGCGTCAACGGTGATCGACCAGAGTTGAGAGAGAGAAAGAAGGAGAGGGAGAGTTTGACAATGACATTGATAACGCGCGCAACCGAGATCAATTGAACTTCATCTTTATTACTTTTCATCTCAGAACCTAGGCCTAGGTTTACTCGAGGATCGACCTTAATTATATCCAACAAACCTGGCATCGTATTATGTACTGTATCAAGGATGCAGCGCAAATCAGTGGGGTAGCCTTTCTCTTGTCAGATTGAACAACAGAGACAAGAAAAAGAGGCGTCGTCCGTCCGTCTCTGGCTTGGACTGATCGAATCGAACCTCAAACGAAGGAGCCCAGAAACAGAAACAGAATTCAAGAGGGAAACCCTGCGACAAGAAAGTATTGGAGACAAAGGTGACACGCTTGCACAACAAAGAAACACTTGGGAAAACCGACCTCGGTTTCATTGGTTCGAGTCCCACCGATCTATCTAGCTAGTGAGTCGGAGAGAAAGAAGAGAGAGAGGAAGCAGAGCAGAGAATGAGAGCAAAGCAGAGCAGAACTGGAGTGGACTGAAAGGACCTGGTTATTTGCAAGAAAAGGCCCCGCATCCCTGTTTCCCCTAGTCTGGTTGGACGCCCAGGCACGGTACGGTACCAGGTACTTTGAGGAACGCGAGCATGGTCAAGGTCTTCTTTCTTCTCGTGCTTCTATGGAAGCAAGATTAAATTAAGTCCAGTAGCGTAGTTGACCGGTTCAGTTCTCTTGCGCGCTCTGCACTTGTGCTGACCGTCATGATTCGCGATTCAAACGGTTCAGTCAATCAACTTGTCCATTAAGCAGGCTGCAGCGGCAGCGTGAATGTCTGCGTGCATGTCCAGATGCAGGGTAGAGACGGCCCTCCCGGTTCCATCCATGTACTTTGTAGTCTATTGTGCTGCATGGAGGGAGAGAGTGGTGTTTGATGTGTGGTTGTGTGGTGGGCTGTCACCATGACCTTGGCTTGCGGATCATCCGTCATCTCAGCAGGACATGGTACGATTCATTGTCCAGCTTTGCAAGGTACTCCAATCTCGCCTTGAAAGTGATGAAGTTGAAAATAAGAGGGAAAATGCAATTGAACTGAGAGAGTTGACGGTGATTATTAAACCGTTCGGTCTCTCTCACTGTCTCCTCCCCTTGGAGATTCGGCGACGGGGGTCCAGCGAACCGGACCAGGGTCAAGTTAGCAAAAGTCAAGGGGATCTTGGAGTAGTCCCACCTCATCAACGACCTCGACGACACACCGTTCGAAAAGATATGCTGCAATCCGAAACATCAAGATACATAGATATGAGCCCCCTATTTCCACTGAGAGACGTGATGGGATGTCTCTGGGTTGAAATAGGGAAAGAGGCATGAATATGTATTGTTTGTTAGGAATACCGACTCCCACATGTGTGAGGCTATGACTATGGATGGTTCCTTGGAAACGAGGTTGGATGGGTGCGGAGATGCCACGAGGCCCGGGATGTCATCGTCACACATGCTCTCACTCACTCACACCGGGCAGTGACTGACTGACTGAGCGAGTGACTGATGGTGAGTGAACATCAGCAAGTAATGATTTAGTATTCGCAGTTTCAATGCTGGTCTGGGTGTATCTCGACTATAAAAAGAAACCGCCATTGCAGCATAGCATAACATTATCGCCTTGAATATTAAAGCCAGGCCATGCAAAACATGTTGTATCTTATTTCTTCCCGCCCTTTAGCTTTGGCTTGGTCGCCTCACCAGCCTAGGCAAAGCAGATGGTCCTCCATCTCCATCTCCCATGTCTCCCCCATCCCTGTCTTTTAGTCTGCCCCCCTGTGCAGATACACGCCCATCTCTGGAGGACCCCGTCCGCTCACACCTTTTCCCCTTTGAGACGTATCTAGGTAGATGGTACAAGGACTAAACAATCTGCGCGTGATGGCCAGAGAGGGTCCCTGTTTTTTCTCCGACTGTTGCTTTCGATACAGACAGATCAATTGCGACAGTTTGTGCAGTATAGAAGAATGACTACCTACGCAGACGACAGCCCTACAAGCCCAAGCCCCAATTGCAGCATCATAATAGACAACTGACTTCCCACAATCCCCTTGTCAGACAGGCCAGGCTGTCTCAATGCCGTCAGTGTCAAACCCCAAATGGCTTGGTGCCTAGCTGGGCTTAGTGCTAATGCTGCCACCGCATTAGCTTCAGGTCGATTGGACCAGATGAAGAAATATCAGGGCCCCTTCATGCCCTGCCGAGTCAATTTAATTCTGTCGCGGCTATCTTTTTCTGTTTTGTGGTCAATTGTACGATGCACATCATTGATTGATTTTCTGCCTGCCGGTGTGATGAAACAGAATAGGATTGTTACAGAGGATGGAATAACCATGGCTGATCAGTATGCGCAGAGGTATAATTGAGGATGTTATAGGTAGGGACTGGCTATCTCAGCCCTGTTCAGTTCATCCGTCCAATCGAATCACTCGAGCTACATCTGCAGACTTGACCATTCTCCTCTTGTCTTTTCCCTTTTCCTTTTGGATTTTTGGTCTATCATATAATATTAATACTGTTAGAGTTTCAATGTGTTTTTCTAGTGTTTGACCCTCTAATTGCCAGCGAAACAATCACTGAAATCAAGCCTGAATTAACCCTGGCTCTGACCTGACTTGACCTGGCCTAGTTAGCCCTCGCCTTGAAATGGGGGACCCAGAGCGACGGGACTGAAATTGGGATTCTCGATCGTCCCGCTTACGATCCTCAACCGTTAGGTAGTGGCGCATTAGAACTCTATGCAAGTCAGGCCAGGCCATGTCTGTAGACTGTGATTATTTCGTCTGTGTTTTTTTTCGGATGATATTTATGGTTATCACAATAGAATATTATGTTGTGCTTTATTTCAATTGCTTCAATTTAATGTGCATATCTTGTTCCTCTTGGCTGTTTGTCTTTTTTTCTTTTTCGCAGCTGATCAGGCAGCCACTATAGCTGTCATCCAATAAACCAAGACGCCCCAGAAACAAGATCTACTGCGGTTTCTGAGACACGCATTACCAGGACCTAATCTGTCATAAGTTGAATTTGATTTCTACAGAGACAATGGATTCTCTCGATGATATGATCGATTACTAGAAAATAACACAATAAACTTGTCCATCTACCCTGGATCACCGACTTGACTCGCTGCGCCTAAGCAAGTGCCGTTGATCAGCGTCCCCAGGTTGGAGCAACCAGTAACAAGTCGGCACAACAGGTACTCGTAGGCCTTGTGACAGCCCACTACCACTGTAAATGCCTATTCATTTCCCCTACAAGTCGACGATCCTTTTTAGCTCCCGCAAAAGTGTGGCTGGTGAGATCTGACAATCAATCAACCAACACCATCTCCACTCCCTCTTCTCCTCACTCAGGATCAACTGCAGGTCTCTAATACCTGAAGAATCTCTCCTGCTCTGTCCCTCTGCCTGCCCTTTGTCTCGCCTTATTGCTCAGCCAAGCCGTGCCCCTGCATCCGTCCAAGACTCTTTCATCCTGTGCCGTGCGCTTTGACATGACATTGGCCGCAGCAGGTTTTCCCCCTCGTACAGAAGAGAAGCCTCAGAAGAGAAGTATTTCTCTATTTCGCGCGTGCTCTTCTTCGAGATGCGTCTCTTTCTCTTCTTTGGAGATGAGAATGACACAAGAATAGCCAATGCTTCTCTACATGTATCAACCACTGTTGACATCACTGACTCGCTGGGCCTCTTGTATTGTGTACTTTCCCAACTAGGCTACGGGAATTGCTCCGGTCAAAGTTGGTGTCTTTCCATAGGCGGGCGCTGCTTTATTAGCACATCCCAGACGGGACGATCCCTTTCAAGCTATTGTCTCCAATTACTCTCTTCTCCCTTTCAATTCATTTACACAATCAGACAAGAGAACGATAAAGAAAAAGAACTTGAGGTTCACCGGCCCGGTGCCATCAGATCTAGACTCTACTCAATGGTCAGGTCAGACTCAAGGCTCACTCAGCCAGACCCGAGGTGGTGGTCCAGTCGAGTTCAATGCCGAGATGATCCCATCACGTCAGCTAGACACCAATTAATGTGGCTGTCTGCCTTGTGGTTCGTATTACTTCTCTCTCTTCGTCTTGCTGCGTTTTATGTTCTCTGTCATTGTATGCAACAAAACATAGAGCAATTTGCACGTCAACCATTGACCCAACTGACTGGGAGCTTGTGGTGGAATGTGGATGGAATTCCAAACAATAATCGCCACCGACAGGGGGGCATCATCCAGGGGATCAAGGGCCCTTGAACAATGACCCATGTCTGGGTGTGTTTTCCTTTCCTCTTTTGTCGTCATGCATCTCTTGTAAAACGCATTATCATGATTCGTGCCCATACCATACCTCACGAACCGGTGCAAGATGGACGAAAGGAACCTACATAAATTAAAAGCAAAATAAGACAAGACAAGACAAGAAGAAAACGCTGTCGACGGGTGAAAGTGTCTTGTGTCTTGAAAGAACGAACAAACCTCCTACACGTGTTTACTCTAGTCTACGTATTTGCTTATTTGTTTAGTTTAGCTGCTGCCACGGTTTAACGCCAACAAAGTGGATCTCAGGGTTCTCCGACAGGGAGGGTCCCTGCCTGCACTCTGTAACTCTGGGGCCAGTTCATCCATCAAGCATCGTTCCCCCATATCTTATCCATTTTCAATCTCAACTGTTCTGTTGCCGGTGAAAGGGGTTAATAACAACGTGTATTAACTACGGATACAATATCCAGAGACCGTAGTTATGCGTTGGTCTCGCCACTCGAGCCATCAAGTTCATGCCTTGATGTCTGGGGTTCGCTTATCACCCCAAGACGTGTCGTGGAATCGACGACGCTTTGATAACTGCCAACTCTCAAACTTGAACCCGTCATATCCATCTCATCCCAATCCGGACACGCCACAGTCTTGGCTCAAACCTTGACGTGGGAGGCATCGTGTTAAAACATCAAGTCGTTCTCTAAACGACCAATGGACCAGCCCAGAATCTCCGCCAGACGGTTGGGACCTGGATCGCCACAGCCAGCCATAAACTCAACTTCAATTCAATCCAAAAGACTCGACTGGATTGCCTCATAAGGTTTCCCAGCAGTCTGGTCGTTCAAGCTAGTTCCTGATCGTGGCTTACACTATCCATGAACAAGTGCTGGTAATTATTAGGACTAAGATGTAACAGAAGAATTGACATCAAGCTTTAGGATACGGGGGCAGGGGGTGAACGACTTGAAAGTCTGGTCAAAAGAGCATAAGCTGGTCTACTAATTTTGTATCCTATGCCTTCAGCGACCAGCTTTCCTGGTACCTTGAGGCAGGACTACCAAACAGTTGTCGTCAAGATTATCGTTGGAATGGAATGCGGCAGCCAACCCGCTCACGGGTAGCTTTGTTTGTTCACTCCTGATGGCGAATAGCTCAGACTAAGTTGAGAGACTTTGAAACTGTGCCGAAACATGTTGCTGTGACAAATGTTTTCCGGTAGTTTCTGAAACTTGAAGCATTGCTCAACCACCGTGACATTTCTATGCCAGTGCACATGGATCGTCTTGAACTGGCCTTGTTATGACTTGAAGATGTATAATCTTGAGTTTATAGAAAAGAGTTGGACTAGGGGGCTGGTGTTGTTGGACATGGTTTGTGTGGTCGAGACAGCCTTTGATCGACAACGAGAGGCGAGAGAAGAGTCGGTGTGCTTGTCTCGTCTAAAAGACATACAGTATTATGGCATGAGAAAGGAAAGAAGGAAAATGGTCGACAAAGTCCTCTCAGAACATGACAGAGCTACACCTACCGTACCACACACAGTGACATGAATCTACAACCGACTTCTCTTGTCGAACGATAGATGATGTAGAACTGACTTCACCACTGGAGGCAGATGGCATATACAATTGTGATCGTTTAAGTCGTCAACCAATATGAATATGTTGGCAAGAGAGAACAATTCAGTAGAGACCACTTGCTCCTTCAACTCCATATCGATTTGGATGAACACCCCATCACTGGCAATAAACTTGTTTAATGCTCTCTGTTTATGTCAAAGGTACGCTTATCATGCTACTGACCTCCAAAGTAGTCAGGAGTCAACAAACTGGGTGCACAAAAGAAGTTGCGTCTGTAGTCATCGGAGTTGGAGAGTCCATGAATGGCAGGTCAACTACAGAAGTCTGACAGATAACTAGTCGCGATGTACTATCATATTTGCCAAAAGAGATAGAGAGTCACCAGGCTTAAGCCAGGAGTACAAAGGTATAATAACAGTCTGTATAGTCCAAAAAGGTCACAAGGCCACACTCATTACTTCCAAGGTGGTGCGACAACCATGCAACCAACAGCAAGGCAACAGTCGCTTCAGGCAGGCTGACATATAGCTATAAGCAGTTGAAGTATGGCCAGTCTACTATGACTTCTATTGCCACTGGCGAAGCATTCCATCTTTAAGAAAAGAGTTGCCGATAACACTATTATCCTATATATGTAACGGCAGAGAGAACAGAATCAAGTTTCGATAACACTATGACTTCTACAAGACCGTAACCTCACACGAGTTAGCAAACACACACCAAAGTAAACGGCTAAACCAGTATAAGACATTCAAATACATTATCTTGTTAAAGCGTAACAGGGTCGGGCGTTGCTAATCGCCCCCAGAAATGAAGACTCCCTTGCCGTCATCTACAATACGTAAAAGCACAAAACTCTATGATACATAACAGTACAAAGTTTATCTCAAACCTCGCCCTTCAGCAACCAATGGACGAATGCCGCTCTTCAACAACCAATGGCCGAACGCCGCTCTTAACCAGCAACGGCTCGACCGACGGCACCCGCAATCTCGCCAAACAGAATACCCTTGAAAACAGCTTCGCCCATGGTCTGTGTCCAGGCGCCAGCCTCCTTGAGACGGGCCTTCCATGCCTCCTTCTGCTCCTCACCCAGCTCTTCCCAAGTCATGCCCGGGCCGTGGACAGAAGGCTCATGGACATCGAGCTTGAGCTCCGGGACTTGGCCGTCACCGCCGGCTGTTGCGGGAGGGACGTCGCCCTCGTATACCACAAGAGTCTCACCGGTTACTGTCTTGGCAATGTCTCGACCGCCGAGTTTGGCAAGAAACTCGTCAACGAGGAATGCCGCTGGTGGGTTGTTGGGAGAGCGTAGAGTTCCGTGCCATGCGGCAGGAAATATCCTTTCCACACCAAGAATTGGGCGGTTTTGACCCGAGAGCTCGAGAACAGCCTGTGCGACAAGAGCCATGATGAGCGCAAAGATGCCCATTGTGATACCAAGACCACGAGAAGAAACCCCACGGGACTTGCCAGCCGTGACATAGCGTGCAGCACGAGGGGGACCCTTCTTGTTACGCGGGGCCTTCTCAACGTGCTTCTTCAGAGCAATACTGTTAACCACGACAGTTTTTTGCAGAGATGTGCTAGCTAGCTTGATGTATTGCTGGCGGAGATTGTTCTTTGGTGTGACAAAGTGGGAAAAGGCCATAGCAGTGATATTAGCGTTTCCGTGAACTTCCTTCAGTGTATGCAAATGCCACAGCTTAGAAAGCAGCTCAATAGAGCCACCCACTGTGTGCTCGAGTGTGTATAGAGTGATGGAGCAATCGTGGCCCGCAACAGCAATGACAAATTGTGTCTCGCCGAGAGACCCGAATGGTGAAGATGGAGGGGATAGGTTGGCAACAGCGAATGCGGTTGCAGAAATCTTCCTTGGTATTCTGGCATTGAGGCATAGGCGCGCCTCTGCTTGTTCTAACTTGGGCAATCTGAAAGCCTGTATCACGACTCCGCTTCGCTTGGGAAGATTGGTCGCAGCCACGAGAAAGTTGGGGCTCAGGTATCGAAGCGCCCGGAAAGCTGGTCGCTCGCCATGGTCATCCATCATGACATAGACCCGTCGCGGCTCGCTGATCTCCTTGCCGCTGATATTGACAAGCCACAACTCGTACTTGTAGCAGTATGCGATTTGGAACTCGTTCTCTCCCGTCTGCACGATATCCAAATCCTCAGCCTCTTTCTCGATCTTGAGAACGCTGAGCAACTTGACAGCAGCGCCTGAAACGTCGAAAATCGCCAATTGAGGCTCCTTGCTCATCGCTGTAGCTGCAACACCGGTCGATCCGGCAATGCGCAAAAGTCGCTGGTATGTATCGACTTCCGGGTCCTGGAAAAGGGCTGTTCGCGACGCTTCTGTGATGTTCGTATCGGGTGTCTTAGCTCCGACCGATGTACGCAGCTTGGAGGGATCAACGCTCAGTGCTCGGAGGTGCTCGTTCTTGCCCTTTGCAATGCTTTCTGGGCTGGAATTGACGCCGGCATAAAGATATGTGGATTTGCCCTTGTGAGGACCGACTGCGAGGGACATGACGCTGTCTTCATCGCGAGAAAGGGCGATCTCTCCGGCCGAGCGAAGTTCCTGCTGTGAAACAGTCTCAAGGACGGTCTAGATGTTGTGTTAGTATACTCTTGTGCGCAAACGGACAGTGAAGCCAACCCACGATTTTGTTTCCGACACCAGATCGGCCGGCACCACCTCCGCCGCCCACAACAACTCGAGTCGCATCCTCAGGGTCGAAGTCGATGGCATATAGAGGGTAATCGAGCTGGATACTTGATCGAGGGAATGATGAAGCCATGATGGCGATGAGGCGATGCCTCTCTCGACGTGATTTGGAGTATGACCTAAAGAGGAAGGCGACTGTAGTAGATTCAACGTCGTAATGCGCCGAGTCGGTTGACGTGATGTTGATCGCGGGGCGTTGGTATGGTGTTGAGATGACGCTCGAGGCCAGATGTCGAGCTTGGAGCTTCCTGGTTGGTCAGAAGGGCAACGCCACATGTGGCGTCGGCAGACTGTGGCGTGACTTACAGACGATCCTCCATTGAATACCCAACGTCTTCTTTGATAATGAAGTTAAAAGAGAGGGTATGTCCTCAAGTAAATGAATGTGAAGTTTAATCAGTATCTAGAGATAGTTTAAGGGCAAGATGGTGACTGCAAGTTGGCTACCTCTGCGTAATGTCCTTACATCGTGCCTACCTGACATGTTATACACGCCCATTCACCCATACTCATTTGTATCGTTTCTCGATCAGTACACGATTAATAGCTTAATTTAGACTATTATCAAAGTTATTGGATCTACAATGTTTATATTACGTGATAATTGTATGCTATTGATGAAGGCTCGAAGCAGATAGCCTCAACAGCTGGAATCATACTCGAGATGTCAAGCGACATGAGAACAAAACGTTTTTAACACACGTGGATAATATAGATAGACGAAATTACTTCAATTTTTACCGTCAAGTTCAGTTCATGCCAGGCACTGCATATCATATGACGCCATGAACAATCCTTGCTTAAGCCTTATCGCCTAGTCGCCTATGAAACTTATCAAGATTTGAAATTCACTGGGCATTGACTCGGTAAGCCCATGCCACTATGGGTATCAAGGTGCTTGAATCTTTGAAACGGAACTTTCAAGTCGGCTGTCGTCTTTTGAAGTTTGCGGTACTCGATCGGATGGATACTTTTGATTCGTTGCCGTCTTTTATGCTTCTATATGCCGCTATCTAGGTATTGAAAAACGACTGGGAAGCTCCAAACCACCATGCACTTGAATCTAGATATATAAGGGACAGAAGCTTAGGTGTAGTCCTTGTCACGTTTGGCATATGATGTAAGTTTGTATATAAGACCGGTATAATGCATACAGACAGGAACTTTCAACGCATCCCGTGCCTTGGACAGATAGAGCGGAGCATCAGCATCTACCGAGTGAAGATCAAGGCTAGAAGGCAAGCTACGAAATTGCAGCAATCTAGAATGGTAAGCAATTCGGATGCCATTAAACAACTCTCCGCAATGTCAATGCAACAAAGACTAATACCTGCTTTGACCCTTTATTAGGCAAACACGATGCCAACCTTCTTATTGAAGAAGGTGAGATGTATTTAAGTTCTCGTATAACCCAAAAGCTCTGGGAACAAGCTACGGGACGAGTCCAATTGGTTCGCAAATATCACTCGGGATATTAAAGAGGCGTAGGAAAAGCCATCTCGCTACGGGTTATTACCAGAACAAACAAGTAAACAAAACGTCACCACCACATGACAACTCGGCTTCCTTTTTACGGATGAATACACGTACAGTTAGTCAATATACATTAGCGTTGTTGCCGCCTCGTCTGTTTTCGGCTGACTGAGGCTATCTTTGCTGCAAGCCTTTTTTGCGTTGAGGTTCCCTGCATGTATGTAATGCGAATAAGAAGACACCAAGAAAGTGACATGTCAAAACGGCGAAAGCTGCAGGTTGCGAAGCAAAGAAGAAACTAAAGAAGAAAATCGATATGTAAGCAAGTCTTGCATAACGAGGCCTCCATTCCTGTAAATGAGTTGATTACAATTAAACAATCCGTCTTATTAGAGATGAGGTACCTGGACAATAACTCTATGTAGCAAAGGCTGCCAGGATTGTTAGCCCAGGACGAGGTCTACCTTGTTAAAGTAGATTGCATTTTAGATGATCCGACACGCGGGATAGCGCGATCCCATATGGAGTGTGGGGGAATTAATGCGGGTATTATAGCAAAGAACATCATGGATGATAAGAGAGAGGAACTTGATGAACCAATATCACATAAATCCTATATGTACGTACTACACAGTCTACACAGTAACACACACAACAAGTGCCTGCCTACCCATCACAATTTACCGGTCGTATCACAGAGTGGATCGAGATAATTCAGGATTCTTTAGTTAGGTAGTTAGCATTGGGCATTAATAGAGTGATGTTCAACCTTGATCCATCCTATAGCTGCCCAATTCCTCTGTACACAACCCCTGCTCGAACAAGTGTGATCTAATGTGAATCACCACCCATCTGACCCCATCTCCGGTCATGCACACAATATGATAGAACAGGAAACTAATGTACCCTAGCCGCTAGCCGCCCATCCCATCCCATCCATCACTTTCAGTAAGTGATTGTACGTACATGCTCATGGTAATCTGTACTATGTACCGCATGTACAGTTACTTACTGCTGACACCCCTTCCTTGTCCAAAAAGCCGAGATTGAAGGATGTGACAGCTTAAGCAAGTAACAAACCATTTTGTAACACGACAAGTGCATTGAAGCACATGCATATGTATGTTATATGCAAGTGAATACTCTACCTACATAAACACACACACACATGCCTCTGCAATTACTACTGTAATTGCTGTACACTGTGGCAGAACCCCTGTTCCTGGACCAGTTCCCGTTGGTTCAACTGCCGCTAAGGTCGGTGCATGCAGCAATCGTCACAGACATAAACAGCACGTCTGCATGAGGCGATTTCGTTCATAGCCACAGCCCCAGACGAGGCGAGTTGAGGGACCGGCAGGGACAGCGAGACGCGAATACCGAGTGTTTTGGACACGTCGTTTCCTCCCAAAGTCATCTTGGTAAGCCTAATATGACAGATGTGGTAGGTAGTCAGTTTTCTCTCTTCACACGACTCATCACATACTCAGGCAAATGCCTCACTGAAACTGCGCCGTGTATCACTTGCCAGGGCAAAATATTAAGGAGGCAATTAATAGGTAACGTCTCTTGTATAGACTATTATCTTTGAATGCTGCTCGCTCTATGTTGCAGTATACTAATATAACTCGAGCGCTTTTCAATCCGTCGCAAGAACCAGGGTATCAGGCAGTGCAAGCGAAAGGGGGAAAATACATTCTGCCATGCTAAGAAATTGAAACCCAATGGCCGAGAGAACTCCGTTTTTTGTCCCAAACAACTTTTTCCGCACAACAAATACATAGATAGTTCCAATTTGGTATCAACAGGTTGCCAACGATAAAAACAGCAGCAAAATACAAATGCAAAGATAATGAATAAACATGAGTGAGGTTTTGGTAGGCTAATGATGCCATCGAGAATGGCCGTGTGTTACTCAGTCGTGTGCATGCTGGTGTGCATGGACTGAACCATCGTCTCCGCGACAATGTACTGTTGATAAGAGCAAAAGGCCACAGGGGTATCTGATTGCAGAAGAGAGGGACCATTGCCAAAGCAAGTGCTGAGAACGGAAATGAAAGCATGTCTGCAGCTTGACCATCGCTAACAAAGAGCACCATGCACGCAAAAGGATCCAACGCAAGCAACAAATAACGCAGCCAAACGATAAAAGAGAAATGAAGCAAGACAGAATTACAAATTGCAATAAATTCGTCGGTTGCCCAACAGATGCGTCTTAGAGTTCCACCCGCTAGTCTGCAAATCCAAATCCAAACTGAAAACCTGAACCGCTGTAAAAATTATATAGTAGATACCCATCGATTGCAAAATGTAAACGCAAGCTTGCAAAATCTCAACAACGAATATGGCAGCATCAAGGTCTGCGATGCGTGTCTCTTGTTGCCCAGCCAGTTTCCTGTGCTCGAGGCTGGACCGTAACCCACTGCCCCGTTCGCATATCCTGCTCCTGCACACCTGATCCAGGAGGCGGACCAAGGGGTCGACCATCCATTGCTCTCAGTGGCGGCAGCCTCTCGCTATTGGCAGAGGATGCTGCTGATGATGGTCGTGATGGTCCACCGTAGCCTGGCATCGGCATTGGTGGTAATTGGCTGGGAGATGCGCTCGGGTGTCCGCTCGTAACGCTCGCAGGGGAGTACGGAGGCAATGAGTACTCGGGGTGGTCGTCGGTTCGACGGCGCTGGCTTGGCCTTTCGTTTGACATTCCTTCACCGCCATAACCCATATGCCCCGAGACCATGGATCCGGTCTCTGCGTACGAGTTGCTCGCTGAAAATGTAGGACTTGGGGGTCCTGCAGCAAGACCACTTATTGCTGGTGTCTGCCCAACAATGTCCCGTAAGCGATTGCGGTCGTCGCGGTAAAAGTCCCGCTGCTGCGTCAACTCTTCGATTCGGATTTCCATCAGTCGTCTTTCATCCCGAAGCTCTTGCAATTGTTTTGAGTTTTCCTCCTGCATAATCTTCTTTTTCCTCCGGTGTCTCGTCGAGGCCACTGCATTTCGTTGTCTCTTCTCGTCTGCCTTTTTAGACGCATGAGAAAAGTCCATATGAACAGGTATAGGTGTTTCGTTTCCGGGAAGTGTCATAAAAGCTTGTTGTCCTTCGACGCCAAATAGAGATCCACCAGTGCCTTGTCTTCGTAGTGTTTCCGACCACAGCGTGTTGTTGTCGTTTTGGGGCCCAGGACTAGGGAAAGGTCGACCACCTTGCAAATTAGGAGAATATGAAGCTTGATGATGCACTGGAGGCGGCTGCTGGCGACCTGTCATGTGGTTTGGCGGTAAACCAGAGTGAGGACCTTGAAGGCTGGGAGAAGACATCGGTCCCTGAGAATGCAACCTACCAGAGTCCGACATTGTTGAGGGAGGACCGGCTGGCATACCAGATAGATGGTGTATATTAGGGTAGTGAGATCTGGTGTCTTCGGCTGCCATCTCCTCATAGGGTCGCTTTCCATGCAGGGACGAAGGTTGGCGGCCGTCTGATTCGCGAGACGGGACATGACTGACACTTATGGCTCGAGGATGTTGTGTCGGGCTGGCTCTCTGTCTTGTATTGCCGACTGAGGGAAAAGGATACCCTGTTATAGGTGAGTTGCGTCCTGAGGTAGGGGCCCCCAGAGGTGTCATTGACCCTACGGGTGTACCTGGAAGGGATATCGATGCGTTTTGCCCGTGCGGGAACGACCTTGTTGTATGGAAAGGACTGTGTATCGAGCCGGGTGTTTGGGGATGCATTGCAGAGTCAGAAGGACGAGCTGCTGGATGCATAGGACCGTTACCCCCAGAAGCCGATGACCGAGGCTCCAAAGGGTTGAGGATGCTGTGGACGCCCAGAGTCTTTTGAGGGACCTGCTGCATCCGTTCTTCGCCATTGGAGTATGAGGCATTGCTCCCATCGTGGCGTAAATCGCGATCACCAAGATGTGCGTGCCGAGTCGAGGTGGGTGAAACTAGAGCTTCTCCCATGGGGGACCTCGACGAGCGGCCTGGCGCATGTTGAGATGCAGGCTCAGTGTGTGACATTGAGGGACCGCTTGTGCTCACCTGGCCACGAGGGCCAGTGCATGGATCTTGCTCGAACTTAGCTATGGATGGTAGTTTATTATCCTGGGCAGCAGTCGCTTTCGCTTGAGGGAAGTCTCGGCAAGGCCAGGTTGGTGTCGACGGTGTTAGTGGTGAGTTGGGAGAGGCACCTGTCGAGTCTGTCGCGGCAGAACCAGGTCTGCTGAGGGAAGTTTGCGCCTGCGACCACAGGCTTGTCGGTGGAATAGCCAGATTGACTATGGTTCCTGCGGACTAGATGGGACGATAACCCAAACAGTCCTGGCTAGAAATAAAAGGGTTGAAGGATAGACCAGTTAAGTCGTACTGACTGCGACCGAAGCAACGATCTTTGCCTTTATAACCAAAAGATTGGAATAACTCGAGAGTTTCACCGTATCACCGATTGATGAGCAGAAACTAGTGTTCCAACTAGGATGTGATCAAACAAATCAGAGTGCGAGGTCCAGTACAGTTATTATCTCTGAAGCTCAAGCGAACACGGGAGCTAGCTCAATCTGAGAGAAATTGAGAATGAAGCTGGAACACGAAAGTGTGGCCGTGAAAGAAGACTGACGGCAGGGATATATGAACGAATGTGCAGGCCAGCTAGCAAATCATAGACTTGAAAAGCAAGCTTCCACTCTGAATGGCTAATAATGCGTGGCTATGATGAAGCCAAGTTCTCAAGCAATCTTTCCGCCTCGCAACTCAATTACTGGCTCTGCTGTGCTTAGGGTCCCACGTCACTTTCGTTCAAGAGGGATCTCTCGGCTTGTTGAGATGTAGTACAAAGAGCTGCAAGATGTAGACAGCAATTGGTGGCTTTGGCTCGGATGGGAAGGCTGATGGGAAGTTGTATAGCCTAGTACCAAAAGGCGTCAATGAGGTGAGGAGGGAGAAGAGTGACAAGATGAAAGAAGAGCAAAGAAGTGCCAGGCACAGGAACGGTCTGGTGATGTAAGATGTATGGTCGGCACCACCAACGAGAAAATATCTAGAAGCGAGTCTGTCGTGGATGGGGCGACTGCCACACTGTGTGGTATTCTTTATTTGCTCTGGTACGAACATGCGAGCTTGAGCTGGCCCTGGCAGTACGGCGACCTGCCCTTATCAAGCCCCAGAGCTGGCCTGGTCTTCTCGAGGTGGTCGAAGTTCCACAGTAACCTTTAGCGAAAGAAGTGGTTAGTCCTTAGACTACGCTGGGGTTGAGAGCTAGGACCCAACAGCGAACAAGCTCTTGGTTGAAGTGATGAGATGAATGGGTCATAGTGCCGGGGAGCGTTTTGACCAGGGGTTATGAAGACTTAACATGCAGACTGCATGTACGGATACAAGCCAGGTCACTGAGATACCCCTGCTCTGTAAACTTTGCAGCTAAGTCCACAGCAAGGCTTAGAAGACTGGGGTGTACTCACGGGGAGCTGCCGGTAGCTTCGCCATTCGTGACAAAATTTCCCCTTCGTTTCTCTTTGCTTTATGCGGTCAGTGTCCTTCCCGTGCAAATATCTTTTCATGTCGAGTACAGTGACTTATGCTGCCCCTATTCGAGACGACAGCAAGAAATCGACGACCCAGCATGCAGTCCAAGTTTTAGTCGCCACGAAAGCAACAGGCGGAAGGGGACGCATGCGAGGCCACCAGGTCCGCAAAGAAGCAGGCCTCAGTCAACGTCAACAAAGTTGTGGGATGCCGTGCAGCGTATCCTAAAGCTAAACTAAGCTCGACACCGCCCATCATTTAACTAGCTTAGAAGCTGGCGGGCTGGCGGGCTAGTACCCAGGCATCCGGAGCCTAAGGGAAGCTAGAGCGGTCAACGGGAATGCCATGTGTACGTATCCGCTGTAATATGTACGGCAGCCGTGGGCACGGTTGTACCACGATCAGTTCAATGCATCGCTCCCGCGCAAGATCAAGCGCGGCCCGTCTCGCCCAAGCCCAAGCGTCATACAGTACGTTCAGTACGTATCTCACTCACTATCTTTTCGATCGAGTTGCAGATGCGAGTGCAGATGCTAACAAACGCACCGGCCGTTCAGTGAACGACAAGAGCGCAAGGATTTTCGTTGTAGGCGCTTACGGTCTGAGAGAGACGCGAGGTGGGCCGGGTCGTTGCATCTGGTGTAAGTGAGTGAAAGAAAAGAACATTCGCCAAGCCAGAGACAGAGGCGGTAACGCAAATCCAAAAAGCAACAATAAACGGTTTGAAGGAAAAGAGAAAAGAGACGACAAGCAACCTGCCCATACCGCTATGCTTAGCTAGGTACCTCTAGCGCTGTACCTATACTTCAGGGCAACGTGCTAGAGGAACGTGGGAGAGAGCTGAGATGGGACAAAGAAACAAAAGATCGTCGTGGTGCCCCGTGTCCGTGGTTTTGGGTGGTGCGGACCTTGGTCTAGCTGATCCTGGCTAGTCGTTGCAAGGTCTTGCTTGCTTGTTCCTCGAGCGCCGGTTGATTGCGTACTAATTACCTGGTGTAACATTAGTCAATATGGTTTCTTTTCTTTTTTTCTTATTATCTCTTTCACCAGCAAGAATATGAACTGGTTCGTGCATAGTTCGCGCTGACGTGGGAAAGGGTTGTAGGCCTCGAGCAGACCACCAATTCGAATCCTGCTTACAAGCAGTTTGTTGCAATGCTGTGTCGTTCATGATGACATGGCATTGCATTTGGACTTGCCCACCAAAAGCGAGAAAACCAGGGCCATGAATCCGCATGAGACAAGACAGCACTCACTTGCATTGTCTTGCCCCGAAGGTGGGTGGGTGAGACCCCAAAAGAGACGTTGGAAACCAAGTAGGGATAGGTAGGGCAGGGCTGCAGGATGAGGAAGGACAGATTTCTCTATACTTACCCCTAGAGTGCGGGTGCGACATTCTGTCATGAGTGAGGTTCCATGTTGATCGTGGTGATGATTGAGGGTTGACACTGCAGGATCAGAAGTAATGCGGGACAAGGAGGCGGGAATAATAGGGAAGGAACTATTCGATTGAGGCAGATTCTGCAATGGCAGGTGCCTTCCATGAGATATTTAGGTACCTACCAGGCAGTCACCGGAAAGAGTACTTACTCTCCAGGCAAGAGCCTGCAGTCAAGTATAGATACAGAACAACAGGCAGGAGATATCCAAATACGCCGCACTTCGAATTTCAGCATCATCCACTCATCAAGGCCCAATTCCATCAAGACCCTACATTGAAAGTTGAACAATACTACTATCGTCAGACCTCAATCTTGTTGGCACCCTGGTCTACCCTTTGACTTTTTTACAGACCAAACTTCCACACAATTCGCGCCACGACACGCCACGCACGCGGAAGGGATCTGAGTTACCCGTTGTCGCCCATTCATATTCGCACGATAAATATTGCTAGCTCTCAATTGCTGGCATCGCCAAGACTGGTCTCTACCCACGAGTTCCGCTCAGAGAGAATCTCTACGTGCTTCGGCATGGCTATCACCCCATCGCTCAAGCTTCCTACAGTCGAAACGCTCTCCTCCAAATTCAGCTGATAACAAAAAATTTTTGTGGCATTAATCTATGGCTGTTTGCTATTTCTTGGTTCTCGATCTTAGTTTCCGCCAAAAACCCCTGGAGCGGTGATATACGGTACCTCGACCGAGGGGTGTGGGTGCATCGGACGACAGCAACTCTGACGGGTGATGGTGAATTGCATGATCAGGGGCCTCTACCGGGGAAGGGACCCTGGTTACCTGGTTAAGAGCTGCAAGGCCCATCCGCGGGCATGCAGCCATCCATGACAGTTGTCTCTAGTGGGGAGACCAATCTGCATTGCGTCGGTGCCGGGTCTGTGACTGGTACACCAACTGGTACAAGCGCCTGTACCGGGGAAGTGGTTGGAGGCTAGCAAGCTTTCACACGATCAAACGCGACATTGCGTACCTGTCGATAATGTCACGCGCAGAGCATGCAGACCAGATCCTGCCGCACAATCTGGTAGGTATATCACTACCCGTCGTTTATGGCATGCTCTTTCAGCACTGCCGCGGCGAACAAACTTACGGATCGTCGTATGAGTCTCGAACCAACAGCCATAGACCGAGCCATCAGGGTTTTCTCCCTATCCCATCGAGGTCATAATGAACAAAAAAGAACAAAAGCAAATGATCAAAATTGTCGTCATGGCGTTTCTAATCTTAGATTAGCAATATGCGGCCGCTTTTGAGAGTCCAGGGATGATGTGACAGCTGTTAATGGACGATTTATCATAAGTCTCACAGGAAATGAACTCGCGAGAAAAGCGAAATGAGGTGGATCAAAGCCACCAACATCTTCAACAACGGGTGGCTTGAACCGTTATCACATCACGCCGTGCCGCAATTGTCTTATTTAACGACACGTTGCGGCGCTCAACACCACGGGACGGGGCGTTGTTAGCATTGAGTACACGCAATGAGCCTAGGCATTTTCCAGCAGTCAAGGGCCCGGCTTGTTCCCTCAACTTGGCTATTGTTGATATTTCACTGAACCCCAGGTGCGCAATCTCAAGCTTAACCATGATGCTGATGGCGGAGGGGATGTCTCGTCCTCAATCTTTCTAATTTCAGAGACTGGAACAAACAATCAAACATAAGAAATGAATTCATGTGGCGGTCTCGGCAGTGTGGGGGTAGGATTACAGATGATCCTACGTCTTTGGGGATTTGACAACTCCAGTACAGTTACATTTATGCCAACACTTACACCACGTTTATGCTCGGTTTGAGTCTTTTTTGCACTACGCCTGCACAAAGTTTACAAGGGCAAGCTACGAGGCTGAAACAAGTTGCCGTGATGCTGCTGGGGTCAGGTTCTTTTGCTTTTCTTTTTAACCTTCTCTTTCAGCTGGAAATAGCTTCAATTATGCAGTGAGTTAAGACCTCCCATGCTATATAGTCTCCATCGTTTGACCGGGCCGTCCCTAGTTGTCGAAATTTCATTAGATTTATTTATCACGCCCGCACACTTTGGAAGCTAATACCGCAGTCTTAATTAGATCCATATTATAAATTAGCCGCTGTTGACGAACTTTGTTGCTGTCAAGAAGCTCGATGGTGTTGTTCTCGCTTTCACTGTCGCGTCACGTCACCTACATCAATGGCACTATAACCCTACACTCGAACGTGGCCTTGCATATCTGCTGGGAGTCAAAGTCACTTGCGTGGACAAGGGTGTACACAAAGACGATCAAAGAGCTGTCGCGTTATGGCCTACAAAATTCGGCTCAGCCTCGACAGTTAGCCCCCCAGCTAGCAGTGGTGATCATGGGTCTCGACGGCTCCCGTGACCATGAGCGGTCAGGGAAAGCACCCAAGGGTCTGAGCCAGGTAAAACACAGCCGGCCACCTAATCAACGGGCATCTGTAACTATGGCATGCATTGCGTCCTGCAACTAATTTACCCTGCCATGCCTCTTGTTGTGGTGGTCCGGGATGTGCTGGCAGCGTGGTATTTCCTCAAAGCTTTCAGCCCACAATATCAATTAGTCACACTCATGGAGCCGAGGCCTAAGCACTCTAGACCCTTCATGGAGAAGTGCAGCTTGGGCCTGGTTCATGCAGGAGCCCATTGCTGCATCTACACGTACATATGGATACATACGACATGCAGCAGCAGCAGCACAGCACTGATGCATCGATGCAACTATGGACCAACGGCTGACATGGGCGCCTCAAAACTAGTGAATGCAGCAATCGTGTTGGTCGACACCTGTCACCCAACGGTGCCGTGTCCGCTTCACCCTTTCCAGACAGTGCAGCATCACTGCTGCCGCAAGGTAGAGCGGTGTGGGTGTATGTGTGTCTCTCTGCATACGTTTCGACCGGTCAAGACATGTGTGGGAACTGCGGGTTGAGCTGTCTTTTGATGCGTTGTCCATCCGCGCTCCAGTTCATTGCCATGAAGGTGGTGTTGCTGCCCGATGACGACCTAATGATTGATGGGAACAGTTCGAAAGGTTCAACACCCAATCCTATGTTGCTGAACTGAGAGTTTTTTTTGCAGTCATGCTTCATGACCCCTCCTAGCAGACAAATGATAGTCAACTGAAAAGAGAAGCACAATTGACAGCAAGATTGTCGGGAGGCAGCATTTGGCTTGACGAATCGCGACCCACCTCACGATCTGATAAAGCTGGGAAAAGTTTCATGACCATGGGGATGAGTTTCGGTGTCTGGAAACGTTCGAGATTGAACAACCCAAGAAAAAACGCACGTGGGGGGCTAGCCAAATGATCGTCCCCCACGCAGTGAGGTTACAATGTCGCTTGTGGACGGTGATTCATAAGTACGAATTACCGACTGGCAAACAAAGGCAGGTCATGGCTTCATCATACAGTACAAGGTCTCTTTCGCCATGATGGGCATTTTTCGATATATGTATGAGCGCGGCAATGTCAGCCATGTCAGATGCTAGACACAAACTGGCGTCTAAATGCGCAAACCATGCGTGTGTACTGCAGCCGTGGACAAGACCCAACGTACACACGGCACAAGCGCGCAAAGAGATTGCGCACAAGACATTCGAGTGCGGGCCATCCAATTACATGCCTTGCGGTACTTAGTTGGACCCGACAGTTTGGGCCACTGCTTCACAAGGCAAGATCGACTGTTACAGCTTGTTGGTCAGAGAGCGCCACAGCAAGCCAACATGATGGTCGGACCACTTGGATGGCCACCAAATCTCAGTGACATTCCCTTGCGTCGCTACACCAGGGGAAACTATGAAGCAAGCAATTACATTAGAGGATCACGACGAATGCAGTACCACGTCTCCGATATTTTACGTATATCGCTCAGATCAGGCCTTGTGCAGTGATGCTGAAGATCCGGGTTGTAGGCCCGGCGGTCCCGAGAATCGGATCGGGGCATGCTGCCATCATCTCCGGACCGAACCGGACAAGTTGGCCGATTGTGAATTTAGCCACCATTGATACTGCAATTATCCATTGCGTCTTCTTCCTGGTTCCATGCCTTTATAGTATTCCCTCAACTTTGAATCTACGGCTGAGCACTTGATGCTGTCTTTTGCAGCAAAGCTCCCCACTCTGAGCCTCTGTGTAGAACCCCCGCCTGTTTCCCCTCATATAGTTCATATCATAAACCTCGCCCCCGCTATTCATCATAGCTGTTTGCATAGATCTCCGCGCCCTTTCACTTCAAACATATACTTGTATCACTGCATAACACCAGGCTCATATTCAGTATTACCGCAATGGGCGCCGACATTCAGCAATGGACGATAGAGAAGCCTTGGCTTGAGACGAATTGTCTCTTGGGTGAAGGGCCTTTCTACGAGAAGTCTGTCGACACTTTGCGCTTTGTCGACATTCGCAACAAGCGATTGCATTACGTCAAGGTTGCCGAAGGCCCTGCGTCTCTCAAAACCGTTCAGTTGGATGTGTGTCCTACTGTTACAGCCAACATTGCCGGCGTCGACCCACAGGAGCGGATTGCCCTGGGTGTCAAGTATGGACTGGCGATCTTTGATGTGAAGAAGGAGACATATGAGCTCATCCAACCATTCGAGGAGCCGGCGAATGAGCGTCTACGTAGTAACGACGGCGGCGTGGACCCTCTCGGCCGATTCTGGCTTGGAACCATGACGGATTTTGGTCTTGGACCCTTTAAACCTGAAGGTACGATACTTGCACTGATGTCCTTGTCTACAGTTTCTGACATGATAATCTAGGAGCGGTGTATCTCATGGATTCCAAGTCACGGGAGGTGAAGCTTCCTGATATGACGATTCCCAACACACCAGGGTGGTCTCCGGATGGTAAAACACTATATATTACACATTCAAGCGCCAGGGAAGTCTTTGCATTCGACTTTGATACTGAATCCGGAGATATCTCCAACAAGCGTGTCTTCTATACCCATAACGGCTCAGGTGAGCCGGACGGTTTCCGTGTAGATGTGGACGGCTTCATTTGGCATGCCGTCTACGGAGAGGGACGCGTGATTCGGATCGACCCCAAGACGGCTGAGATTGTAGGCGAGGTCAAAGTGCCGACAAAGAATACAACCTGTGTACAATTCGTCGGTACTGAACTCGTCATCACAACCGCTTCGGATGACGAGGGCGAGGGAACAAGTCGCGAGTATGGTGGGCATGTGTTCAAGGTTGACGTTGGCATCCAGGGTCTGGAGCTTCACGAGTTCAAGCTATGAGTGAGTTGAGCTAGACAGTGACCGTCGCTTGCGTCGACTCGACTATGCGCGCTGAGCAACAAAAGCACAGACCTCGCCAGAGTTGAAGTTTGTCATTGAGTCTTGGAGGCTTGGATAACAATTACAACTACCCAATCAAGTTGATTACCCCCAACTTCTCTTGTTCTCTTGTTCTCTTTCCCTTCTTTGTGTTGACAGGGTCTGAGCTAGGCCCGAACCCCCTGGGGCGGACCATGCCCCGTCGGCTGGGTCGTTCCACGATACCTTGTTTGTTTGCTTGAATGCTACACAGTGTTTGCCTGCTACACGCCATGCTCGTGTTTGTCCACAATCCATGGAGCACATCCGAGTCATCTTGACACCTCTTGGCCCCAGCTTGAGACATTGTTGTCTCCCATGGTCTTGGAACTCCCAGCAAAGCGTCTAGAGCATCACCTGAACAGCGAGTTCTCCTAAACCACTTCAACTGCCGACCACGGTCCACAAACTTCCACAAGCGTGTCCCTTGCCGACGCGCTTGTCAAATACATGACTCATGCTCATATTCTAACAACACAGGCTTGCTCGCTCTTAGACTACACCGCTGTCAAAAGCCTTGACCGCTCTCGAAATCTAGCGCCTTTCTTGATCGGAACTTTTCTTCAAACTCGCCTGCTGTTACGTGCATAAGAACGCTATACTCGATGGCTCATACTATAACAGGCAAGGGACCCCCCTGGTGACCGGTACAGATGCAAGTTTGAGAATTCGATGCTAGTCCTGTGTCTGTGCCTTTGACGGCTGCATTCATACCGAGTGAGAGTGCATTGCATGAGGCTGGGTTTTTCGTTTCCCGGCTCCTTCAGATAAAGTCAGAACAACGAATGGTGTTTTCACCGACACGTCAAACCTCAGGATCCCTTTCTTTCTCACCGCTTCAATTGAAACTGGACCCCTAGAATATTTAGTCGCTGGAATATTTTGGCACTGACACATGTGGGAATGCCTTCGCCATACAGCTGTTTCCCCTACTTTTTACCCTGTCTGCTTGTTCATATGACGAACATCGCTTCACCCCTACCTACCTCAAAGTGAGATCATATTGCTTTTCCCGACATTTCGTGTAGACCCCTAGTTGGCCAAACAAGCAACAACCCATCTTGAAACACCCTCGTCAAAAAGAGAGCACGTCGATCCTGTTCTGGGTTACACCCTGCTCGCCTCACTTATACCACAGCAACAGTGCTACACTTTTGTTCCCTAGGGGTTCTCATAATCACGTCAGGAATAATTAATGATGAACCACGCCAGCCCTACATGCATACACTACGTAGTACTATAAAACTCAAAGCCCGAGAAGTGAACAAGCAAAAAAAAAAGACAAGGGGCCTTTCATCACCTTCCCACCCCCCTTGTCACCGCTTCTCAAACCAAACTAGAGGATTCCTTCTTTTCTTTTCTTCCGGCCACCCCCTGGATCCCAAACCTGGCGTGAGGTCTGGCAAACCGGGGAAGAGGGGATGCTGCAGTAGGGCCCGGGGGTGTTTCGACCGGGAAGCCGTGGAATCGTCCCCGTTGGCTGATTGATGATGACCTTGACAGGAAGGTCTCGCTACGTTCGCTGACGTTGGACTGACTACCATACGCTAAGCTGTCCCACGCCGTTGAACGTGTCGAGAACAAGAAAGTATCTCGTGGGAGCAGCAGGGTAGTTGCATATCTATACAACATTCTTATACAACACCATGATATGGCGGTTTCATATAAATACAAACTTTCAATGCAATTTGTCTCATCGACTAGATCATGTCCTAGGATATAAAATAATACTCTATTGTCTAGCCTAAAGTAGGTGTATTAGTACTTGTGTTAATTAAAGAATAAAACCTTGCTATGACCTCTTGGTCCGTACGTCCCGGCCCAGCTCTGCGTGTCACTATTCCAATCAATTCCCTGTCCCTTTCTGTTTATGGTGTTCTTGTAAGCCCTCCCTCAGGTCCGTATTGACCACCAAGTCATCTTTGCCTTTGAAATGCATCACAACCGTAAGACCTTCAATGTCGATATCTGTATGAGTATGCGAGCACAGGGTACCAACACGTCCGTCTGATAACGGGCAGCCCGTTTCATCTCCGAGTTGATCAACTTGGCTCTTGAGATCCATGTACCGCGCTCGCCAGGCGCACATATGCTTATACGGCATCATGGGTGTCGGATCATGAATCACAGTTGACATCAGCGAGTCTTTGCGTTCTGGATCGTCTTTTTTGCCTGGAGGTTGTGGGCTGTTCTGCTCCTCCGCTTCTTTACCGTGGAGCTCTTGACGCTTGGCCATGAGCTCCTCGTCACCTTGCCGAGCGAGTGATAACTCAACGTCGGTTACTTTGAGGCGAGGTATTGGTGGCTTGGATGTAGTGCTTTGCCCTAATTCGGGTTTCTTCTGTAACTCATCATCGGCAAGTGGCTGAGAAGAGTTCTCTGCTTGTGGTGATATGTATTGATTTGGATTGCAGTTGATACAATCCTCCTTCTTATCTTTTTCAGATACTGGTGTCCGATGATTTACACTACTCAACTCACTCCTCCAGTTCTCTACATGAGAAGGGGTCAGCCGTTGAGCTGATGGCTGCTCTGGAGATTTGTCCACCTTTCTCAATTGTGTTCTCCATGACGAGATGTCTGTCGTTTCGGCATTCGGCTTTTCAGGGTCATCTCGCGGGACTGTTTTGCGTAACATGTGCACTCCGGGGACTGGCTCATCCAGCTCCTTGGGGCGTTTACAAGACCCAGGACTCACACTTTGTGTTTTATCTTGCAAGGGAGTGTTTTGAGCTTGTGGCGTATTCCTTCCATTTTCTTCGTGTGAGGTACCGCGACCTTTGTTAGGTGTCTGTGGTGCCGGGGTAGGTTTTACGCCAGTTGGCCGTGAAGTCGGTGATCTCGAATGATGTTCTTGCACGTCACAAGCCTGACCATGACTGCCCAACGCGGACTTTATCCAATGGGCATCATTATGAGTGTTGACATGGGGCTCGTGGGAATTTGGACGTGGGTGTCGATCCCCCTTGTGCTCGTTAAGATTAAGTGGCTTTGATTCAATCTCACCAGGAACTGCCGTGTCTCTGCTCAGACTATGCTTGGTAGTTTCTGTTCCAATAGTCACAGTTTCGTCTTGACTTAGACTATGGTCCGAAGTAGGTTGGCTGTGCACACTCAACTTGTAATCATCTTTCCTCGAGCGCCCGTCTGGTCCATGGAGGGACTTCTCCTCCGTTGCCGAAGAGGGAAGCGTATTAACACCAGCTGCCAGATGTTCCATGATATGTTGAGAGTGATGCAGGTCTTGTCCGTGATGATACAGTTGATCAATTTTCATTTGTAACTTGTGTCGTGACGGTGATTTCTCCACTGCCGGGGCATGCTTCACTTCATGTTTATCCTTATCCTCGTCAATCATATCCAGGTCGTTGCCTTCGACCACCAGGGCTCCCAAACTACGCCGAGTAGCACAGCTGATGCTATGCCGAGTCGGGTGGTGCCCAGCGTGTGTCGCTCGGCAGCTAGGATCAGAGCACTCTTCCTGTACATGAGAAGCGCGGGGCGATTTGGACAACAGACGATCTGGAACGCAATCGGAGTGCTTGGGTTTTCGTTCCACCTGCACTGATCTCGCTGTAATCGTAGGCTCGGAAGGCTTTTTGATCGTTCCCCGGTCTGCCATGAAAAAGGGGTTGTTCTTCACCGAGCTAGATACCTCTGTTGGTACTGCAATGGTCTTTTTTCGGACCGGTTTCAGGAGTTCCTGATCAATTTTAGGTATTAGGCGAGATTTCTGTCTGGTTGGGCGAGGAGTCTTTGATGTTTCTGCCTCGGATACGAACCTTGAAGTCTTGCGACGACGGGTCGTATCTGAAGTGACTTGTGTTGGCTGGCTATCCTCGCTTGCAGGATGCTCTTGAGTAGGTAACTCAGGGGCTCTGCTCGTGTGGTTGTGTTCTTTAAACGGAGCCGAAGAAGTAGGAATTATGTGCTTGGGGGCGTCACTAGGAATTTCCCCAGTGCACTTTATACAGGAATCATGACCGCAGTGCGAGCAATACCGTTCGAAAGAGAGAGGTTTAGCGCATGAATGACATATTTGCGAGATTATAAGTCTGTTTTGTATTATTCGATCTGGCGTGCTCGCACCGCCGTCTGAAAACCATCCCGCGGGCCTGGGTATACCATACTGCTCGAGCATATCCATTGCATCCTGGCATTTCTCTGCCGTGCTCACGGTCCGATACGGGTCCGACGAGGCAGGATACGATGTCAACATAGACTCAGGAGGCAGAATCTCCTTACTAGCTGAGTATCGTGGGAGCTGACTCGGGCGAGTCGAAACCTTTCGGCCATGGCTAATTTGAGGTTGAAACCCAGTAACACTCGGCCGTGACGATGGATCTCGACCGTTGGGTCCTGTTGCAACACTCGATCGTTGATGTTCCTTCTGCGCTAGATTCGGTGGTGTCTTTCTGGGATCGCTATCTCTTGAGACACGACCCTTCCGTCCATTGGTCGCTCGCTGTCCCTAATCGAACGTGATACTTTTGCGCACTTGCTCAAGAGAGATCGAAGGTTGTTCGGTTGCGGCTGGATTTTCTGTGAGTGTTTGCAGTTGACGAACACGATCACCGACAACGCCCGGTGGTATCATATCGGTTTGGTTTTGGAGTTGTCAATTCTTTCGAGGTGGACTGATCGTACAAGAGGTCATGCGACACTGTCGGAAGACAAACGGCCGTTCGGCAGCCTGGATTTTAACTAGTCGATAAGGAATATCGCTATACAAGGTGCTGAGATGTGTGTCATATTGTAGGTAGGACTTCGGGATTAATTGTGCAGGGCGATCAATATTAGGGGTTGAGCGCATGTCAAGTCTGGCTTGGTGTTGCAAATGAGGAAGTCGTGGATATGGCTTATTTTGACGACGTCACTAAACCTGCCCGCCTTACAACAGTTCAAGACAAATTAATCACTGAGAATAGACGAATAAAAGTGCATTTAGGAGGTAGCACAACGAGGACTGGTATCAATTGTCACAGCTTCCGTGCTAAGATGGGTAGAATATTTTGATGTACAAGGGCCTCCGTCACCACAAACTAACTGCACGCTTATTTCACATGAGCAGACAGGGTCTCGAGAACCTAAATGCCCGTTAGTAAAGTCAATCGCAAGCACATCCCTTACAATACACACCTCCAACTCGATCTTGGCCTCAGCAATATCCTGCTCGCTTCCGCTGCCGTTGGCGACCTTCTGGGCCTCGGCGATCTGAGCGCGGATGGCCTCAGCGCTGAAGTCCTCAAGGGGGTAACCCTCGACGGCGTTGATGCTAAGGACGGAGTTGGGCTGGACGGTAGCGAATCCACCAGAGACTAGAAACAAAAATTCCATCAGCGATTTGTCCGGACCCTGGCAAAATTGATTGGTATAATCCAAAACGTACGGAAGAACTGCTTGGAGCCAGCGGACTCCTCGACAACCTCAACCAGACCAGGCTTCAGCTGCTCAATGGAAGGAACGTGGTTGGCGAGGACACCCATCTCTCCAGACTCGGCGGGGATGTTGACCTGGACGACGTCGTGGGACTTGTAGATAGACTGCGTGCGGCAATTAGCTCCATGCATCAATTGGCGGCGATGCCATCATGGCGAGGTTCCAATTCGGTCGTATCGTGCTCGATCTCGATCCGACTTGTCGCGACGGCGGTGGTCATACCTGGTGAGGGAGGGCAAGGCTCAGCTTGATCTGCGATAACGGTCAGCCGGGTCGGGTTCGTTAAAATCAGTAGCCGGGTCCGGCTTCTCTGGGTCTTGCCTTGTCGGGGACGGCCTCGGCGTAGGTTCTTCGCTGGAGGGGAACTCGGACGGCGACAGGGCGAGCTCGGAGAGCCGCACGGGCGATGCGGAAAGAGTTCATGATGGGCTGAGCTGGTGGGTGAGGTTGTTGCTTGGGTGAGCTCAAATGAGGTCGGTCGCTGGCACGAATCTTTGCCGGAGCAGCAATTCGCGATTCGGCTAGCGGGAAAATCCGATAAAGTGCTGCACGTGAACAGTCACATGACCTCGATCACTTACATGAATTGCCAACTACAATTACTCTCACGGTCATCAGAAGGATATTCGACAAGCATTTAATAACCACAGTCGAATCAACAAATATAAAACGCGGGTTGTTCAACTGTAATCGACAGAGCAACTCGATAACTTCAAACTAATACCAACCGTCCACCATCGAAGACAACACCAGTTTGCAACCTAGCTACTGAATATTCTGCGCTCAAACGCTCTCAATAAAGAGAGAGGGTCTTCATACTTCGGATTCCTCTCATACTCCGGCTTCATCTCATACTCTTGAATCACTTCTCTAACATGCTCCTGGCTGACATTCCTGGCTGTTGAGTGTTGCAGCAAGATATAAAAAAAATCGGCATCACCATCTTCGAAAGCTTTGAAGGCCTCCTGCAGCGGACTGTCCTCTGGCCCGTCAAAATCTATCCGCGACCCATGTTCCAATAACAACTTGATACGTTCATCAAGTGACCAGATTCCATACATCTCGTCTTCCCAAGCCTGATAGAACACTCCTGATAGGAACGCTGCTCGATGGTTTCTGATCTTGCCATCCTTCCGCTGCCTAATTATGACATGGGCGTTTGGGTCTGCTCCTGCATCGAGCAGCATTTTCATGCTTTCAATGTGTATACGATATGTTACTGTCAACACAAGTGGGGTGCAGTCCATGCCGGTGGTAAGAGCCATATATTGTAGACCTTCAACGCTTTCATGTCTCATTCCTTCATCGATTTCGGGTTCATCCCAATCAGCATCAAAATCCATGATAGGTGAGTCGGTGTAAGTGTCAATTTCGATGCCTTGTACGATGAGCTCTTCTACCACGTCATGCCCAAGATGGCCAAATGACACTCGATCTTTAAAGCAAATATGTAGCAAGCTGTTGTTGTACTTGAAACGTTTTGAGACCATAGGATCTGCACCCAACGAGAGCAGGAAATCGGCGAATGGGTAGTTGCCGGCGTGGATGGCTTGGTGAAAAGCTGTCAAGCCATTTGTAGTCATTTGGTCTATGGGGACGCCCTCTCTGAGAGCAGTTTCAACGATAGGGGTGGCTTCCCAGACTTTTGGACGACTTCCGCCTAGGTAATGCAAGATCGTGCGACCATCGAAGTCGCAGTCGGTTATCTGAACGCCTGGTTGCTCAAGAAGTTTGCTGACCAACTTCAAGGCACGAGGCTGATCGCAAGATGCTGCCATGTGAAGAGGCTTTTGTCCATTCAAGGTTCGTGCATTGGGATCAACATCTTCCCGCTGAAGCAAGAGGTCAGCTACCTTCCGATCACCCATCAAACAAGCGTGATGCAAAGGCGTACGGCCCCTCTTGTCGGGTAAGCCTGCATTCACCTCTGGATGGTCTAGCAGAATCTCGATGTTTTCCAGGGTGTCGTATACAAGGTCATGTGGTTCAAGGTCATGTGGTTCAAGGTCATGTGGTTCAAGGTCAGATATCCCTCCTTCCCTCATTCTCGTTTTACAGCGCCAGAAAACATGCCGGCGACCACTGATAGCCTGGTGGAGCGGTGTCATTCCTTCACTGTCTGATGATGCCACATCTACTCCAGGCTGTTCGAGCAAAAGCTCCATAATATCCACTCCACGACAGGCGGCAAGATGCAAAGGGGTGCCTTTCTCATCGGCTGTTGTGGTAGCATCCACCTCTGGTCGCTGAAGAAGCACCTTCACAATCGACAAGTTCCCTATATCAACAGCCGCATGCAACGGAGTGAGACCGTCCTCATCGGCTATACTTGCGTCAGCCTCTGGACGCTGCAGCAATGACTTGACAGTTTCCAGGCGCCCGCAGTAGACAGCGTCGAATAGAGGCGTGCGTCCCTCTGAGCCACGGACGGAGACATCCAGATCGTCTCTTGCAAGCATACGCTCTTCAAGACCAAACTCGGGGCATTCTATAGCGAAGCTTAGTGACGCGCCGGCTGGTCCAGGTCCTGAGAGATTGATAAGGAGGTCGATAATTTTTTCACGGTTTTTTTCATCGAAAGGTAGTTCTCCGTTATTCAAGGCATATCTCCATTTCGAGGCCTTGTACGCTCCCAACTTCTCGATGAGCAACTGTGCAGCTCCATCGATCTCGCTGTGAGTCATCGCCGCGTGAAGGGCATAGGATGCGTCAGATACATAGCATAGACGACATAGCCTTTTCGAGGGAACATGAGGGTCGACGCCAACTTCAACTAGGAACTCAAGAATGTCTCGATGGTCATTCATTATGGCGTAATGTAGAGGCGTGCCCTTCTGTCCATGTTTTGTACTTCCAATCATGTTCAAGTCGACTCCATCCTGGTACGCTTTCTTGATGACATCCAATCGTCCTAATTCAGCTGCTTTGCAAACAATTGTTGGCCGAATAAGAGGGTAAACAATGGCATAGAGATGGCGACTTGTCTGAGCCAGAGCCAATACCAATTGCACTTTCGTCGATAACTCGGTGTCGATGATGGTTTCTTCTATGCACATATCGACAATGTGGTAGATGGTTTCCACGGGTAACGCTTCGATAGAGGCCATGGTGTGAATTGTTGTTAATGACTACTCAGATGGTATTTGAGACGTTACAGATTAAATTCATCTGTCTTTGCGTTGGGACAATAACGAACTCTTGATCGATAGAATCGTGTGAGGAGGCTGGATTACCGCGAGCCTTACCTCGGGGGAGGCGACAGTTTTTCTCGACAGCCTTGATTGTTCATGTAAGCATATTGAAACATGGCGGTCTCATGAATTGTTTATCTCAAAAGCAAACATGTATTCATACATGGCGTCTATTGGTGGATGGTTTCAAATTTGAACAAACAACCAAATTCGTGGCGTCCATGACAATGCAGTGGCCAACATGCTCAATGAATTGATGTATTTTGGTGGCTGTACAGAGTACAATAATTCCAAAGTCGAGTATCGACTTTTGTCCTTCACTCTGCAGCTACTGATAAGTATACAATACAAGAGAAGCGAATATTTCCATACACGAACCAGAACATCGGTCTTTTCTTCTCTTCCATTCTAAAGGGCCTAAAGGTCTGGAGGGGGTTTATCCGCCCTCTCTTAGGAGACATGAACATACTTGTTGATACTTCCTGGTCCAGTAATCGACTGATCCTCAGAGGTTGGCATACGTCGGAGGTTGTGTGAAGTTGCAATTCTGGCTTTGGTGGTGTTTCACCTCGAAGCAAACTGCAACCTCTATATAACTAATCTATCGGCATTTGCGTAGCTCCGATCAATATCGAAGGCGTTTGACTCAGGGTTTGCGGCGTGTTTGGCTGAAGCAACATTTGAACACCTAATGCTGACAATGGAGTGTCTACTAACACTCGCACCCTCAACTCTTAGCTCTCTCTCAATGTAGCAGTAAGCCAGTAGCATGTTTCACTTCAAATTCAGATGCCACGAGATGAGATCTCAGCGGTCTAGATGTTATTCGGTGGGTGCATCAGTTTTCTTCTTTGCTTGTGATTATCTGCTGTGTGACCTTGCATCATAATTGCAGACGGACACTCAAGTAAGCACAAGCCCTGCGTGATACGAATAACTGGAGCGGATTATGTCGCCGTTTAGAGATATCACATAATACAACGTGATTAAAGATCAGGGTCTCAATCATATGATTCAACTCTTATCTGTACCAATGGTTGGTATGTTGTACTGCTATCACCAAAGGTCTAGATCCAGGGATTGAAAACTACCCTATACCAGAGGGGTTTCACTCCCCTCCATGACGACAAGAGATCGAAAGTTCCAGTCTTGTTTACTACTTGACACAGCAACTATAACCGACCTGGTCCGGATATGGCTCGGGAGACCGGGTTCTTGTTGTTCGGAAACATCAAGACAGCAAAAGCCAGTTTTGCTCTATCTATCCCTTCCGAGCGAACCTTTTTTCTGTGAGGAGACAGACATAAACCGGAAAACGAGGCCTCGGCACTCGAGACACGTACAAAGTGCCGATCATACCTTGAGGCAGTGAAGCGATGATCTCACACGTCACTCACAGCCTGGGCGACTCGACTCGAACTTGACTTTTTACTATTGCTTTTATGCTTTCAGTGGAATTTCGGGCTTTCGAGAACCCGCTCCCCATCATGATCCGCGGACCCGAAACATCCCATCATCGCATCGTTATCGTCTTGCCAACTTGCAGTGGCTCAGTTGCCATGTCGTCACGGATCATCAATTGTTGTCATCATCAACAGCCAGGCGCAGTCAGCCTGTCGTAAACCAAGTCTCAGCCTTCTTCTTTTTTGGCTTACGTTGCTGGCCTTTTTGTTTTACGACAGCTGCGTAATCCCATCTTGGCAATTGATAGCGCTCGTCAACTGCGACACGTTGTACAGGTACAGTATTACACAGTAAGTAACGAGGGCGGGCAGTGGGAATAATAAACGGCTTTGTTCTACAAGTCTCTAAGCCCCTGCCAAGACGCGCTGAGCAATGAATTGCATCACACAGTTTCAGCTATATCGTTGACTGACATGATCCAAGCCGGAGGAAGTAGGAAAGTCAACAACACATCACTCATAGACTCAGCTTTAGCCCCGAATTCCTTAACCGTGGATGTAAGCTCATGCTCACCACAAGAAGGCTGAAAGCTGAAAAGTTACGACGTCTCCACTGGTGGGTGAGTGAGATTAGAGTCCGCGGTGAGACGGCGTGGCTGTTGGCATTCTTTGTGAGAAATTGCGATTGACTTTGAATTACCAGCTTTCGATGTAATGGGCCGCTGGTGAATGACACAAAGTATCGTCAAGTACTGATGTTAATTTCGTATCGAGGTTAGCGTATGGAGACAAGAGAAAAAAGGAAAAAAAAATAAGCCTCTTTTTCGTCTCGCTCTCTTCAATATTGAAGCTCGCCCAGTCTAGAAAAGTCTGGCCGGTAAAGCAAATTTTCAAGAATCCACAATGGCTTCAACAAAAGCTGGAGCTTGGATCAACAAGGAAGTTCCCGATCCACTCATGCTCAAATCTAAAGAAATGAACCGTTGGAACCTTTGAGCCATGCCGTGTTGCTATTCTCAGCCTTGTGTCCGTGGCTCGCTCACTAATTGTTGAGTTTTGAGCGTGGCATCCAAAAGGCTGAAAAGCTCAGGCCTCTCGGAGAAAATCAAATCTCTTGGCAAAAGATCTAGGAGGGCACGTATCCGTCTATGTCAAGCCCAGTCCCTGATCGGCAATTTTGACGACAACGTGGATGGATGAGTAAACAACTAGGAAACCCCCTTCTTGAGCCGTCATAGACAGCATATGCTGCATGTTGTGGGATTCTTGTTTCCTCTAATTTGTCAACGTGGCTTTTTTTGTGGTCTTGATACCATCCGGCGGTCGACCGGCTCATCGCTGGATCAAGGGAACCGACTAGGACGGACGGGATGGGGGAGAAACGAACGGGATGGGGGAGAAACGAACGGGATGGGGTTGAGTTGAGTTCACTCATCAGTTCTCACTCATGTCCATGCCATGGAAATGCTGCTGTACAACCCATCCCGTGTTCCATCGTGCAGCAGCCAGCCAGCCCACACCTCCCTGCTGCCAGAAAACCGCGCACTTCTTTCGGTATAAACAGCAATGAGACATCGACTTTGACTGGGGTGGCCTTCTTTTTGAGTCGGCCCAGTCGCACAACCGGCCGAGACTTGGGTCCAATATTTGGACGATGCACATGAATGGAGCACGGCAGTATTGTAGTATGCGGGTCAGTATGCGAGCTGCGGGTGAGGATTTAGACGGAGAGTTCCAAGAGACCGAACGAGATGAAGGTATTTAGAGCAATGTACCTGCATTCTTGTCAATATGAATGGATGTCTGAAGAGAGATACCCGCTCTTTGTCTTGGATCTAGCAAGATTCCAAGAGTAGCTGTCTTGGTTGCAGGTGGTTAGTTTCTAGAGATGCATCACCAACTCTTGAGATGTTGCTATGTTGTCCCCATAATGCTTAGTGGTATAAAATAACTTGGCTGCAAGATGTGATTCCACTGCATAAGTTGGCGGGCATACATCTCGTGATCGATAGACTTGAGCTGTACAGTAGCTTCAAATAATTGATCATGTTGCCCGTGACTCAGCCCTTAAATTCCAAGAAAGCAGAGAAATGGAATCTTCACCGCCAGAATCTCACGATTTTTGAGCCCTGTTTTGGGAGTGGGTGGGCTGTGGGTGAAGGATAGTGGGCGAGGAGCTAAGAGACGCCATCAGGAGCTGCATCAGCCAGAGTAGAGAAAGGCTATTTGGACACAATATCCGTAAAACAGTAAGCAATAAATTGCGTCGCAGGGAAATTAATGTCATGTTACATGGGGGAGATGGATTTTCAGTTATGCGCTGATAGCGCCTTGTCGTCGTATCCTTTTAAGATGCGGGGTTGGCTTCAGAACGCGGGGTTAGTACCCAGGCGGACGGGTCAACGTGACGATGCGTACCAGTAGCAGAGTAGAGAAGTGATCTGATATTGCATCTACACATGTCCGTTATCGCATAGGCGAACAGAAAGCCAATGCAGAGACCGAGACCGAGACCCTCCGAATGTCTTTGAGGTCAAGGGTGGTTGGTGGTTGCACTGCCTTGGCTGTATGCAGCAACAGCAACATCAGTTCCGAAATTGAATCACGGGAAACGACCGAGGCATTTGGCGATCAATCAACGGCGCCAAATAGGATTGGACCGTTTCATATCAAGGACCTTAATTATATATTTACGATCGTCGCTGTGAAATGAAGTGTACCATGTAGCGAGTCAAGGAAAGCTCGGATATCGAGCAGCTATGATCGCATCGAGGTCCCTTTTGACAACGTCGTGACATCGTCTCATAGTTTCAGCACCTCATTCATGGATATCCATGGGTACGAGATGAGAGTCGGGCAGTTTCAGGGTCCTCTGTGATACCGTCGGGCGACGATCCCATTGACATGTTGATAGGCGACTTGACTCAGATTCATGCGCTAGGTAAGCGCATAAGACAAAGTCCATCCATGCCAAACTGTCGTCATCGGGGGATTTCTAGCTTGCATTGCATGGGTTTCTGCAGTAGGAGAAAGAGAGCGCTCACGAGGATGTAAGGAAGTGCGCATTAATTGGTGGACGATGGGAAGGGTGCTGTTGATGCAGAGACAACAGGACACCCAAAATGGTTAAACGCAACCATCTGCGTGCGTCCCTGAAAGCAAGGGTCGATCGTAGTCGACGCACGCAGACGAACGAAGGCACCAGTAAGAGAGATTCTATCGTAAACGAAACAGGTGATTGTGGGGAAGTTGAATGTTATAATGAGGCGAGCATCTGGGATCGATCAATGACACTTGTCTTTATTGCTCGCTTCTAGATGTTAGCTACAGATAGTATGGATATGTACCCCCACGGCCTTGGGGTTTAGCCAAGAATAAAACGAGCAATATTCAGCGCGATAAACCGGAATAACAAAGACGAACAAAGACGAACAAAGAAGGAGACAAGGAAAAGGGAAAAGCATGTCAAGGGCAAAGCCATGGACAACAGTGTCGCATTGTGCTTGTGCATTGTGCTATGTAGCACTGACAAAGGGCGTAGACTACGATAAACGAGGGTTTGATTTGATAGACGAGACGACGACGATCAACAACAACAACCCTTCTTGCATCAGTCAGTGTCAGTGGGAGTGACAGTGGGATGTGGTCCCCTGAAACAAAGGCAAGCAATCAGTGTGTCAAATCATGACTATCATCTGAGGATCTGGTTGGCGAAGTGACTGATTGTCAGTCACAAGTCAGTCCGATGATCAACATCAACGACAACACAACATGCTGTGCTGTGTTTGCAATTTGCGGATACACCGCCTCGCGAATAATGAGAATGAAAGCGGCGGGCTGGTGTTTTACAGTCTGTCCCTCGTCGCAAACACTGTACATGTACAGTAAAAAAACGGCATTCGACTGGTGGGAAAGATTTCACTTGTGGATCGTACTAGGCCCAAGAATTCTGTGGCGGGTTGCTTCTGGAAAAGAGTATTCGCGGTTGATTATGCGAGCATAAGGCTTGGACAAGGGCAGTGCAAACCATATTCACACGGTACATTCGAGCGGCGAGTCGTACTGATTGTTTGGTCATCTACGGTCAGAGTCAGAGTCAGAGTCAGTCAGACTCAGACTCAGGGACCTAAAGTCAGGACGGTGTGGCACACGGTAGATCAGGGCAACCTGTTTTCGGTCACTACAACGTGGATATATTAGAGGCTGGGCGCTGACAGGCGCCACTGGTCAATTGAAAAAGACCCTGAGAAGGACCTGACTGGACAATTATGTCCAAAAGAAAGGGGAATCAGAGTCCAGTGGACAGCCCGTAATAAACTCCAGTAAAAAAGCCAAGACTGATGCTTTGTCGGTCAGCTGGAACCGAAATTGCACCGCGGAATCTGTCTTTTTCTCCCATCCCCTCGCTCTCCCGCTCGCCTCAAAAATAGGTACTATGTAAAGACACTCTCGACGTACATACCGTAATGTACGTACACGAAAAAGTAATCTCAAGTCGGTCAATGGATCCCTTACGGTTGCTCTACTCCTCGGCAAGGGCTTGGAAAAGCGGATTCTCTCGACACGGAGCATCAGCAGCGGAGCAAGACAAGGCACTTTTTTTTCTGTCTTTTCAGGGCACGTTTTTCTTTACAGGTTGACAGCAAGGGAATGATGGATCAATCTAAGCGCTGAAAGGTTTAGCCTACCAAAAAAAAGGACGCAAAATGTCTACAACACTCAAGGGAAAAAAGTCACTGTTCCCACTCACACCTCATTCCCTTGTCATCAATTGGTGATGGCGTACTGTAAAGAGGCAGAAGCCCTGCCCTGAGCCCTCAACTAGCATGAGGATTAGCATTAGCATTAGCATTAGCTGACAGATGCCCATGGATCCAATGTAACAAGCCATGCCGTGATCGAGTTAAAGCCCTCCTGTTTCTGGTCCGTGCCAGTAAAAAAATCTTTGATCCATTGCTGCGTAAAAAATAACGAGATCCATTTTTTACCCGCTCCTTGTACGGTAAATCGACGGCCGCTCTAAGGTCTCTAATTTAGGGGACAGGCCCCCTCCAAATCTTAACCCGTTCCTTGTCGTTGTTGGCCCCAGCCTGCTGTTGAGATGTGCCTTTTACCTCTTTTCTCCTAGCCTAGGTCGCGTCTTTCTTTGTACCGCGAGGTATTCTAGTTCTAGTTTTAGTTCTAGTGTCGTTGTTTCGTGTTCGATTAATCAAGGCTTGGTTGTTAAAATTCGAGTCAAACAAAGGAGTAGCAATAAGAACAGGACCAAGTACAGAGTATTTCTTTGACCTCCCTCCCTTCTACCGCCCTTCTTTGTAAACGTTGTTTCTCCTTTTTAACTCCTCACCTGGTCCTTGTCGAGAATCTCTTGTCTCAGACCTTGTTCTGTTTCGCTGGAAATACGGATACTACTCGACTGCACTGCACTGCACTGTACTAGACTGTACTGTACCCGTGCCTCGGAGAACGTCATCTGCACTCTTGTCTCCACGCGCAATAACAGCGACCGACACACACCCAGTCCAGTCCAGACACACCCACAAGCCAAAGTAGCACAGACGCCACCCTTTCTCAGATTGGGGAATCCTGCAACCTGGAAATCAGCCGCCTCTTCTACTCCTCTTCTAGCCTCTCTTCAAAAGCCCTGTCCGGCCCGGCCCTGCATCTCACTTTCACCCATCGACCCATATCCCATATCAAAGCTCGCTCGTCCGCCTACTTCTTGAAAGCCAAAAAACAAAAAACCTTCTCCGGCCAACAACAGCATACATCACCTTATTACAGTTGACCATGTTTGTCTCGCTTTTATAGCACCACCGTCCTCAGGGACGCATTTTAACAAGACTCTTGAAAGTTATAGCAGCTTGAGCTACTACGATACCTTCATACAACTTATACACCCTTCCTTCTTCAACAAAACCGTGCCTTTGGATCTTTATCATAATCTCCTCATCATTGGAATCCAGCCTTACTCGCTTGGATTTAAACGACTTGAACCCCACCCTCAAATCACGCATTTATATCTCTCTATAAACCAAAATGACCACCATGACCAACATTCTAGACACACCCTGGGTGGCCCACGGCTCAGAAGAAATCGAGGAGGCAGACGAACCACCCGAGATAAACTTCAAGAAGCAGCAGTTTACTTCAACCGACTTCCAGCGAACCACCATTCGACCTTCCATCGAGAAGAAGTCCTCCTTGTTGACCAAGGCCATCAATGGAAACTCGGATGACGACCTGTACATTCCCCAGAACACCACCAGCACTCGGCAGCGACGCCGTTCTCTCGTCAGCAACATTAGCTTCGCCTCGACCGCCGAGCTCACCAGTGACACCGGATTCACCAGTCCTTCTCGCCCAAGCACTCCCAGCCCAACTCTTCCCGACATGGCCATGCTTCGCCTGCACGACGAGCGCGCCCCTGTGCCGACTCACGTTTCTCTTCTCGGCGCCGCTGTCAAGTTGCAGCAGGGAAAGACTGAGGAGCCCAAGAAGCGATCCATTCAGTTTGCTTGTGGTGGCAAGCCCACTGCACCAGTGCAGCCACCTCGATCCCAGCCCATGGAAAAGGCTCCTTCTGCTCAGGAAGCCCCTCGCAAGTCCTGCATCAAGTTTGCATGCCCAGCTCGACCTGCCTCTACGCAAAACACCCCTCCTCGCTCAATTGGAATCAACACAAACCGCAAGGATGCCACCCCCAAGGCAGAGTCCCCATCTACTCCTAAGCGAAACATCGCCTTGTCTGCACCTCGGCAAATCACCCCCCGCAGACATTCCATGTCACGCCCCAAGTTTCTCCGCGCCGACTCTTCTGACCTCGCTACGGATAGCTCCCAGTTCCACGAGTTTGCCAGTGGTATTACCCGCGAGGACGATTGGATCCGCCGCGACAGCACAGTTGTTGTTGCAGTCAAATTGACCATCAACGACACCCTGGTCAAGGAGAACAACATCCGACGTTTGGCTACCGAGGCAGAGCAAGAGGCCGAGGAGGAGGAAGAGCTTGACAATGACGATGATGCCGATGTCGATGATGACGAGGAAGATGAGGATGAGGACGAACTCGATGTTGACCTCGACGAGGATGACGACGAAGACGAAGATGAGGACGATGATTCTGATGGTTACCACACCGACGAAGAGACCGGATTCGCTGACTCTGATGATGACGACGAGGACGATGACATGCGACTCTGGACACCCGGTGCCAAGTCTGTCGTTCACATTGGATCTGGTGCTACTTTGATGCGTCGACCTTCTATTCACGAGATGCAGTCTGATTCATCAATCGCTACTGTCAACAGCCAGCGAGTCAGCCGTCGTACCAAGCGTGTTAGATACGCCGAGGAGGCCCCCGATCTTCCCGACAGCACCGATTTCGTGTGTGGTACCTTGGATGAAGATCGTCCCCTCGAGGAAGCCTATCTCTCATGCCTCGCTGCTCGACGTAACGAGAAGCTCCGTGTCATTCCCCAGGACATTGACCCCAGCTTCCCCGCTTCGGAGCCCGAAGAGGAGAACGACGGAGAGATCTTCAACCCTGTCCATCACGAGAGTGATGCCGACGAGTTCTTCGGATCTATGGAAGACTTGCACCAGGACCGTGATCGTTCGCGTCGCCGACGCAAGAGCGAGCACGCTTCTCCCAAGCGATTCCGTTCACCACCTCCCAAGCGTCTTCACTCGCCTCCTCCCAAGGCCCGGGCTCGTTCGCCTAAGCCACTCTTCAGCCGTCAATCCCCTCGCAGAGCAAAGTCCCCTGCTCCCATGCGCAAGCCCATTACTACCCCTCTCGGATCTCCTCGCTGCGGCCAAGTCAACTTCAACCTTGCTGGCCGTCCTGGTCTTACCCACACCAAGTCTCTCCCCCGTGGTGGTGCCATGTGTCACCAGCGAAAGCACCCCCGCAACAGGATGACCCACGACAACGATACTCACATCCGTGGTGCCATCGACATTGTCAAGGGTTTGGAGAGCAAGCGTCAGCGACGCAAGGAGAAGTTCCACCAGAAGTACTGCAACCGCGCTCGTCGCGGTAAGATCCCCGAGCCCAAGCCCGTTCCTGGTCGTGGTACCGAACGTATGCGAGAGCTCGGTCTTCTGATGGCTGGTAAGAAGGACCAAACCAACTACGTCCTTTCCATCTAAGCATACTTCTTTGTCTTTTTCACCATCTGCACAAGAACCACAATGCTTTACCCATTAGACTGCGAGACATGTCACGACGAAGATGATACATCTTATACGACTTTTTTCATGACTGCAACATGTCCCTTTTCTCATTACACTCTCGGCCAGGTCTCCGAGATTGTTTGCTTGTATATACTCATAATGGACCGACCCTTTGGATCCTGGACTCGGTATGGCCGAGTTCTTTCCTGTACATATTTTTTCTCAATTTTCTTTGTCAAAACTGCATAAAGCGGCCGGACAACGCTCGCTATTGGCGGAGGAGCCATGTTTGAACTGCTTGGATACCCGATACAGCATATTGGTATTACGAGGTTACTTGCTCGGCGTTGGATGAGGGAATATCATGACATGCATTTAGCAGATATCAATAACGATGATGATTACTCTGCAATTATTTGTGCCTTTTGCCTTTTGTGAAGATGTTTGGTACTTATACCTTACGATGTCACCGATTTATTCCACGATGTACTGGTCATCCAGTTACTCTATCACAATAGACCCCATCATTCGTTTTCGGGTTCGAAGTGTTAGGCCTTAATTTTCGGCTACCCTTAGATCTACTATTGAAAGCTGTTCTCTTGATGTACCGTTCATACTTAAGCTAGTTCGATAGCAAGCCTGGAACAATACTTGCCACACTTCCAATCGTTTGTAAGTGAATATGCAAGGAGTCAAGATATTATCGTCTAATATAACCATCTCGTAATCGTAAATATCAAGTTATGTGAAGACTTACACAGGGACAGGCCACCCATTCAGAGTCAAAGTGTACAGCATGACATGATCATGTATGCCTGATATTTCAGGCATGAATCCAGCATCACCCTTTCTTGCCAGCTTTTGATCAATGTAGCGCCTCCTACACCCAGCTCTACAATCAACGACGCCAACGAAACGTAACGACGACTCTTTTTTTCTTCTACACAATACACACCACCACTTCTTTTTACTGCAATTAATACTCACTCACATTTAATACGTCGTCATAATGTGGATCGTGAACTGGTGTATGTATTAAAATGCACTGCTTGCGACTTGAGATGGGCTGACACGTGCTGCGTATAGTCTACGATGTGCTGTCCTCCTTGGGCCTGCTCAACAAGCACGCCAAGTTGCTTTTCCTCGGTCTCGACAACGCCGGAAAGACTACTCTTCTTCACATGCTGAAGGTGCGTCGATACAACATTGCTGGATGGATCTTGTTCGACTGGATTGCTTGAAAGCGGTGGCGGATCCTGGAGGAAGATAAAGACTGACGATGGATATAGAACGACCGTGTTGCCATTCTCCAGCCCACTCTTCACCCCAGTAAGATTCCTTTTCGAAACAATATAATGGACTTTGTACTAACACGCCGCAGCATCCGAGGAGCTTGCTATTGGTAACGTTCGCTTCACCACTTTCGATCTGGGTGGCCATCAACAGGGTATGTGGAAATGATCGCTTTCTGCTCTGGACAGATTCATCTAACTATCAACAGCCCGACGTATCTGGCGCGACTACTTCCCCGAGGTCAACGGTGTCGTCTTCCTTATCGACGCCAAGGACCACGAGCGATTCGGCGAGGCCAAGGCCGAGCTTGATGCCCTCCTCTCCATGGAGGAGCTGTCCAAGGTTCCCTTTGTTATCCTCGGCAACAAGATCGACCACCCCGATGCCGTCTCCGAGGACGAGATGCGACACCAGCTCGGCCTCTACCAGACAACCGGTAAGGGCAAGGTTCAGCTCGAGGGCATTCGACCTATCGAACTCTTCATGTGTTCAGTAGTTATGCGCCAAGGTTACGGTGACGGTATACGCTGGTTGTCGCAGTACGTTTAAGGGAGATTGAAGGGGATGCGGGTGGCTAGAGACTACATCTTACGTTATACGTCTTGGTCGATGGAAGAAAGAAGACATGACTATTCAATGTTTTTGAGATTCAGAAATTCTCCGTTGGGCGAACAAAGGCTGTGCAATTCAACTACAACATTTTGCTACACTAAGCGATATTGACTCTGACAGTCCCTGTGATAGTGAAATCGACCCCTGGTGGTATTTGTGCTGGGGTCCATGTTTACAAGGGGCGATTTTTGGGGATGCTCACGAACGACAGTAAGCAGCTAGTGATAGCATGATGCGCGATGCAACCGTCCCAACATCACTTGAAATAAAAGGTAGAATAATTGCAGAGAGATCTCACGCATTGCATCCCATAATCAGAGTATGTGGGCTCATGCTCTCGCTGAAGGTGGTGATACCAGGTGTTCGATAGAGGTCTCGGTTCGCCAAGGACTGGTATGGGGCCCGCCTCCGTACCATTTTCCCCAACGGAATCTACGTCATGTTACTAGAATCGTCACAAGACAACCCAACTCAAATCACTGTAATCAATTACTCCTTTAATCCGTGACAACAACTTGCAACTTCTTTGACCTCAGCTTATGTTTCTCTCCGGTCAGCTATGGGTTAGAGGTCACTCACATCACTAAACTCGTTCGCAATGTCTTCGTCATCATATTCCTCGCTACTCCCTCGCGATCCCGTCTACGGATTTCCACCAGAGGCTTTCGACACCTCCCTTCTTCCAGATGTCGATACTGAATTCGTCAGTGCGCAGGACTTGGAAGCCTTTGAGAAGGCGCTCCAAGCTCCAGATCCATTACAGAGCCCAACCGATGAGACCGGTGCTCGATCGCCGCGCAGTCCTAGTTCGTTCAGCGTGACAAAGAGACCTTCACAGGTTGAATCAGGGCTTGCCGACGACGTCGCTGCTGTCGCCGCGGCCGCAGATGCTACCTCCGGGGGCTTTCCCCAACCGCAGAGCCAGGGAACGTTTATCACGGCGCAAAACGATTGGGCGCCTGTCAACGAAAAGGTCTATCGTCATCGGCGAAGCTCTAAACGAAATAAGCGCAAACGCAGAAATGGAAAGGGGGCTGTCGAAGGGCTTTTGGGAACTCGAACCAAGGACGAGACCCGAGAAGGATATCTATATCAGCTTTCAAAATGGCCTCTACTCATTTTCGTGTTCGCATGGCTAGGTGGCCTTGCTGCCATGTACATGTCGACAAGACTGTATATCTGGGTGTATGAGCACTTTTTCACGTGGAGAGGCCAGCGAGAAAGGCTCCGACGCAATTTGCGGCATGCTTCGAAATACGAGGACTGGGTGTCGGCTGCGAAGGAGTTGGACACGTACCTAGGCCGACAAACGTGGAGGGAAGAGAACGATTTCGCATACTACGATTCAAAGACTGCTCGACGAGTATGGGAGCAGATGAAAAAGACGAGACTTCGCGCTGAAGAACAAGAGAACAAGAGCGAGAAGGATGATGGTGGTAAGGCAGTGAGTGAGCTCAGGGCTTTGATTGAAGCTTGCGTGAAGAACAACTTTGTTGGCATTGAGAACGCCAGGTTGTACAGCCAGACTTATTTTGGAACCAAGAACCTGGTGCAGAATTTCATCGATGAAGGTAAGAATCAACGTCTATTGCCTTTCTCAATGTAGACTCTAACATGGCACAGAGGAGAAATGCATCAAGTTTCTGGCTAGTACCAAACAGCTGGAGCTGGAGCAGAAACGAGTCCTTTTCAAGCACGTTTACGCCAACTATGGAAGAACAGCACTCTGTCTATCTGGTGGTGCAGCCTTTGCTTACTATCATATTGGTGTTGCTCGAGCACTTTTGGATGCGAACATGTTGCCGGATGTTATTACCGGCACCAGTGGCGGCGCTTTGGTTGCGGCTCTGGTAGCTACTCGAACGAACGAGGAGCTTGACCAACTTCTTGTCCCGGCTCTTTCCGAACGCATCAACGCTTGCCGTGAGTCTATTACTACCTGGCTCCCGCGATGGTGGAAGACTGGTGCTCGCTTCGATTCTGTTGATTGGGCACGACGATGCGGCTGGTGGACACACGGCTCCTTAACATTCAAAGAGGCCTTTGAACGAACAGGCCGTATTCTGAACGTCACTTGTGTCCCAGCTGATCCCCACTCGCCTACAATTCTATGCAACTACCTGACAAGCCCCGACTGTGTTATCTGGTCTGCGGTGTTGGCATCGGCTGCGGTTCCTGGAATTCTCAACCCCGTTGTTCTCATGATGAAGACACGAGATGGAAGCCTAGAGCCGTATTCCTTTGGACACAAGTGGAAGGATGGCAGTCTGAGAACAGATATCCCCATCAAGGCATTGAACACACACTTTAACGTCAACTTTACCATTGTGAGCCAGGTCAACCCTCATATCAACCTGTTCTTCTTTTCTTCTCGAGGCTCAGTCGGCCACCCCGTTACCCATCGTAAGGGACGTGGATGGCGAGGTGGCTACCTCATGTCAGCATTCGAACATTATCTTAAGTTGGATATGAACAAGTGGCTCAAGTTTATCCGCCATGCGGAGTTGTTGCCACGACCTCTGGGCCAAGACTGGAGCCAGCTTTGGCTGCAACAATTCAGTGGAACCATTACTATCTGGCCCAAGTCACGAATTTCGGACTTTTGGCATATTCTGAATGATCCCGACCCGCATCGACTGTCACATATGATCCACGAAGGAAAGCAGAGTGCTTTCCCCAAGCTCAAGTTTATCGAGAACCGACTCAAGATTGAGCGCTTGGTTGAGCGAGGACGTACAGACTCACGTCCATGGGTGCGTCGAGGCAGCATTCAGACTATTCTGAGTGAAGAGGATCTCCGAAGCATTCTTGTAGAGGAGATGGAGAACAGTGTAACGGAGGAGGAGACGGACGGCGATGATCTTAGTGCTCTCGGCCTGGGGATGACTGTGGCTGACGGTGATGTTCTTTACGAAGAGCCAAAAGAGAAGAGTGACTCTGAAGGCACTGACTAAGTGAGTTGCTGGACGAGAGGAGAAGCCTGCATCATACAGTATGTCGCTTTGTAGTAATATTTGTTAAGTAAAATTGGTTTAAAGGTAATTATTTGGGTTGGGAGTAGCAGTTAGATCGTTTACAGCCGTTTTCAAGCGTCTCATTTGTGGAAATAAATAAATTTCGTTTGTTCTCACAACTCAAAGTGTCTTGAATACGAATTTCAACTGAACCGGCCAGTTCCTCCCCTTCGCATGTATACACTAATAGATTTTGGCTGGCGCTAGAAGCTAATAGATTGATTGATTTGCAGGGCCGAGTACGCTAACAACAGTGGCTGGCTTGCTCTTTCTTTCTAAAATTGAACCCCCCCCCTGTCCAGTCCGCTCCTGCTCTACTGACTGAGACTGTGAACACCGTGGCGCGTACGGAAGGAGCCCAAACGGCAAGTGGGGAGTGACAGATAATCCGATTACCGGCAGCCGTCAATTACCTATAGTGGGTGCTCTGACCTAACCTCCATAGCAAATGCGCTGCGTGGCCGTAACTAAACGACAGTTCGACACGACACTTTCTTCTCTTCTCACCCCAAACAAAGATTCCCGTTGCCTGTGAAAATACATTCTTTTGGGGCAGAGAGTTTGTTTGTGGCGCTGTAAAGAGATTTAATTCTCTTTTATTTGTTATCTGCGCATTTGTATTGTCTTTGTTTCCAAAATCTGTACATTGGATCATCGCCTCAGAGTTGTGGCCTACGTTTCCTTTCAGCTTCTTTACCAGAGCAGCCCTGGGGCTCTCTTTAACCCGTCAAGATGAGTTCAGACTACTCTTACGACGAGCAGGTAAGCTATTTGCAATCGCTGCGCTTCAGCAATTACTAATCTGTCTTGCGAATAGGGCCAATTCTTTCCCTTCTTTATCCTCACACTTACTGGGATCGTTACTCTTCCCCTTACCTACACACTCCTTCGTCCGAGTCGCAGCGATGATGCGCTAGCGCCACGAATCAAGACCGACTACAAGCCAGAGCATGCGGCTACAGTCGACTCCCTCAAGACAGCGCGGAAGCGCAGCCAGTGGAGGGTCAAGCGGGCCATTTTTGTGGTGATCGGCTGGGCCCTCATGGCTGGCATGGCCTACCTCATTGTAGTTACGCAACGAACTGTTCCCAAGCTTTACAATCCTTACGACATCCTCGGCATCTCAGAGGTGAGTCCAACAACTCCACAGCTCTGAATACAGAATACTAATGGCTACTGCAGTCCCTCAACGAGAAGCAAATCAAGTCGCACTACAAGCGACTTTCTCTGAAGTTCCACCCCGACAAGGTTCGACCTGACCCCGCCAAGAACGAAACCGTAGAGTCTCTCAACGACTACTACGTCGAACTCACCAAAGCCTACCAATCCCTCACTGACGAAGAGATCCGCAACAACTACATTCAGTATGGTCACCCCGATGGAAAGCAGAGCTTCAGCATGGGCATCGCCCTTCCCCAGTTCATGGTGGCAGATGGCAGTGGAAAATACGTCGTTCTCCTGTACACTCTGCTTCTAGGAGTTCTGCTGCCCTGGCTTGTTGGATCATGGTGGTACGGAACCATGAGAATGTCCAAAGAAGGTGTCCTGATGGAGAGCGCAAACAACCTGTTCCGACAATACGACGACGAGATCGAAGAAGGCGGCATCATCACGGCTCTCAGCGTTGGCAAGGAATTCGAAGCAGTCGTCAAGGGCGATAAGATCGAGACTGCACTTTCTAAGATTGAGTCACGAATCACAGCCGACAGCGATTGTCAACCCACTGCTTCTGGCATGTCAGCCAAGGACAAGGATGCTCTTCAGGATCTCGACAACGGCGCGCGACGCAAGGCTCTTGCTCTCCTTTGGGCCTACCTTGGCCGTGTTGAACTCGACGATCCCGCTCTTACCAAGGCCAAGCTCCAGACCGGCCCTATTGCCCGCGCTCTTAACCAGTCTTTCAACGCCATCACGCTTGCCTACGGTAACATCAGTCCCATTGCCAACTCTTTCTACACCAGCCAGAACCTGGTTCAAGCTGTTTCACCCCACGCTTCTCCTCTTCTGCAGCTTCCCCACATCACTCCCAAGATCGCCAGCGCCATCGAGGGCGAGACCAAGACTCACATGCCTGTCCACCGTTTTATGGATCGACCCGATGCTCAGCGTAGACAAATGGCTATTGGAGAAGGTCTCCTGACTGAGGAGCAGTATGAGACCGCCATCGGTGTTGCCAAGCAGATTCCTTTCTTCCGTGTATGCCGAGCTTTCTTCAAGGTTACTGGCGAGCGCTTCATCACTCCTTCTTCGCTTGTGTCCCTCGTTATCAAGGGTCGCTTCATCCCCCCTGGTACTGACGACGTCCCCGCTATCAACGAGCTGGACCTCGAGGACATTGATCCCGCCGAGGATGACATCGAGGCTATCAACGGTCGCAAGAAGAAGACTATCAAGGGTCCCGATGGCAAGCTTATCCCTATTGAAGAAGAATCCATTCTCCCTCCTCTCACCCACGCCCCTTACTACGCCCGCGATCACTCTCCTCAATGGCACGCCTTCCTCAGCGACTCCAAGCAGGGCAAGATGGCTGTTCCTCCTTTCCACTTCGCCAAGTTTGACCAGCCCATCATTGATGATGAGGGCAAGCCCACCTTCAACATGCAGACTCTCAAAGCCCAATTCGCTGCCCCCCCTCAAGCTGGACACTACACCTTTGTTCTGCACGTTATTTGTGACGCTTACGTCGGTTTCGACACCAAGATGGAGGTAACTCTTGTTGTCGAAGAGGCAAGTAAAGCGGTCGAGATGGTGCAGGAGGACGAGATCAGCGAGCCTGAAGAGGGTAAGTCACGATGTAATCATGAACCAAATAAGTGTGCTAACGTTTTATCAGATTCTCTCGCTGGACAGATGCACGTTCTCAAGACTGGTCAAACTCCCAAGACTCGCAGAAAGGATTCTGACGACTCTGACGATGAGAGTGGCACAGATGAAGAGGAAGATGACGACACTAGCGCGACAAACACAGATACTGAGGACGAGTCATAGCGACCCCAGCAGATGCAACCGAGGACGACTTCATTTCTGGGATTAAAGAAAGAATTATAATCACTATTTTATGAATAACTTTCTCAAACCGTGAGCATGGTGCGTATCGACGGGGACGAGTAATCCTTAGTGTAGTATATATGTTGGCAGAAAACACCATTGATTTTGGGCACATGTTTCTACACCTAGAAACAGGTTGGGAGTTTGGGTGTTTTTCCAGGGCACAGCGTATGTAACAGTTGCTTAGTGTGCTCTTTTCTAAATTCACTTTTCATGTTTACGTTTGCTGTTTGATTTGAAACTGTCTTTTGGAGTGAATATTTTAAGCATCCGTCTTGTACAACAAAATAAGCTAATAAAACAACCAACACAACACATACGCCTGAATTACCGTCCTTTTTATACCATTCAACTTGATGCCTGCGAGGCGGGTTTCTTGGTTCCACACATTATTTACAGCGTTCTTCTGTTTCTTCCAAATATCAGGACCTTGCGAGCATGTAGACTATAGGTGGTATATAAAAATTCCAACGACGCAAGTCCAGCTTTCGTCAAAACTTGCTTAGCAAACTCTCACACCGCAGACCTCGACGCCCTTGCCTTCTATGCGAGCGGATCGACTAAAGTACTTGATGGACAGTTCGCGGATGAAGAGAGCATCGGCGTCACTCCAGACATCGAGACCCATACTCTCCACAGCGTGGCTATCTACGCGAATGGCGTCTGCGTCATCAGGTTCCGGGTCGGAGTCTGAGGGACGGAGTGGTACTCTATCGTCAGATATTTGTGACAGGCCGTCGTCGTCGTCTTGGTCAGTGTATGGCTCATCCTGGCTATCAGCTAGATCAGCTAGTACGGAGAGTATTTGTGTTGTCAGTCGGTGAAAGTAGGCGATGATGGCGAGTTCGAATCGAGCCTCGCCAGAGTCGTCATTGGCGCGGCGAGTGGCGTTCAAAGAGCTAAGCGAGTCTGACAACTGTTCAGAACGCGACCCGGGTCGAGGCATGGTCATGGACGAATGGCCGAAATCAGCGAGCAGGGATGCATCATGGGCCGCTTCTTCTTGTTGCTCCGAGCGCAATTGTTCGCCGGCGCTGGCCCACCACATATAACCATTATAGGCGAATGCTGCCCAGGTAAGAGGTTCGACAACCTTTTCTACTGCGTCGTCTCGTGGGTCACGAACAACATGGTTTGAGTGGGTAGAAACCCTGCGTGCAAAACGCTCTTCTTCGGGCGATTCTGGGACCATGCTGGGTGCTTGTGTGATAGCTTCAAGACGAGCAAGGCCGTTCTTGAGAGAAGTAAAACGTCGGAGATCTCGCTGAGTCGCCTTGACCGGTTGTCCACGGGGGCACTCTACTAGGGGCCAAACCCTTTCTGTAGCATTGGAGGAGTAGTCAGGGGGCAGCGTAATAAGCATGTCCCACAGAGTGTCCTTCATGGCCAGGATACTGTCAGTAGTACATGCAATCCAGCCGGAGCCTGACTCGTCATCTATCACATCCTCGTCGTTTTGTTTTTTCTTGGACGCTTCAAAGTCATCCATGAGAAAGGGGATGTCATGAACACCAATGGAGAAGAGTGGTCTCAGACGTTGCGTTGAAGTTGAGCCAGGCAGTATATCGATAACAGAAAGGGGAATGTTGGAGAGGACAGACAGATTGTATACTATAAATAAAGGTCAGCAAAAGACCATGGGTGAAAGATTGGTGACTCACCAAAATCGCAAACCTCGTGAACCGGAGCATGGCATGATATTAAGATGCGTTTGCGTAGTAACGCAGCGCGATGTATGGGAAAGATAAGAGGACCAAATTTGTCCAGAAGACTAGTCAAACTCCAAGCAGGATGATATGGCGAGAGTTTGTTTCCAGGTGGTATTAGAGCGGCGCCATCAGAAGCCGATCGGTTGCGGTTATGGGCCTTGCGGTGGAAGGGCTGTGAAACAAGAGATGGAGAGCTCACAGGCGTCTCTCCTGAAAGGCGGCGATTTCCATTGCCAGCCTTTTCTCTGTTGGCAACCCAATAATCATCGAGTATACTCGTGTTCTTGCGATCTTCTGCCAGTTTCCTGTACGATTCGTTAGCCAAGTCCAACTGCGCAGTCGAAATATGCATACGCAGCCATTTCCTTCAACCCTTCAGCATGTCTCCAAGCACGACCCAAACGACCATAGCTCAGGGGAACCAAGACTCCAACGGCAAACATCCTAGCATTTCGTGCCTCCTCCTCATCGCAGGGTATGTTGACAAAAGCACTAAGTCCTGCATGGACACTGTCGTGGACGAAGTAGATGAGGTCTTCGGAGACGGTGTGTAGCCCAGAAGGAAGGGACTTGTACTCGACGAGACCCTCGAGGTCAATTCCTGGGGCATTTTGTTTCCAAAGAATTGTGTATCCAGCCTTGACGTCGAAGTGGATGAGGAAGAGGGCATCGATAGGAGGACGGTCGGTGGGTTGGTTGGAAGGCATGTGGACAGAAAGCGAGGGTTGTCCTCGTCGAGAGGTAGCCATGGTGATTAAATTATGAGGAGACGCGCATTATTTTCTGGCTGGAGAATTGAGTGCGCGCGAGCTAGCAAGCGCTCGAGTCGAGTTAATTGTGAGGGGAAAGACAGGCGAAAGCGAGAATATGATAAGTGATAGCACGCAAGCGAGAAGCGAATTGGAGCAGTAGACGAGGTGGGTTTGCAGATGTACGATGAGAAAGAGCCGCGACGCTGGATGAAGAAGTATTATTATATTGAGCGGTAGCGCAAGACAGCGACAACGACAGTCACAATGGAATGAAGACGGCCCAGTTGGGGGGTGTCGACGTTGATGATGGTCGTGTTGGAGTTGAGCCTGGCTTACAGTGGTTACATTAGGTGCTAATAGCTCCAGGTTATCGATAACCGTTGTTGTATCGCGATAAGCGCGATGCACGTGATGCGTTAACGTATAAGTCTGCTAGGGAAGGTGCTTATACCTGGTTATTGAACCTAGTAAACTATAAATCGATGGGATCTAGAGACTTAATAATATTTGGATTTGATAGTTATAATTCAGCTGTCAATTCACATGTCTCAGACTCAACTGGTTCTGTACTACATTATTGGAAGGGTGTGCTTTGACAGTCCCGTGATGCCGGATTGGATCCGAGATGCTACCTCGAGGAACCCATATGATATCTGACTGAAGAAGATGGCGGCCGTGTTATTGAATGATCGACTCTGTATTTCGTTTACAGTGTGTATGAATTACTTAGAGTATGTGTCTTGCAGGTAAACACAAGCAGATCCTAGTTTACCAGAACCGAGATCTGAGATTTAATGCTAGCAATAGAGGCAATGCTACAATCGACTTGCTAAACATACTGGTCTACTATCAATCAAAGCATGTGCATCTGAAATAATGAATGGAAATAAAACACATTTGATATATGCTCGAAACTGCTGACTCATCACCATCCATATCTTCTCAAGCTCATCCTCGGCGTCGACTTTCACAAGCCAACTCCCTGTACCTGTGACATCACATCCCAACCAATCAAAACACACCAATCAAAGGCGTTCCCGTCCCCGTGTCAAGCGGCCGTTTATACTAACAAGTACCTGCTATTTTCCCACCATCTTTTTGGACAGTTTGATCTTGTGATGTACAAGATATTTCCCTCACCTCGTGTTCTCTCGAGGTTAATTCAGTAAACTTGGCGATTATCCAACTAGAAATATCAAACACAGCTCTATATACTCACCTCGTTAGTGTAGTAAAAAGGTACAGACGAAAAAAAAGAACCCCGCCATCACCACAATTCATTGACTTACGGACCACCATAAACTACCCACTCAACAACCCAACCCCCCGCCAATTCCTCCTCCATCCCGGCTGACCTCCTCTACTTCTACCTCTCTACCTTTTTCCTTGTCTCACTATATATCTACTAATCTACCTATCAGCTGTCTTAACCTTTGAGCCACAATCCTCACTGCGGCCACGGCATAGACCAGCGACGGCCGCTAAAGATCGCCCATCATGTCCATCTCCAGTGTCCTCACCTACTTCGCTCTTGGCTACGCTGCCCTGACCATCTTCTTCTACGCCATGTCCCTCGTCGTTCCCCAAGCCGCCTTCGCCGCCCGCGGTCTCGCCTCCTACGTCTCTCTTCTCCTCGTCGCCGCATACGGTGTCTTTGCCTCCATCTTCCTCACCCTCATCGGCAAGCAGGGCATCGCGCAATGGGCTGTCGGCCGCTCCTTTCACTACCTCATGCTCTACACCACCGGCGTCGAGTTCGTCATTGAGGACCCGGATAATGTCCTCGGAACTACGCGCCCTGCTGTCTTTGTCGGCAACCACCAGACCGAGCTCGACGTTCTCATGCTGGGAAGGATGTTCCCCAAGTACTGCAGCGTTACCGCCAAGGCTTCGCTCAAGAAGGTTCCCTTTCTGGGCTGGTTCATGTCGCTAAGCGGCTCCATCTTTATCGATCGCAAGAACAGCAAGGATGCCCGTGATGCTATGAAGGGTGCCGCCAGCGAGATCCAGTCCAAGCGACAGAGCGTCTACATGTTCCCCGAGGGTACTCGAAGCTACGCCAAGGAGCCCATGCTGCTTCCGTTCAAGAAGGGCGCTTTCCATCTTGCTGTTGAGGCCGGTGTGCCTATTGTGCCTTGTGTAGTCGCAAACTACAGCCATGTCCTCTACCCCAAGACCTTCACTTTCAACTCTGGAAAGATCCCCGTCAAGGGTATGTATATCATATGACCACATCAAACTGCAAAACTCTAACCGTGTACAGTCCTCAAGCCCATCCCTACCAAGGGACTCACCGCCGCCGACGTCGAAGAGCTCACTCGCACAACGCGCGAACTCATGCTTAACGAACTCGTTACTGTCACAGCAAAGGCCCGTGGCCAACCCATGGCCGTGCCAGCTTCGCTAAGCAACTCAACAACTGGCAAGAGCTCCGCCATTGACACCAATGGGTCGGCGCAATAAATGCATCTTGCAAGAATCAAAGACAATAAAAAGAAAAATTCATAGGGAAAGGAGGGGGATATAGGAATCGTGTGTGTTTAGGAATGAGGAGTTTGCCAAACGGGGAGTCGCATCGAATGCAAAGACTTGAGACAGCCTTTTGATACCCCCATAGACGCATTAGGCCGCTTGTGCTCGATTTGGGCTTGGGCAGGGCCGAACTGCTTTTGTTTACCGTTTCTGCTTTTATTGCTACCTGTTATTAGGTTATAAGATTTCTCCTATTTAGTTGCATGGCGGGTTGAATAGACGTGCGTGCATACACACATGACAACTGTCAAGTGTCGCCGTTTGATATAAATGAAAACTTGCTTGATTTTTCAATATACTACACATCTCGTGTTTCATCTGGTATCATCTATCATATCTTCTCAAAACCGGAGGACTAAAAACGAGATGCAACTCCAAGATCGCCGAACCTGCCATATCTCGCCATGCTTCCATGAACCCATTACAAGAATATACCGCTACCATATGAATAAAGTCCCACAAGAGAAAAGGCCACCATGACTTTTGAATACAACAATGCCCATACAAGCCTACTCTCTAAGCGCCTGCAGTGCTTGTGTCAATGACACTACCCTCAGACTGCGACCCCTCTTGAGAGACGTCGAAGTATTGGTGACCGTGGGATTTAGGTCATCCCGCCAGAACCGGAAGACACGCTTGAGATCTCGAGGGATACCCTCAAGCACGACAGTCGAGATGGGCACAAAAGGACGATCCTCCATGCCTGCAGCAAGAATGGCATATTCTTGAGCAAAGTCGAGAGCGTTGCGGAAGGACGAATATTGGGATTGGGCACGAGCGCCAACAATGATATACATCTCAAAGAAAGCGTCAAGAACATAGATGTGTTGAGGGGAGAGGTCGTATTGGTTGAAGGGAGCGATCTCAAAAACCTGTTGGCGTGTCTCTGCATCTGAACAAAAGAGTCTGCTGCAGTACTTGGCGTAGTTGGGCTTGAGTCTCCAATGATCGGCAGAGTGAGGCTTTGATCCTCCTTCAAAGAGCCACCAAAATGACTCGGGCTCGTCGCCATCATCGACCTCGATTAACTCTCCAGTGAGGGTGAGCTCAAGAGCAATGAGCTTGGCAGCACTCAATTCTGTCACATCACATCCTCGTCCCTTCCAAATATAGGCCTTACCCTGACTTGTAAGGATATAGACGAAGCCTGCGCATAGGCTTGCTGTGGCCAAATCGCACTCATCGAAAGCGACCTGGCCTTGATAACGCCGACCGCAAAGCATATTGGGTGCTAGTGAATCGTATTTGTTGCTTGAGCCCCTTCTGACCAACACGACACCACCGAGAGCTTGTAGAAACTCGGCTGTCTCCTTGCCCTGATGCATCTTAACCACCTTGCCGCTCAACGCCTTGGCTTCCTTCTGAACGAAGAGAAGTGCATCGTCGGCTGCAGACTCTGGTACTTGATCGCCAACCCAGAAGTAGAATTCCAATCGCTTCCATCCGGCTTCGTTTGTAAAGCTGTGGGGAGCGATGTACATCTCTCGATCAAATAGTGTCCGCTCGTAGTGAGACGGTACCGGTGTCTTCTTGCCCTCTGCTGAGATTTGGAAAACCTGGAAACTGAGGCTCTGAATCTTGGTTGGTCCTGTTGGAGGTCGATTCATCAATAGCTCCGCAGCATCCACCTTGTACTCAGCCTTGTCAGGTTTTGGCCCAAAGAAATCAGACAGCAAGCCTGCAACATCATTGCCCTGGCTGGGGGTTTTTGGTGGAGCGGCAGAAGATGTTTGCTGGGCCTTGGGGGTTTGAGGCGCCTTGGGAGACTGAGGTTCTTTGCTAGGAGGTGTAGGGAGGGGACGGGTGGCCACTCGAGACGGTGTCTTGTTGATTTGCAGAGGTGAAGAGTGTTCAGACTGAGGAAGAGGACGAGGAGATGCTTTGGGTGGAGGTGTATGGAGAACAGCAGGCTCCGATCTGTCTAATGAAGGTTTTGCAGCATGTGAAGGGGCTGGAGCTGCACCGCCAAACATGGCTCTAGCATTCTTTACAGATACGACTGGGTCACTGTCGACTTTTGTTGGGGATGATGGTTCAGGATCTGGCAGTTGGCGCTGGGACATCTTGACTGGCGACCGAGAACCTGTGCGTTGATGGGTCAATCGCACTGGTTCTTTAACAGGCTCCGGTGTATCATTTGATGATGGTTCAGGTTCTGACAGTTGATGCTGAAACAGTTTGACTGGAGATCGAGAACCTGTGCGTTGATGGGTCAATCGCACTGGCTCTTTAGCAGGCTCTGTATCTTTTGATGGTTCGGGGTCTGGTAGTTGGCGTTGGAACATCTTGACTGGAGAGCGAGAACCTGTGCGTTGATGAGTCAACCGCACGGGTTCTTTAACAGGCTCTTGTGTATCATTCGATGAGCGATCAAGGAACCGGGACATGCGGTTGGTGTCAAGCTTCTTGGGTGAACCGGGCTGTGGGCCAGAGTCGCCGGTTTTCTGAATCTTCAACGGCGAAGGATAGTCAGTTGGGGTAAATTCAGCCCTGGAAGATCGCTTCGAGGGGAACGAGGTCCGGTCTTCACGAGTTGGAGGTCGCTGGGGTTCGTTTTCCTGAGGCTTATCAATGGGTTTGGTGAGAACAGGCTTTCTTTGAACGGCGGCTCTCGCAGCGACCTGTTGTTGAATAGAAAGAGGAGCAGAGGCAGAGTCGACTTTCTCAGTGGGGGCGGCTTGTTCCATTGGTGTCTCCTTGGTAGGTTCGATAGGTTTTCGTGTAGTCGCATTGGGCTTTTCCTGTGCGGGTTTTTGTTCAGTTGGAGCTCCGGAAGCAGCTGATGGGGCAGCTTTGGACGGCGCCTTTCTCCTAGGACCTCGAGCTCGACCCTTAGTCATATGTGTCAGTTGTGGCCCAGGAGTGGAGGGTTCCGTAATCGTTGCGCTGGCAGACCCCTTGGAATCGGATTCCTCAGGGGCCTTACCCCCGTTGGTAGCCATGGGAGGCGGTCCCCGTGCGAGCATACCAGCAAGGGCCGGGTTGAACCGTCCAGCGAGCTTACCTCCTATACCTCCTTGCAGTCTAGCGGGTGAGCTCGTTTCCTTGTGTAGGCCTGGTAAGCCCCGGGGCGCCTCCGGGTTCGCTTTAGAATCGGTAACTACTCGCTTTAGACCCTCGTCAGCGGGTTCTGGGGCTGGTTTAGCAGCAGACTTGGGTGTGGAAAAGGTCTGGCTGTGCATCCTTTTGGGACCTGGTGTCGGCTTGGGCGAATCTGGCTTACTCGATGCAAGTGTTGACTTGACGTCAGCCACGGACTTTCTCCTGGCCATCTCGGCTCTCCTAGCGAGTCCTTCTGGAAGTGGGGAATCGTTCGTGGGGGTGTTGCTCCGTGAGATGCCTTTGCCTTCGGACTGGACCTTCTTAAAGTCGTCCTTTTTCTTCAGAATAGCTTCCTTGAATTCGTCCACTCTCTCTGTCTTTTGCGGGCCTCCGGTTTGGTTCAGGGAAGCCTTGCCTCGGAGGATGTTATCCTTCAACATGTCAGGAGCCACGTAGTTTTGCGTCTTGGTTCTACGAAGGGTGCCAAAAACGTTCTTGAACTCAGGTTCTTGGGTCTTGGGTGTATCTGAGCCAGTCGGCCTGGGTCTCAGAGACTTGCGGAAATCCATCTTAGAAGGCGCATCCGACTGGATCGTGGGCAAAGTTGAAGCAGGTTTTGTTTCCTTCGGGCTTATCGCCTCCTCCTTGGCAGGTTCCGGTGCCTTCTTCTCCAGTTCAGTGAGCTCTGGATCAGGAACAGGTTCAGAATCAGACTGGGTGATCTTTGACTCAGTGGGAGTCTCGGGCTCGAGCTTGGGTGTGCTCTTAGGGAAGCCCAAGCTATTGCCATGCATGCTAAGAGGTCGGTTGCCACCGGGAGGAGGAGAGTATATACCGCCAAGGCCAGTAGTGTTGGTTTTTGTCGCTGTTCCCATTGGAGTAGACCTCATAAGTCCTCCGATGCTAACTTGGTGCTTGTGAGAAATAGAGCCTGGGCGAGGTCGAGTTCCCTCCGGAACACTCGACTTGTTCTTGTTCAGCTCAGCCATCCATGCTGGCTGCGATGAGCTAGACTTGTGATGGGCCTTGTTTGGAGACTCGGGAGGCTTGTTCAAGGCGCTCTCAAGCCAGCTTGACTTTGTCGGACTCCACCTTCGGGGATCCATCGTCTTGGTTGGGCTGAGAGGTAGAGCAGAGTCACCCACAGCGGTGTCGATGGTAGGGGCAGGAGCAGGAGCTTTTGGTGTGACCTCGGTCTCGGACTCTCCATGTCGCGATGTTGGTCGGCTTGAGCCTGGTGTCGTCGCTCCAGGTCCAGATCTGCTCTGTGGGCGAGTATTCAAAGACAAGCCAGCACCTTGGCTGGATTGAATTGAATTGGCACGGTTGAGGGTAGGAGGGCTGGTAACACTCCATCGCTTGACACTGTCTGATCTTTTCATCATGGCGCTCTGGACAAAGCCGCCCATACCCTTGGTTGGCGAACTGGAACGCGAGTTGGACCGAGTGGGGGACAAACGACCCGGAGAGGTGTTTGAAAGAGACTTGTCTTCCCCAGCATCGAAAGCAGGAGGGTTGAGAGATGGAGGATTAACCAGCTTCATTTTGGTAGGCGTAGCAGGCTCTTCGGCAGGCTTCTCAGCAGGAGTGTCGATAGACTTTTCAATAAGCTTCTCAACAGGCGGGTTTGGCTTTTGTTGTTCATCTGTCATGCCCGGCAATTGCGCCTTGACAGAAGCCATATCTAGGCGGTCTGTATCCTCAACCTGGTTCTTTCGGTAAGCAGCCGAGCTTGCCCCTCGGTCCGCCGTTTGGCGGAACCATGAAGGGTCTTTGGACCCTAAAGACTGGGCAATCTGATCCTTCGAAAAGGTTTCTTCGGTGGCTGACGCCGGAGCTGGTGTAGAATCATGCGACCCGATAAACGACCGTTGGGTCGCATTTTGGGTTGCGAGCATGCTTAACGGGCGGGTAGAGCCGCCGCGAGAGTTAGGCCTTCGCTGCCACGACAATGTAGAATAACGGGTGGGTGTGGTCGCAGATTTGGCGTCGACGTCAGAGGGAGCTTCGTTTTCCTTGGTCGGTGAAGAGCTCAGATCCATAGAAGTGTCGGCTTTCGCCTCAGATTCTGCTGATCGTGACGCACTCTCGTCTCTCTGTTGCCTTGGAGAGTCGAGCTTCAATGCCTCGGTGAGGTGTATGCTGCGTCGACTCGACCGTGGTGAGGGAGTGTTTGCAGGAGATGACTTTTGTGGTGAGATGGATCGGGCACGTTCTGCAATGTCAGATGGTGGTTAGCAAAAAAGGACACCATCAGCGTTTGTGTGATTTCAGCTGTCAACAATGTTCACGTAGCTATGGGTAGATGAGTAAATAGCAGCAGAAAAATGGAAAGTAAACAACGGGCGTACGACGGGAACCAGTTGGCCCGACAAATGGCAAAGGGAGCGCCATCAATGCAGCCAGCAAAAGCCTCCCCAAGAGGAAAGGAAAGTCAAGCGGCCGCATTGGACGGTTAAGCTCTCGTTTCTGTTTGGTTTTCTCTCACCTTCTCGACGAGCTTGTCTCTCTCGTTTTGCGGCCAAGTAATCTTCAAGCTCACGAGCTCTCACTTCGTCTTCTTCGATCTGCTGACCGCGCAGGCGCTCGACCTGCTCGAGAAATTGGGAGACTTCGTCGGACATGGCTCTGGGTCCTTTGGGACATGACACGGAAGGGAGTGGATGTTCTAGAGTCTGGCGTCTCGGAGAAGGGAGGGGCACTTTGGAGAACGGGCGCGAACAAATGCAGTGCAATCTCACGAGCAAGGTTGCAGTGAGTATTATAGAGTGTTTTTGTTTATCCTCCAGAAGCAGAGCTAGCTTGGAGATGCTGTGCTTGGTGGTGGGAAGTTGAGGATGGAAACTGGGTCCGAGTCTGGATCAGGTCAAGGACAAGGATGGTATCATAGCTGTATGCGGTGGAAATTTCATGAGCCATGTTTGACATCTGATTGGCTTGTGATCGCCCTCGGGTGTGAAGCCCACTGTAAGAGGGGAATTCAAGCAATGCTGTAGTCCCTGTAACATTCAAGTCTCGGGGGCCTCGTTCCCGCTGCCAGACGAGCATCCACTAAGGTCAGGACGATTTGTGCCTGACCTACTAAAACAAATAGATGCAACCAGCAACGAAGGGAATTGTTTTAAGTGATGCTGCAGATGAAGCTCGATCTCATGCAAAATGTGCATGAACTAGGACTATCATCTTGCTTGCATCATGCAGACTGATCGATACTAGGTTCGATTTAATCCAAAAGTCTCTAACGTAGATAGGTAGGAGTCTGTATCCCCCGTATCGTGCGCCATAAACAAAACGTCATCCTTTGTTTACTTTCCCCCACGACGATCCACCACAACAACAAACCCATGCCAAACCATGATTTGAATCCGTTGAAACCTTGTCAGAACCAGTTTCGTATTATACATAGTTTATGCCTCAAACCATGTACATGTCGGTCCTAGCTCATCTACAGGTTGAAGGAATACGACCTTGCCAACAATAAGACAAAAGCTGCACACGGCGCTTAGCGATGCTCTCCCGCCCATCATCCTCGTCCGTCTTGTTCCCTGCTTCCTGGCTAAAGCTAATAGTTGGGCGTCGTTCGCAGATATTATCTCCAAGTCGGCAAGTACTATTGCGGGACGTTGCCCGGCGTAACCAGTCTATTACATCGGGTTTCAAGTTTCAACGTTGGGCTAGCTATTATGCATCCATATTTCACACTTTGCGGCTGACTGCATTCACATGTGCAATTTATTGTTGATGTTTGCTTTTGAAAGGGACCTTTTGTTGGGATAAGTAGAATTTAGTCCAACATTGTCTGTCTAGTAAAGGAATAGACGCTTCTTCGCCTCCTCCACCACCCATGATAGTCCCTCCTCGAGATTACTTCCGGTCATTGCACTGCACGGAAGGATGTTCCAGCGATGTGTTCGTATCGACTCCAGTTGTAGTTCCTAAAATCAACAGTGTAAGCTTGTTGTTCTTGTTCGATTGTTCTCGTCCCGACATACCGAGAGAATCTCTGCTTCCGTCATGCATCCCTCAACATCTGTCTTGTTCGCAAATACGAGCAAGCTTGCCCCTGCAAGACGCTGTACCACTTGTCAGTAACTATCCGCCCGCTGTGGAATGGTGTCGCGCACCTCTTCCAAAAGTAGTCCTTGGAGCTCGTCTCTGCAGTCTTGAATGCGTAGACGGTCTGTTGCGTCAACAACCCATATCAGTGCATCTGTCTTTTCGAAATAGTTTCTCCAGTACGATCGCAGCGTTTTCTGACCGCCCACGTCCCCTGAAAAGTCAGCACATGTCAACTCTCTAAACATCTGAGAAACACACATATGTTGAGCTTGTACCTATCAAATGTTAGCGGGGGTTTGGTGTCAGAAACGGACTCCATACCCTAAGTAGTCAATGGTCTTGATAATGAAACCCAGCGTTGGGCTGACAGTATTGACATCTTCTCCCATGAGCTTCTTTACAATCGTTGTCTTTCCTGCATTATCGAGTCCACTGTGACAGGTCAGTCTTATTCTATACTGGTGTAAATGACATTCTCACAGCATCAGGATTCGCATCTCCTTGTCCTTGAGTCGGGCTTTTCGCAGGATTGATAGCATTTTGAAGTGTCGGTTTCTTGCAAAGTATCTGCAGGGAAGAAAATGTTTCGATATTTAATTTTCCTCTACTTTTGGTCATAAATTTCGGCCTGATGGGTTTCTGTCACATCGGTGTACTATGAACGTCGTTGAAATCAAGTGCCTGCGGCTTTCGTCCACGTGATTGGTACTCGTGGGAACATCCCATTCTGCTTCACAACCTAAGTTCAAGTGCACCATAGCCATAATGTTGACCCGTATTTCAGACGTGCTAAATACAGCTAATTGCTTGCTCCTGTCATTATTTTACACTTGCGTATTCCATTGACTGATCCCAGATTCAAAGACCCAAACCAAACCAGGGAGCAAAAAGTACCATGACAAAGTCTAAACAACTCAATTCCTCAACCATTCGCACAATCCTGAACATCATTAAACATCCTCAGGAATTTCGTCAATCTCAAATGGCGTGCGTACTTCCAGTTCCCACACATTCAGATCCTTCCAGACGCCTCCTTGTTTTCCATGTTTGGCAGCGTCTTTGAAGTGTGCTACCCATTCGAAATCGAACTTCTTGAGAAGGCGCCGAATCTTCGCAACTTCAGGGTCATCCTTTCCAATGGAAAAGAACTCTGCATAGACCTTGTTGTACTTGCGGAGGTTGTGTGCAGATACGTACTCGTAAGTCTGCCAAGTTTCCGCGCATTCCCAGGTGTATTCAATCTCGGAGCGGTGGTAGATGTTCACGCATGACAAGACCTTGTCGAGGAGAGCCGTACCAACAAGTTTCTTGCGATGTTGTGGATGAACAATCACTTTGATGTTGCCCGAGAAGCGGGAACCGCGAAAGGCGCTATCCAGAAAGCCCTGCTGCGCATCGGTGATAATAGCAAACCCGAGGACAGTCGGCTGCGATGCCTCGCGGGACTTCTTGAAATTGAGGAATTCCTGATATTCGTCCTCTTCAGCCTTGGACCATTTGGTACGATCAGGAATTCGGCCCGGTGCAGGAATGGCGACAATGAAAGGCCGGTGCTTCTGGCGGCACGCGTTGTAAAGAGTTGCAATGATATTGTGGTCAATCTTAGGAAGGTATACCTGAGAGCTCTGTCCCTGTTGACGCTCCAAGTTGATAATGTCTGCAATAGCCTCAAAGTCTTTGGCCTCTACCGGTCGAAGGGTGCAGGCGGCATCGGGAACCTTTTCCTCCTTAAAAGTTGGGTTGGCATACTTCTCCTGCTGCTCTCTGCGTTCAATCTCTTCCCTTATCACCTCTCGGCGAGCTATCTCTCTCATGATGCGCTCCTGAGAAGTGAGCTGCGTTCGGCGCCAGTCGTATTTTGCCTGGCTATCCTTTTGCAATTTGATGTATCGAACTGGCTCGATAAGTTTTCCAGACTCAGTGTCAACATCGCATTCGTCGATGTGCGGATCTCGGTTTTCTGTCATGAAAGAGACTATGGGGGAGTAATCCATGTTTCTTATCCAACTACTGATGACCGCAGCTGAGCAGATCCGAGCGTTAGGGTCGGTTTCGTCAACACGATCTTGAAGTGTCTGGCCTGGGCCCCGTGTACCTTCTGCGTTGGGCGGCTGGTTCTCCTTCTCGTCTGGGGATATAGGGAAACCGCTCAAGACTAGGGAGGCAGTGCTAAAAGAAGGTCGTCGGTTCATGCCTGACACAGATCCAAGAGCCTCAATGATATGAAGCGGTGCTGGCAGCGGAGCACCTTGCACATCAGTTGATGCGCTCGAGCGCGCCATTTCCCTCGGGGAATTCCAGGTGCCTCTGGAGCTCTGTTCAAGTTCGGGTGATGCTTGAGAGCCCATGCTCACTGATAATTGTTGAGAAAGACGATCTTCTGTCTCGGGAAGCGCTTGCGAGTGGTAAGATGGAAGCGCCGCCTCAGTAGGTACTTGCTTCTGAGGTACGTGAACCAACTCCAAGTCTGTTTGCTGATGCGGAGCTTTGTCGGTTGTCTTTGCAGGTGCGGGCTGTTTAGGAAGGAAATCAGTCGATTCTCCCGATGCTTGTCGAGCGGTTTGCAATCGACTCTTCACAACATCGCTGGGGAATAGCTGTTGCCGAGGAGTGTCTGCCTTAAGAGCCTTCCTCATTCCCTGGACTCGCATGAGTGATCTGGAGAGGTTTGGTGAGGGAGTGTTCTCCTTCCCAGCACCGCCAGAGCTGGGAGGAGCCCACGACATGATGCGTGAAGCGCACTGTATTATGTTAGGGCATGCCAAAAATAGGGCGGTCTCAAATCTCAACGACGAACCTGGCGATGGTCTGTGTTGACGAATTACACTCCTCGGAGACGGGAACTGGCAGAGCCAACAGATGATAACGGGATCGGACAGGTGAGGGAGTATACAAAAGAAAACACTTTTCCCTGCACAGAGAAAATAAATCCGAAGTGTTTATCCTGTTGTGCAAGTGTGAAAGGATATGCACAGGTTTGGTGTTGAAAAATCATACACTTGCCCAGTGCGTCAAAGATTAGGGAGGCTTGCTTCTGTTGCTGTGTGAAGTATTAGGCAACAAACCCACATGCAGTAAATCACATAACATTAGGCAGGTCGAAGAGGAAAGAAAGGGGCAGAAGGTTGATAACTCTTGCCTGCTCCTGCCACCCGTCAGGCAATGGCAGCTCCTGTATGTCACAGTTAGCTTTAAAGTCGCCATTACACTAAAATACACAGTTAATAGACTTGCAGTAATATCTATCATAACTCGATTGCCTACTTAGCGGTCTAGAATTTATTGATTATGGGCAAGTAAATATCTACTTACCTTAGTAAGTGACATTATAAAATAGAGCTGATCTTCAGTCTCATAAATATAGGCTCTTGGGAAGGATTAATACTAATAGACAAGATATTATAATACCACTAGTCTACTTTATCTCAAGACTGTTGTAAGACTGTTGTAGATAAAAGATATTCCTTCTTAGAAGCTGGCATATAATAAAGAGGTAAAACTGTTACATCTCTGTAGTTTTATGGTTACCTAGGCATAATTATATCTCTCCCTAGATCGATATCGGTAAGACGCTATAATATAAAGTGGTTAGATTTTCCATTTAAGCTTATATCTCTTTTTAGATTGAATGAGTCTCTATTCATAAAGAGGTTGGATAAATCTGAAAAATGACAGAGGCAAGAACATGCTGTCTTGAATCTGTCGCTATCCTGACCTAGACCCCTCCTTCCGTTAGGTAGGCAGTTGCTGCGAAGTCGATGATCACTTAACTCGGACAACATCACTCATCGAGAACTACAAGATGGAAACAAAGAATCGATATAACAAAGTAAATTCAATTGACAAAGAAAATATGTTTGCAAGGCTCTGCTGTGTCCTCCTATCTAATGTGCTCCCAGGGTATATCCTTCTAAACAATGTTGCGATCTAAACACAACCCAAACTCCGCATGAAGGAACACTCGTCCACTACTCTTCATCTTCATGCTCCTGCAAACGCTGTCTGTCTTGCCGCAACTCATCCCAGACGTTCTTGTCTCGCTGGCCATGAGCGCGTGACCGTCCCGTCGGAGCTCTGCGAGATTCTCGCAGTGGACTCCTCAGGGGGACGGTCGGAGGCACCAGGTTTAGCTGAGAACGTCGGAAGCCGGGATGGTCAGAGTACACGCTCGAGGCTGCAACAGCCGAGTGGTTATCTGCATCCCGCCGAGTCTGCACTCGTGTTGGCGATGCTTCACGGAGCTCAGACCCCGGATCGAAGCCCCATTTCTGACAAAACTCGAGGTGTGCTCGATTATCAGCCAACGTGGTGAGGGCGGACTCGGTGTCGTTCCCCGTGTATGGCACGGCAGGGCGATGGCGTGTAGATCCTCCTGCAACCACAGACTGTGGAGGAGAGAATACTGAGACATCCTCCCAGATTGATTCCGCAACATCGCCACCAGAATTACTGTCAGGCGGGGTGGGCTCTCCATGCTTCCTAGCCAAGTTGAGCGGTGCCGGAACAGCACTTGCATTACTGAAAGTAGAAGCGGCGTCGCTTTTTGGCTCTGGCTCGACATCTCTCTGCAGCCGGTCGCCCACCTGCGACACTGTATCCTGTGTATAGTCGCGGACGGCAGGGTGCATGTCCATCTCAAACATCTCCCGGCGCTTGGCTTCTGTCAACCCTTGCCTCTGCATTTGACAGTCCAAGTAGATCGATGCTTGGCAGGTTTCGTCTTCGTCCATCCACTGTTGCTCATCGCCATCAAATTGACTACTGTAGTGGCCTGGGTCCTGGAAATGGTGTGAACGCCTGCTATCGTAACTGTCGTGGGATTCTCGTCCTTGATTACTGTGGGCTTCATCTACTTCGAATGATCTCGAATCCAGATGACGGCTTGGCCTTGACGGAGCTCCGTTTCGGTGGGAATGCCGACGGCGCTCCCTCTTGGAAGCCTTGATAACCGCATCCAGTCTGTCAAGTTCCTCGCGAATTTCGATACTTTCTGTCATGGCAGCCCTGCGAACGTCAGCTTTGAAGTGCCCAATCCAGGACTCCACCACTCGAAGCAATCTAGGCATTTGGCGGCGTTGTTCAACATGCCGGTCGCGTCGTCCGATCATAGAGGCTCGTAGGTAGGCCAGCGCGTGAGGTCTGCCTCCGATGACCGCCATGATGCATGCCTCGCATTTGCTCCGGACTTTGTTCTGGTTTGGCGAGACACGCTCATAGCCAAAGGCGGCGTTGAACGCATCTCGACTCATCCAGAGCCCAGTCATGGCGTCGATGCGGTCGAGCCATTGGGTAACAAGAACAGGGAGAGTGTTGTGTCGGCGCCATTCACGATATCGGTGAATACGTACAGTACACTCGAGCGTGATGAGGTCCATCAAACGTCGGATCAGCTTGGGGTCGAGGTCGCGATGGAAATCACAAAGGCAAGCCGTTGGTCTTCCATCGTTTACATGCCTGGGCGTGAGGGTCAGGTTCTCCAATCCAGATGACAGCCGCTTCCAAATGCTCTTCGAGCGGCGGCTAGACTTGGCGAGTAGGGCTACGCCGTCGTATTGTGACTGCAGCCACTCTTGGTCCGGCATGACTATGTTGACGCCTTGGTCCATCCATAGCAATCCTGTGAGTTGGTCGAGCTGGAGATCTGAAATGTCACCGAGTGGAGTGTCGTCAAACTCCTCATCAGGGTCCTGGTTGTGTGCCATGATGAAAACTGTGGTTCCAAAATGATGAAAATGCTTTTTGGTTTCACTTTTATTTCGCTGTAGCAAATAAAGTTTGTCCTTAGGAGTTGTTGAAAGTTTTTAAGAATACAGTTCCTTACTTCACTAGACCACCTCTTGCTTTATATAACCGCTTGATAAGTGAACAGAAGCCCATCATGGTAGGTTGAACAACTTGTCCAGCCTTTGTGAAAGACATTGCTTTGTTTGGTCCTCTTCGCTGTTAACAGAGAACCGAACACTTTGTATGTTCCCCACACCTACCTATGGCATATCGAGAACACATCCGATATGGCCTAGGTGTGAAGCAACAGCTCAAAGACATCACATGTAAGATTTGTGAATGAAGGGCGAATCCGTCAGTCGTCGATGGTGGTGACGCATGGTTCTCGTGGAACATGTCCGATTTTATTTGTTCTGACAAAGGGAACAAGAAATAGTATGCTTGCTTGCATATTGTTTGGGTCGAGATAGGCCCATCAACGCCTTTCGTTGAAATGCACATTCCTTCCAGTCATAGCGTTGCGTAAGGTGCGAACCGCCATGATAACTCCCAGTATAAACAGAAAGGGTAACGAGAAAACGGCGGCTGTGATACTAGAATACAAGAGCAAAATTGGGTTGGCGTCACACAGTCAATGCTATCCGCACGTCGATACCTATCCCTTCATCGCAACGCCATGGAAATCCAGAACTCCTTAATCATGCTCGTATGTCGTTAGTGGGGTATCAGACGTATGTCATCAACTTCGGACATATTGGTTCCGTTGCTCTGACCGTATCCTCTCCTGGCGGATCTTAGCAGCCTCGGTACCATCATCGGGCTGTGCCGTCTCCTTGAGCCAAGGATGTTGCAGAGCCTGCTTCGCAGTGATGCGGTGAGCAGGATCATACACAAATATCTTCTTAAGCAGATCGACAAAGTTCTTGAGGAAAGGGTTATTTCCAGGAATAATGTGCTGATGTATGTTAGCGAATTTCGTGGTACTAGGGCGAAAGGGTGCGTACATCGAGGTGCTTCATGGCCTTGACAAACCGACGGGAGCCACGAGTTGTGTCGGGCGTAGGATAGTCAAGCTTGAGGCGCTTGAAATATCTGGTAAATGTAAGTATGTGCAAGTCAGAAGGTGAAGGAATACTTACTTGGAAGCAGCATTACCGCCATTTCGATTCGACATCTTGTTGACGGCTTGGACAAGTGGACTGTCGATCCGTGATCCAACTACCGCCTCCATCATTGCCAGATGTTCGAGATTGTCATGCGTCTGGAAGAGAGCATCACCCGTAAAGAACTCAACCAAGATGCATCCTATGCTCCAGATATCGCAGGGGAATGACCATCCCAGACCCAGGATAATCTCTGGGGCTCGGTAGTGGCGTGTTGATACCACCGAGGAGTGATACTCGTCTTGGAATGTAGCAGAGCCAAAATCGATCAACCGAATCTCAGTATCGAGTAGCACACGGCGTTGTGTGGCCTGGCGGTTAATGGTGGTGGAAGAAGATGGGATCTTGCGGTTATAGGTAAAGGTCTGATAAGCGTGGTCACAGAGCAAGATGTTCTCAGGCTTCAGATCAGTATGGATTAAATTGAGATCGTGCAAAACTGCGAAAAGTCAGTACACTGTCACTAAAACTCGCCCATCTTTACTCACAGGCAACGCTGGTGAAGAGTTGGCGCGCGAAACTTTGAATCTGGCTGTTAGGGAATGGAACAAAGCCGTTGCCCTTGAGAAAGTCAAAGACACTTTGATCGAGCAAGTCCATGACGATACAGATGTGGCCGCGGTAATCAAAACAGTCTCGGAGATGGATGCATCGGTTACGGTTCTCCTCGTCGTTTCGCTTCAGGGTCTCGAGAACGCGAAGTTCGATTCTGGAGGCATCTCTGTATTTCTGGACTGACCGAATGATTTTGACGGCCACAGCTTTGTTGCGTTTTCGGTCGCGGGCTTCAACAACTTTGCCAAAGGTTCCTTGGCCCAGGAGGCGGACGATTTGGTCTGTCAAGATATTAGCAGGAAAAAGAGAAAAGCACGATTGTAGTTTACATTTATCTGTGAGCTCAGCTTCAGGAATAACAATGTAATGGCCATCATCGTCATCAACCTTGACATTCTTGTTGTAATGTCGCTATCAAATTGTGTCAATAAACCATCACTGAATTTGAATTAATGTGGAGAAAAGACTCACGTCATGGATAACCTGAACATTTACCTCACCAGCCTTCTTGGGAGGATAAGGTGGAGGCTTGTATGTGAAGATATCTCCAAGGCCATCAACGTCGCGACGCTTGGCTTCGTTAGCCACCTGCTGGCGGGTGCGCTTTCGCTTAAGGGGAGCCGCTGCGTCCTCATATTGACCATTGGACGAGAGTGAAGTTGGGGCCGTTGTGTTGACACCAGAATTGGTACGGTCACTACTCGAATTGGATGAGCCGGCGGGTGTTGTAATCTGCGCCGGGGTGTTGTTTTTTGATTCGAGGTATTTGATGTGGTAGCCCGAGGCCTGTACAGTGCCAGACTCTTCGTTTTGTCTCCTCTTCTTGGCCGCCAGGCGGTTCGTGCTGTCGTTGGGCGCGACAACAGTGCTGTTTGTAATTTTCCGGCTGGTATTCGCTTCAGGCTCAGGTGTATCATCAATAACAATGATTTCCTTGGGAAGGCCGTTTTTGTAAAAAGTATTCCAATCGGGTTCGCGGGAACGGCGACGCTTTCTCGAGGGCTCCGCGTGAGAAGCAGCAGCAGTCTCAGGCATGGTTGCGGTCGAATAACCCGCGTCGTGTCGCGGGCTGGGTTCCTGGGCGTGATGTGCAGAGCGAGAGGTTGACGAGTGCGTCAGGCCTATGCCATTCGATGCCGTTGAAGAGTATGCCAAAGGCGAAAGTTGGTACGGAGGAGGCAGAATGGCACTGTGAGAGGGCGAGACAGCTGAAGAAACCGGAGGAGGCAGAATATTCTGATTCGAAGCAGTCGAACGATAGGAAGCGCTGGGGTTTGGCTGATACGGCTGATGATGCGAGTGCGAATGTGAGTAGGATTGAGGATAATGGTGAGGATGGTGGTAGTGTGGAAGCGTGGCCGTGGCCGTAGTAGGTGTTGACATGATGATGGGGGAGAAGCCCAAAGCCGTCCAGGGCTCAAATGCAGAAGAAGTTGGTAGCGATCACGAAAAACAAAATTGAGGTATATGCGAGCAGGCCGTGACGGGATCGAACGGTACAGGAGACCGTACAAATCGTCGAGTCGATTCGTAGCAAGTTGAGGTTTTCTCCAGACTCATGTATCAACAGGTAAGTGCGTCGTTGAAGGAAAAGAGGAGGAGAAGCGATGAGCGAAGAGAGGCGAGATAGAACGGGGAAGGGGACCCGGGGGCGTCCCTTCCAGGTTAGTGGTTTTGGCTTGGTGTACGATGGTTATGGTGGTGACGGGAGGTGGAGGTGCGCCCGGGAGAATGAGAGGCAGATTTAGAGAGTGGGTAGACGATAGTGGAAGGCTCAGCGGTATCAGGATGTGTTTAGGGGGACGGCTCAGTGGGTTGACACCTGGAAAGACACTGTGGGTGGGCCCTGTAGTCAAGGATTTGTGCGGAAGCTCAGGGCTGTGTTGGCCTCGCGGTCAATCTTGGTTTTTGTCTCTCAGCTGCCGCCGAGTGTGGGGATAAAGGAAGAGGTGAGGGCAATAACAAGAAGGAAAATGAGCACCAGGCAAGTGGAGTGACTTCAATCACAAATCTGCCCCAAGCTTGGTTGAAGGCGTCACGGGCATGTCTTGGAAAAAGGCGTTGGCCGTAGGTTACTGGGTGGCCGGGGGAGTGCTGGGACGGACTAGAGAGGATCCATTCGGGGTGACGTTGATTCAGATAAAACATTCGCTTCTGAGTGAGTACATTCTACAAGGCGGTGACGTCTAGCGATAGGAGGTATTTTGAGCGTCATCCTCCAACGGAACCCCATTCGGGTGTGGATTTGTCATTTGTCACTCAGGTTGGTGTTGATGTTGCTGTCCGTCCGTCCATTGGGGTCAAGACAGCAACGTGGAATCCGTGGAATTTACAGAAGTACATTGGTGTGTGGCGGCGTTGCGATCCAGCCTACGATGGGAAGGAGGGTGATCAGTTAAGGGCACTGGAAGAACATCAAGAAAACCAGGGTCCATGAAGGGTCGTTTTGGGGAAAATGGCCGAGTGGGCGAGGCGAGGCAAAGATAGGCACATTCAGCGTGATTAACCAAGGGACACTGTAGAAGCCAACACTTGGAGTTTATAGCGGTGGGCATAACTATGGGCAGCAAAGTCCAATTCTAAGTATGCAAAGCTGTATCTCATGTAAACAAGATTGTCAATCAATTCTCATGTAGGGATATCCCATCGAAACTAAAGCTCTCAACACAAGGCTTTTGATCTGTATGCAATATCGCTAGATGGTCCTAGGCTGTCTTACTGTTGAAAAGGTCGTTCAAAGGGCGGGCAGGGACCAACGTGTGACGTGCCCAAATAGACGCACACTACAGTGCACAGTACCCACTGCATCCGTATAGAAGGATTAATAGCAGAAAATACTCGCCAACATCTCGAATAAGAGACTATTTACCTGGTAAAGTTTAGAATCTGGTACATTAATCAACGTCAAATAATAGTTTCATGTCTCGTCAATTTAACTCTGCTAAATTACTGCCTTGTTTCTGCCAATTCCAAGGCTCTCATCGTGTCATGATGGTAGGAGAGGATGACCTGAAAGGAGGGCCCGTTTCGTGACTGATGCCGCAGGTACAAAAACAATGCTGACCCGCATGTACCATCTTCGGATCACTTGTTTGTTTTAGTCCAAATCTGCACGCCATGGTACCTCAAAGGTTTCATGATGGGAGTACCTTCCGCTCACTCCTACCTCTAACTTTTAGACTGACTCTGCCCCAACCAAAAGAAAAAGAAAAGAAAAGGCACAATGCGCCTTGACCCTCGCTTACCTTTATCCTTTCACTTGTTGCGTTCCAGAACGGATGTTACACTTTATATAGAGTTAGATTGAGTTATTCGATTTAAGAGAGAAATACAGCGGACAAAAGGCTACGCTGCAATATGCTCGATATACGTCATGAGGCCCATTCACGGGCAGGAACGCCAAAGCTGAACACGACCCTACAGAAACACAAATCCACACACGACTGGAAACATGTACCTTACCTAGTATCGATCTCAAATTAGAACGTGAACAACCGTATCCGCTCCTTTTTGTTCATTTGGAATTTTACATGATTCGGGCAATGGATCTTTCTTGATTGCGGTAAAGTCAGGAACGTATTGCAAAATATGCTTCGGCTCGCCCGTTGGTACCTCTCCACGGCTTGAAAGAAAGTTCAACTTTCATCGTCTGGACGAGTCTAGCTGGGCACTGTATCTACCACATTTCGCCCCAGGGCAGGGTGACGCCGGCAGTGGGCCTTGGCCAACCCTCGACGATTTAGCAACCCCGTGCCTTGTACATTCGTTCTGTCTTGAATTGCTCTATTCTGTCGTTTTCGTGGATACATGATTATCGTTCGCTCATGCTCTCCATATCAGACGGGCTTAATCTACACGTACAGTTGGTGGTACTGATTGTCAATAGATGGCCCCTCAGTTTGTCTTGATAGTTGCTTTCAATGACCGTCGTGAGCAAACACCAAGCCGTCAGCCGTCGCCCTTTTGAGACCCCAGACAACAAGGAACCCCACATTTGCAGAGAGGGCACCAGTCTGTCTCGAATGGATCCGGATTTGCGGCCGTCTTGGTTCCAGAGCTTCTCTGCACCCTTCAGCGACCAGTCAGTGAGCGGTCGTCTGGACTTCTGCCGACCCATTCGTTTGGGCTGACTGAGAAGCTCGGTCACCTCACGATCCTCGTCCGACATTATTCGTCGCAGCATTACCCTACAGCCAAACATCCAGCTTCTGTCTTGACCGATGCAACACTACCAAAACGTGCGTTCAATCAAATCAAACTTGGCTGTCAGTGCGAATAGTCTTCCATTGCAGGAGAAGCTTGGTCTTCTTTGCAGTTGTTCCGAGTGGAGATATGAAGCTTGCAGGTTGGTCGTCGTTATTCACACATATGCATGCACGCATATTCGCCCATTTAACTGCCACTTAACCACTTGAGCGGCATGTGCCCATGTCACCCGGTAATGGATCCGCTTGTTAATGACCCCAGGTCCCTTCAATTTTGGTTAATGAGCCCGTTGGATTCTGGGGCTTCAGATGGGTCTCTACACGATACTCATCATTCCTCCTCTCCTCAGCTCATTATTGCCAAATGCACAATGCGAGCATTGTTCATTCTTCAGCGCTAAATACAAAGACCTACGCATCCGCATTTAGAACAGTAGAGACCAGTGACAGCCAGTGGAGGCATACTCCCGGCTCCTTTGTGCGCCACGGCCAACTGACGGGTCTGTCAGTCCACGATTCCCAATTGGCTGCCCTGGCTCTATCCTTCACTTGTTGGCGCTCAGTCGTCCCTGCAGTCGGTGCTTCTCCCGTGCACTTAACGATTCATCTGCCCGGACATTTGAATCGCAAGACTTATCGTTTACAGCTGTTATGCCGTGCTATTCATAGTTTCACATGTTTGACGAATCTTTAGGCCAACCCGAGACTGATGCAGGACCTCATACTCTTGAGTTCGTATAGCACAACAACTCACAGATGCTGTTGAGCTCGGTGTTTCCTGTTTAGCTTCAGGTTCAAACAGTCTCAGCAGTGGCCCCTTCTACGCAATCCAAGACGATTGATAGTCATACATGCCCCACTTAGAATCGTCACCAAACCCGATATCTACGAGCTCTTTCGACATGTTGATTAGACCATCCTGTCATTCGTGACGAGCTCTTTATACAAATGTTTATACAATAAACACAGACCTACATACAACTGTTTGCCCTTGCACGATGACAGCCAGTGCAGAGAAACTTTTGAATAATTATCCATCTTCCATTTGCTCCAACCTGTGGTCCTGCCATTTCTGGCTTCATTCCTTCAATCGGCGAGAACACGTCGGCTTAGCACTTAGCCTAGCCTAGCCCTGTCGATCGGTGGCGAGAATCCTGACTACTCGCTCCTATACGAATGGAAGAACAAATAAGCCGTCGGCTGTTATATGGTGATAACAACGGTTTGAATTATCAAACTGTATCGTATTGCCTGTCTCGAATTGGGCGTCAAAGTTAACGCCATGTGAATGGATTTCCACGTTTCGATTACGAGTCTCGTTGCCTTGGTCTTGAGCTATTGTCGAATATTCGATCATCCCTTGGTTAATAGGCAAAGAGGAGGAGTACAGTATCGGGAATCTCACCCTTTTCTATTGGTATGCCCAAGCGAAATATCCTGATCAGTAGGCTGGTCAAGATCTAGGGTGATGCCTAGACAAGAGGACTAAGAACAGCCCACGTTAAGATGCGTCATAAGTCCATTCTATAACTACTGATAATACAAGCGAGTCTAGCTCTATCGATTAACCGAGCCATCTACGGGTTGAAGCAACCTTATCTCTCGCATTCTGGTATACTCAGCTCTGATACGCAAGAGGTCTTTATCTATCCCGTAAACGCCATCCCTATTTGTGAATCATCTTTGATACCATCAAAACAACGAGGAAGCATCTTTTGCTCATGTCTCTTCCGAGAGTTGGAATATCCTTGGTTTGTTTACCAAGCAGACTCAGGTTGCCGCAAGTCGGGCGAAACCGTCGGCTTGCCACAGCGGTTGGGTGATATATATTCACTTTCCCGATTACCAAGCTAAGCTCAGCTCAGGTGTTCAAGGTCGAGTGGCCTTTTACAGACCACGGTTGAAAACAACCTTGCCGTCCTTGCCTCCCTTGCCGTGGAATTCAGGCTCAAGAGATTCGGCGCTGACCTCCTGGTACTGAGGGAAAACAGCCAAAGCAAAAGGAAGAACGGCAAAGGAGGTGGCGGCGATAAGACCCAGGTTGATACCAAGGGGAATGCCCTTGACCAATGCTGGTCGAGCACGCACCCACTCCTTCTCCATGAGGTTCTTGTACCAGGCCTGCTTGCTCTCGATATAGTACAGAACCATTGGGGGGAGGACCATGATGGGAGATGCAGTAAAGACTCGGCTAGCTGCGGTCTGGTACACAGCACGCTTAGCAGCAGATTGAGACTTGCCCAGCGAGGGAACATCTCGCTCTGACTTGCCCTCAGCGACGAGCTTCTGCTTATCATCCTCGGAAAGGACAGGTCGAACATCGATACCCTTGACAATCTCGTCGCGGCGCATGAGGTAGGTGTTGAGACCGGCAGCTGTGGCAACGGCCGCAAAAGGAATGAGTCTACCGAGAATAGCGCGGGTGGAAGGTGTTACGTTGAGCCGAGGAACAATGGCATTGAGTCCTAGAGCAACAGAGCAGGAAGCTCCAACAGCTGAGAGGTAAGACTTGACCAAGACAGAGGTCGACATGGGAGACGACTTGTTACTGTTGGCGGTGTTGAATGCGACGTTGAGAGACTGGTTGAAGACTTGCCATCCCACAATGCCAACCGTTCCCATGCCGGGCTGGAGCATACCAGCGGTGACGACAAGGTTGGTAAAGACATAGCAAGACATTCGGAAGGGGAAGAAGATGGGTTCGCCGGTATCTTTTACACGGTGTCTCGTCAGCTGTGTTACGATCGCACACGTCTGCCAGGGCCATATATACCAGGGTGCAATGTAGAGTCGACCACCTTCTTCGCATGCCACAATGCTGGCGACATGTGCTCGACTTTGCCAGTCTTGTAATCCGTTACCAACTTCTTGGCCGCCTCGAGTCCGGTCTTGCCCGCGAGAAGGGTCCTGGAGATTGCGCCAGCTCGGTCAGCTCATGATACTGAAGCAGAAGCACAGCAATTGGACTTACGAGGGGTCCGTGATGCCCATTGTATGGCGCACCCGTCCCATATATGTTCCGAGATCATGCTGGGAAGCGGGAAGTTCCCGCGCGCCAGGTAGCGAGGCCGACATGCTGCGTATCTTATCGTTTATAGATTTCGACGGAGAGTCTTTGTCGAGGTCGAGATAACGGAGGAGGGGTTGCTCGCGAGCAAGAGGATAACCGGCAAACGTTCGACGACAAAGGCCCAGGAAGATGAAGAAGCGAGCTCTCCTAAAGTATATTGAAACAAGGGTCACTGATTGACCGCTAGAGGGGTTCCTGTGGACTAGAAATGCCCGAATGACCACCAAACGTGGGACAAAAAAAATGCGTGGAGGGGAGGTTCTGAATAAACGCGACGATAAGCTAACGTAGCCGCACTCGAGGCCCGCTTTCGGAGTCGGCAGCTGGATCACTTTACGTACATGCAGACCCCGGCCCGGCCTACGGACGCGAATCGTGGGGTTGCATGTTATACATGGTGCGAGTATATCGGGAGTGATTCCGATGATATATTGAAACTGTCTGTGTTATTTATCAATGGTCAGGGTGTAAAGTGTGTTTGGCCAGGTAAAAGAGTAATCTCCAAAAAGACAACTTTATCCAACCGTAGGGCTCACTTATACCGGACCGGCCCCTGTACAGTACCTGAATGAGATGATATCAGAGGCCAAAGATCGAAATACTACTAAGTTGAGCAACAAATCCACGAGCCGCGATTGGCGGGAGTTTTCACAAAGCTCATCAGTACACCTAGCAAAAAGTGTACAAGCAACCGGCAAAAGAGTTATTCCAGCTGATTTTCGACCACGCCAGGATTCGAACCTGGAATCTCTAGAGGATACGGGTGCTGGAGAACCGAAATCTAGCGCCTTAGCCATTAGGCCACGCGGCCGGAATCTGAGTTTTGATAAAGTCTGAGGGTTGTATTGGTTCTCATGTTTGACAAATTGCCGATTCAAGCTGGCGATTGGAAAAGTGGAACTTGATTTCTATCTGCTTAGAGGGCTAAGTATACTCGTAGTGTTTGTTGGGGTATCGATCGGTCATGTTTTGATTTGAAAGGCGTGGTGTCGAGATACACTGGCTACTAATGGATTGGGTAGCTGTGGAATCAGAGACAGCACACGTATGTTCTTGATGCACATCGATTCTACTTTGCAACTTGAACGGTTCATCTATTGCTCAAAGGTCGTTGGGCTAGACCAGATACACATCTTCATTTCCAAAGTGGTAGTTGCAATCATCAAATCGTAATAGTACAACGTCTAACTAATCTGCTATTCTTACAAGCCAACTAACTCATCTCATGCTTGAGTACTGGCGTCTGTCTTTGCCAGTAGCCGAGCAATAGCAGGCTGGAAAGCAGCCGCCTTTCTAAAATCACCCAGCTTGACTTTCATGTGGTCAAACGCCATGAGAACATCACCACCCTGGTCTAGCTTCTGTTTCTTGAGCGAGTCTGCCTTGACGTAGCGTTGGGAGAAATGCGTTAGCAGCGTCTTCCTGGCGTTCATCTGTTTCGCAATGTCCAGAGCCTCGCCCATGGTGGAATGCATCTTCTTCTTAGCGTGGGATATCATGTCGTCGTCAAAGGTGCACTCGTGAACGAGAAGATGGGCGCCTTGGCATGCGGTGGCAAAGTCGGTTGAGGGACGGCAATCACCCGAGTAGGCAATGCGCAAGCCAGAAGTGAGCTCTAGCTCTGTGGCCATCGCAAGCCAGCAGTGGGGAACGGGAATGCGCGTGATGGCCTTGAGTCCAAAGGTGTCGTCCTTGAGCTCGCAACGTCCGCGGCCGTGCTTTGTGGGCATGTCAGACTCAGTATGGGGGAAGTGTAGTCGGTGAAAACCAATGTCCTCAACCTGGGATACCTCCTCTAAAAGGGTCTGGTATCGTGCTGCACAAGATATAGCCAACTTTGCGTTACTGTCGTTGATATTGTGCTCGTACCAAGCCTTGATCAATATGGGAGTACCGAGGTGGTGGTCAGCGTGAAGATGGCTAATCACAATACACCTCAAGTCTCGCAGGATGTTTCCTGTTTCTTCCTTTCCAAAGAGACGTCGAATCTGGCCCAGGGTGCCCTCGCCGACGTCGAGAAGGTAGTTGCCGATGCCGGGTACGCGAATCAGCGTGGATGAGACGTTGCGGTACTTGCCCGGCATTGACGAACCGGTACCAAGGGGAATGATCTCTGTATCTCGGTTGGGAATGTCCTTCTCGTCCTCCTCTAGCTTCTGTAGAAACTCAGGGTCCTCAATTTCTCGAGAGGCATCCGCCACCAGCTTCATAATCTCACGATCCTGTTGGATGGACCTGATCGGTTGCACTAGATCGGCAAAGGGGGCAGTGGTTCCGACATCGAATCTCAGACGGGGCATGAGGTTGATCTTGCTTCCAGTACGGCCAGACTCGACTTGTGGTCCAGAAGGCAGGACTCCCCTGACGTGGTTGTCAAAGTCGAGTAGACTGAATCTTTCAGCGTCAATCACGCGTAACTTGGTCTGCAACTGGGCAGGTCCAGCAAGGGAGATCATGTTGGGGCATGTGTCTTTGGCACAGAAGATATGCTTCATCGTAGGGTGCTCATCGACGAACTTTTGGATTCTAGCATCTCCTGATACTCCAGGACCCAGGATCCAGTACACAGCAACAACGTTAGCCATTAATGCGGAATGTGACCACTCTGGTCGTTCCATGAAAGAGTCGATAAGATCGTGCGATTCGATGTCAGCGACGATGAATCCATGACCGGGAAGATCCGGGGCGACAACCATTGTAGGGGTCACAGTGACACCTGCCTCTGTTTCTATAGTTTGGCCCGCAATCAACTTCTTGTAATCACCCACGGGTACTTTAAGCTCCCTGGCCTTTAACGCGTCGAATTTACCTCGACGAGGAAGACATTTGACTAGATAGCACATAGAGGTTCGACTATACACCGTGGGAGGCAGCGGCCGGTGTGTTAGATTGGGATAGTCGAGGCGCAATTCGTCGAAACCATCGCTAGGTGGAAACTTCCACACGATTACGCCCTTGTCCTCGAAATTCGCTTGACCGGGCCTGGGGCCATTATAAAGTTCAATGCCGCTCTTTGAATGACAAAAGAGCGGCTCATCGGGCTTGGTATTTGCCAGTTTCACAGGAACAATTGTGCCGTTTCCCCGTATTGTGCCGTTGAACATGAGGTTTTGTACCAGGGCAGCGGCATATTTCCAATCCGAAGGGGTTGCAGGTTCTTTAAACTGTGGCTCCGAGGAGTCGGGGGTATCTCCGGAGCCAGCACTTGAACGACGACGCTTCTTTGAGCTGTTGGAGAGCCCTTGTTGAATTGGGATATTCCATACACGAAGTGAATCGTCTTTCCAGTCTGGCGACAGGAGTCGGCCGGTGTCCATGCGACGATTCCCTCTGTGCTCCTGTGTCTTGACAACAATGGGTTGCCGTAGAATGACTGGACGGCATGCGGCCAGAGTATGATTCAAATTCTCGCCACCGTGAATTTGAAGAGATTGAGGAGGAGATTCCTTGAAAACTTTCATACCCTTCTCTTTCCTAATTTGGTTCTTGATCGCTTCCTGCTCTTTGCTCGCGTCCAGCACTCCGCCAACTGTGAGAACATAGCCAAAGAGACCTCCAACCTGCTGCCACGAGACAGTACCACTGAGAAAGACCTGTTCAGTTGCTCCCATACGAATCTTGCTACTCTGGAAAGCACGCTGAGTGCCTTCTTCAGGGCGTCCGAAGATATACGAGCGCTTGTCAGTATGGACCAGAAGACAAGTGCCAGGACTGTCAACGGTCGGCGCCGACGCGATCTCTACTGTGATAGACATTGCCAGTGTAAGTCCACGGGGGGGTGCTTCACGTGATGCATAAAGATCGAAAAGGAGTAGACCGGCACTGGGTGAGAAACACCGCCTGGAAACGAATGGCCCAGGTGAGGAGGGGCAGCAGCGAGATTGAATAGATAGTAATAATCGGTTAGAAGAAAATAGATGCGAGAGGCGTCGACGGCCCCATGTCTGCATGAGAAAGATTGTTAGATGATGCTTGGAGGAAAAGAGCGTGATACAAAAGTTGCATCAATGGCTTATTTCATGGCTGGTGTTTCTTTTCTTAGCATTGGTTGACTCGACGACTTTTTTTTTTTTACAGCACGGCCAATGACTGTTTGCACTTGCCGCGTTAACTAGCTCGCGCTATCACATGCACAACTTTAATTGAGTGTTTATGTAAGCTGGTTAGTTACCCTGTAATCCAGCATTTACACAGGCAGCTGATACAGCTATTGAGAGAAATACCAGTAATTCATAACTTGTACTATTAACACTACCTAGTGTTAATAGGACAGAAATAAATACCTGCCAATTGACAAGTATATATAAAACTATTTACCATCCCAAATACAAAGGAACTCAACGAGTAGAAAACGTGGGGCAGTCATCAAGGCACTTAGACTCGGGTTATTAATGATTAAAAATGAGTCTTTATCTGCCGACCTAGAAATCATTATTACCGAGCTGGCGTGTTCGGATCTAGAAGACGCATGTTTAAGTTTGATTCCTCGAAACCCCTCGGCTAACACCATCTCAATGACTCGGCCACCATACAATTCGCCGAAACAACGTCGCTACCTGACTCTGTATCAATGAGGTCACACAACAGCTGTGGGGAAGACAATCCACCATGCTTTATCACGCATTACAAACAGACTTAGCAACCTTACCAAGCCTGATAGAATACCCGGGGAAACCCCTCTTGCTATTCTCCTTGACTGGGGACCATTGGAATCTCCATAGTTTTAAACCACTCCCACTCCCATCCCCATGCATAGACTGAACCGCCTCTTCAAACCGCTCACAACTCACTCGACTAAAAGACTATTCAGTACATCTCGGTTCACAATGGGTGATAACATCAAGCGCAATCCCCACCCGGACTTTAAGGGCGTTGAGGCTTCTCGTCCCGAGTTTGAAACCACCTCTGAGTTCCGTTACACCAAGACTGTCGATGCGGACTGGGCTTTTGGTGAGGGTGCCAACAAGCTTGGAAAGGACGATGCCAATAAGAAGCACGTCGCTATAGATCCTCACGAGGAGGGCCGTCCTGCGGGCTTCAACTACAAGTTCCTCATCTCATCCATTGTGCCCCGTCCTATTGCCTTTGTGAGCAGTCAAGCACCCGACGGCACTCACAAGAACTTGGCGCCCTTTAGCTACTTCAACATGATGGCCCACGACCCACCCATGTTTGTTGTTGGCTTCTCATCCAGCCTCGAAGCTGCCAAGGACTCGCTGCGCAACGTTGTTGATTCTGGCGAGTGCGTCATCAACATCATCTCTGAGCACTTTGTCGAAGCCGCGAACTCATGCAGTGTGAATGCACCTTACGGCGTCTCTGAGTGGGACATCTCAGGTCTTACACCCACATACGACTGTGAGACTGTCAAGTGTGCCCGTGTGCGCGAGGCCATTGTCAGCATCGAGTGCAAGCTCGACATGATCAAGGAGTTCGACAGCAAGGCACGACCAGGCAACAAGTCGGGCGTTATGGTTGTTCTCGAGGGCACACGCTTCTGGGTCCGAGAAGATGCGCTAAACGAGGAGAAGAACTTGGTTGATCCTGGTGTCTTGAGGCCGATTAGCAGATTGGGAGGAATCACATATGGAAGAGTCACTGAAGCGTTTGAGCTTGTCAGAACAGATTACGAAAAGGATGTTGGTGGTGAAGCAGGAGTTGAGAAGATCCAAAAAGAGCATAAGAACTAGTGTAGACATAGACGTATATATTCATCATGAACAAGACCCAAATAGAGACGAGGCTGCACCCGAGCCTCGAAACAAAAATGTCCCATGCAATGCATCTTCCCAGGTTTGATGCAGCTCAGCCCATCCCAGGCGCCGTCACCCAAGCTTTATCATAAAGAAAATTCATAACCGAGTCATATATAAAGAAAAATACAAGCGGTATAGTGCAAGCCTGATCACAGCCTACAGATCCTCAAACATATAGGACAAAAACCTATGGTCGAATGTAAAACAAACATGTCCCAACGCCGGTAGCTGAAATGCTCAAAGGTAGAAGCTCTTTCCAGGTTTAGAAATGACAAATTCACATCCGAATTGCGCCTCGCTCTCGTGATCGTTCAATTGCTCCAGTATGGTATTTCCGACATCGGGGCCATCGTCCAATCGGTCCTTGACGTGGATGATGACAATCTGGAGACCCTCTAGAGGTTTCCTCGTTCCGGGCACCGATGTGATCGAATCAGACGGGTTGAGTGTCAACTCTGCTGTCGGCGTAGCGAGGTGTGGCGTCGGAGGCGTCTCGGGTCCTGGGTACACGAAGTCTGGCGTTGAAGCCTTGAGCGTCTTGGGAGACACAGGGTCTTCAGAAGTAAAATTGGCAAGAGAGGGATTCCGTCGAGGGCCATCGTCAGCCGTGCTGCCCATGCGCTTGCGCTTCTTGGTATCAGCGCTACGCATGCTGCGAACGGTGTTGACCTCAGTCGCCAGAGCACGCAGCTCCTCCATGACAAATACGGGCTTCAGGTGGCCAAATAGGCGGTCGTTGCTCTGCGAGTCGTCATAGCTGCATTCGATGAAGATGGCTCTGAGATTTCCCGAAGCAATCTTGGGCGCTGCTTCTTGCCAGATTTGGAGGTTCCTCGGACTGAGCGATATGCTGTCGGGTTCGACATCACCAAAGATGAGTACTTCGCGGTTGGTTACGGGATCTTGAATGAAGTATGCGCTTGAATCGTAGACGCACATACGCTCCTGATCAGGTGGTGGAGGTAAAGATATGGAACCAAAGCTACCCTGTGAAAGCAAGACTGAGCTGCGGTGCAGGGACCCTGGGTAGTAGGAATTTGAGCGAGCAGGTGGACCTTGGGGCATGGATGCGTCGTGGCTGCTGAAGCGAGTGGACGTACTTGATGTCGATCCCCTATGACTGTGCTTCTCAAGACAGTGTCCGTGGCTCACGCTCCATATCTTGACGAGGAGTCCATCAGCGACTTCGATGTAACCTCTAGTTTCGCCGTCGCCGAGTGAAGGGCTGCCACCTTCAACCAATCTCATGTAAGTCACCAAACCAGCTCCGTTGTTTTCGTCGCTTAGATTTGGCCATATGACGTTGTTAAAGATGTGGTTCTTGAAGGCCTTGATCGTACTAGGCAAAGCAGCCAGTTTTTTTGGTCTTGTGCCTGGGAAGCCAGCTGTGTTGACTACAAACCCTGAGATGTGATCGAGATGAGGATGTGTGATGAGATAGGTGTCGACAAGAGTTCGGGTGATGTGAGCAGCATTGGCCGCGGGTGAAGAGTAGGGAAGCTCAAGACCTGCAAAGGGACCTGTGGTGAGTGTGAAAGGAGGAGTTGGCGGTGGTGAGGGTATCGACTGTTCCATGATACGTGTGATGGACGAGAGATGAACGCCAGCATCGACGGCGATGATGGAACCACGATGCCATTTTGCGCCAACAGAGCGAACCAGAAATGCAGTAGTATTTGATTCCTGAGGACCGCCTCCAGAGCCCTGATTATGAGATTAGTGAGAGTTATACTGTGAGGAGACGGGTCATGATGAAAGTGAGATGTAGGAGAAACGCCACTGAACGAGTCATGGTGCGACGCGTTCTTCACTTTTCGGATCTGTATCCGAGCCGTTTCTCACGTCATGACATGGCCAATGCCCTTTTTTGTATAACGATGCAATGTAAACAAACGAGGGATGGAGAAGCTAGATAGGTGGGATAAGAGAACGACTATTAGATGTACATACCAATATAATCACCTGCAAAGCAGGTTTAGTGTCGGCTCCCATGATTTGATGAGAGTAGAGAGTAGAGGAGGAAGAATGAAAGAGAGAGTCGAAAAAGATGACTGTTGACAGACTCAATCGAGGACAAACTAGACCCTCGATTTGTGACGGTTGGGATGAGATGAGTTGGATCTAACTGAGCTGGGTTGATGTGGAGGTAACTTGTGGAGGGCCCTGCAGCTGCAGCTGGAGCTATAGCCTAGAGCCTGTAGGTCGATAGCTGTGCAGCTAGGCCTAGCGACCCTGGGCGGCGCGGCAGGTAAGGATGGTTTAGGTGGTAGATCCACTAAAAGAAGCCTGTAAGGTACCGCCTGCAAGGTTCAACCAGAAAAGTTAAAAACTGGGGGTCGTGGTTCCTTTCTCAAGCCGTCTCCGTCACTTTGAGAGAGCTTGTTAGTTGACTTGTCAAGTCTTTGGATTAAGATTGGACAGGAGAGTGAAGTTATCCAACTTGGAAAGACTAACAAAAAAGAGAGAAGACTACGACTGCAGTTTCGAGGATTTATTTCTCCGAAGGGTGAGATAAAGGTTGCAACCTTGAAACAAGAGCGGCACTCGAGGAGCTGAAGTAGGCAGGTATGTTGTAATGGAATGTCCAGAGGACAGACAAGGACAAGCAAGGACAAGATGAAATGGGGGACGAAACCGAGAAACCGAAAATTGAAAGAGGTACACGTGATTGTTTTACAAATCGTCGTGTCTAAAAGTCTTGTACGACTCTCGAATGCCGTGCAACCGTCGTTGATATATGAATGGATTGGATCGCTCTCGCCGAATATCGATAGATAGTGTACTGTACTTTGACCACGTTACCCTTGCTCCGATCCCTTGGCGGGTACAGGCAGGAAAAGCAATACTTTGTGTGTTTGAAAGAGAACCCAAATGTAGAACAAGGACAAAGATCAAGGACCCTGAGAGTTGTGAGCTTCTTTATGTTCTGTCCAACACCTTTTGTTCGCCCTCGCACTCCCCGATGCAGCTACAGCTCCAACGTCCTGACTGTACCTTGCTTGTCACATCATACCAATATTCTCACCTGTCATGTCCCATTGCTCATCCCAAAAGAGGAATCTCCAACAGCTCACGCCTCCGAAAAAAGAGAAACCGCTTTGCAAGTTCAACAGCTGCCGGCGCAGCTGCAAGGCCAACCTTGTTTAGCGGCCCTCCAGAGCTGTAAGCCTGCATCGGCGTTTCCGTGAACCTGAAGCCCCTCCCTCCATTCCAAAGGTTCCAGGTTCCCCCCCACCAAACGTCACGACTAAAACGGGCGGGCTTTTTCATGTTACCTTGTCTTGTCTTAGCTACAAACTGAGCACAAGCTAAGAGCTTGCCCGGGCGTTGCCATCCTTGGTACAAATCGAGCTTGGACGTGAGATTGCCCAACTGGATAGGAAATATTGTATAAAATGTCTGTGGGCTTCTTTCACATCGGGGCTGGATCTTGAGTTGAGCCGTGCGTTGGCTGTCACTTATCAAGGTGGCTTGGAAACAACGGCCCATGGCTGTGGTACGTATTTAGGCATTCATTGTTGGAAACAAAGAGAGTCGAAACCGTGACTTGAAACATCGACAAAGAACTGAACACTGGCATTTCCCAAAGAGACACTTCTTGAAACCAGAGTCATTCTTGCGAGTTGCCATGATGTCAATGTGAGACTCAATTTACATGCCTATCTACAAGTCGCGGTTCCAAGAAACATGGAATCAAAACAATTAATCAAGATAGATCAAAACAAGACATGTTTCACAGGTAAACAAACAATAATTAGAGCAACGTATAATTTCTTCTCTATAAAGATACCCAATAAACAAAAACTCCATCCATGCCACAATCCGTCTACTAAATCCAATGCGCCCATCGCTATGCTGTCTAATGAAACCGGGGTATCAAATGATGAAAACAAAAACTTTTCCACCCAAATAATTATTTTTCCTAGGTAAGTCTCCGTCCCGCAGAGATTCCTACCCATCGCACTCTCCCACACATCCCAGGAAGGAATAGAGAAAGAGATCTGCTGTGGTTTTACACAGAGACCCTCTTCTTGGCCGAACTGTTGTTCCTCTTCGGGGGCGAGCGGCTTGGTAGGGAAAACCTGCTGCTTCTTCTCAAAGTTGCCGGAGAAAGTGTCTGCTTACTCTTCTTGGCTTCAGGGGCAGCAGCATCCTCCTCAGTCCGTGAACGCTTGCGCGACCCAGTGGGAGAACCCCCCTGAACCGTGATGGAATCAGGGACGGTGATACTCTCTTTGGTCTTTACAGGAGAACCAAACAGAGATTCCGATCCAGCAGGGGAAACCCCCTGAATCGTGATGGGATCAGGGATGGTAATGATATCCTGGATCTCTGCAGTCGGGCGAGAGAACACGCTGGAAGGAGACTCTAATATTTCGGCACCTGCGCCTAGGCTCTGCGGCGTGAGAGGGCGCGCGGCAGTGTACGCGGACATGTCAATGTTCTCGAGGAAAGCAGTAACTTTGGCGTCCGAGGCGGGGACTGTGTTCAGTGCCGGGATTTCTGGCACATGGACTGAAATCTCTTCGCACACTGGTGACTCTCGGTCGACCTGAGGCTGAGCCAACAGCTCAAGCGGGAGGTCGTTTTGTTGCATAAACAGGATGGCTGCCTTTCTGGCCAAGGAAAGTTCTAGTCTCTTGTGGTACTCAGAGAGATCGCCCATGATGAGCTCCATAGTCTTCTTCTCGTCGTCCGGCCTTGTTTCGTTCCGCTTTTGACGCATCCTCTCGCGGGCTCCGTTCTGGCTTTTGACGTGGAAGTTGCATAATGCCCAGGAGAGAGTATCTTCGTGCTTCTTGTAAGGAGCCTGTGTGACTCCCACCCTTCGACGCTCTTTGATCCAGGGCTTTATGGCTTCACCGATAACATGTTTGTAGTCATCTCTGGTGATCGCCATCCGGTTCGATTTCTCGTGAGGAAACTCGCGCTCATCTGGGAACAGAACTGCCTTTTCGATAGGCTCAAGCGGATCAATACACTGCTCGAAACACCAAAGATGCATGACACCAGCCATCTTGAAAGGATCTTTGGTGCCTTCACTGGTCCTCTCGGGGAACTCGTCAAAGGCAACACGATGCCAGCCGTGAAGGATCGTTCCGTGCTTTGCCGGGCATTCGGAATAGCGACACTTGACGTCAGCGTCAATGTGTCGACCCTTGCATTTTGACGGAGTGTTTTGAAGCCAGATTTTGGGTTTTCGAGGGCATTGCTCCAGGTAGTCGCGCATATCCTTGGCGGTGAAAAGGACATCTTCATCCAACTGTCCTGCCGGCAGGTAAGCGATTTCGCAGCCATCCTTAGTGCTCCAGGCAAGAACCTGCTCGAAAGGCGGGTAAGGGTGGATGTTGATCTCCACAACTTGCTGGATCTTCCTCTTCGTCCTTCTGGTGGTCTTTGACTTGCCGTCACGACTTGTAAGGCGGCTAGCGTTCTTGCGGCTCTTCCTTGCAGGTTCTTCTGGACACTCTTCACTCTCCTCCTTCTCCTCCTCGTCCATCCATTTGGACTTGAGAGCCGGCTTTATCTGTCTCGGCTCCAAGGCTTGGACTGGCGGAGGAGCGCATGGAGGATAATGAGCCACACAACCACACTGTAGGCAGGTGCCAACAGCGGAGGGAAATCCTGCCATCTGACCATAAGCCGGGGGGTTTAGGGGAAACGAAAGGGCACCCCGGTGACCACCGATACCCGCATCTGGGTAGCGATTTTGGGGCTGGTAAGAGCTGTTGGACATGGGGGTGTACGGGTGCATGTACTGAGGCCATGGAACAGCCTGCTGAGACACTGCATAGGGTCCGGGTTGAACTTGACGTGCTTGCTGAGGTTGCCTTAGTGGTAAAAACCGTCCGCTGGGACTCTGGTACACCAGCTGGGACGGGGTCGGAGTTGAGGCGAGATTTCGAGGAGAAACAAAAGGCTGATTCGTTCCAAATGTCGTAGTTGAGGCGAGATGGCGAGGAGAAACAAAAGGCTGATTCGTTCCAAATGTCGTAGTTGAGGCGAGATTGCGAGGAGAAACATAAGGCTGATTCGTTCCAAATGTTGGAAGGTTTTGTCCACCTTGTGCTGGAAGCGTAGGAGTTGCAAACGACCCATTGTACTCCAATGCAGGGTCGATGGATTCCTCTTTGAAGTTGTCCATAGAAATTTCCTGGCATAGTTGTGCATACGTTCCATCATCTGATGGGGAACGATTGGATGAAAAGAGTTCCAAGTCCAGTCCAGTCCAGTCCTGCTGTCCTGTTCCAGTGTTAGAGGCAGTCGCCATACTTGCGTTAAGGGGATTGTTACCTTGAAGGGATTGACTCAAACATTCGCGGAGATCTGCTTGTAGAGATTCGTCCAAAAACAGGGAATCCATACTGATCTGAATCTAGAGAAACTGGTGCTTCAGTGGCCACAAAGCGTAGGAATGAAGCGAATAGTTTCTGTTGTGTTGTTGTAACAGTTGTTTCAATGGTTGCAATCTCGATGGGTGATTTGTGTGGTGAAATGAATTGGATTGAATGGAAACAGGGCCGATCATCAGCCATCTTATATTACTACGAACTGAACAACCCCCAAAAATGAACAAATATAGAGCACACATTGTGATGCCCTCAAGGCTTTGTCGTCAAGCAGTGTTCTAACACAGTTGACAGACACGATGAGGGTGGTTTGGAACAAGGAAGCAGATCCGACGGACAGAGGTGGTGTGCTCGATCGTCTTTGTCGAACAACTCGGTCCAGTCGAAGCTTCGAAGCCGAGTGCCATTTTTGGAACCAGGTTCTGTCATTCCCATACCTAAGGTCATGTTAGCACCGAATTCATCAAAGACGAGGCAATGCCAAAGAATTAATTGCAAGAAAGATCAGATAATAAAGCATATTTTTCTACACAAGTTTCAGAACAGGTCTGTGTTATGTGTGTCTCATCATAGAAATAGCAATTTGTTCAAAGAATAAAAGAGAGAAGTAGACATACCATCTGAGTTTAGATCATCGATCGCCGGAAAGAGATCGCAACCTATTTGGTGAGTAAAATCGAGTCAATGAAGCAAATGAGGCTCATGCTTGGAGAGCGCTAGTATGGAAGACGCATGACTTCATGACATCTGTACACTGTCCTTCACTGAAAATATGGAAGTGCATAGCGGAAATTGTTGCTGAAGAACCATGGTCATTCAGTGTTGGAAAACATTGAGTGGTTGAAAGTATGAACATCGTGAGAAAGATAAAAGCTCTAGACGTTATCGTCGGTCCGGAACAACAGGTTCCGACCGTTACCTGAAAAAACACAGGGTAAGCCAAGTTTACAGGATCTACAGAGTATAATTGCATCAAATATCATATCTTGAATAATATCTGAATAATTTTGAAGCTGTACAGCGTATGAAGGTTGTAAGGGACCCTTGACTTAGTAAATGTGAGAATTGCTTCATATCCAGTCGCATTGATCCAATTTCTTTGTTGGACTTGGACATAAACTCCAACGTCGCATCGTTTCAACTGACGTCTTCCAAGGTTAGATAAATATCTCGTATCGTGATAGGACTGCGCCGCATAGAAACGAACTGATACGGTATGGAAAAGATACCGAACCCGCTGATCACGATGATCACCGAAGCTATTCCGGAGTACAGCATCTTGTTTTGGCCAAGACAAGAATCAGCCACTATTTTTAGCGGCCAACGGCACAAGTTAGTGGAGTGAGGGGCACCAGTTGAAGGGTGCAAGTCTGAGTTGCGGGCGGATTAACCCGCCAAGGGACCGTATTCAGTGCCCAAAAAAACTGGTTAAAGTGATGATACAGTCTAAAACAACCCAGGGGCACCCCGCCCTTTGATCCAACGGGCCCTGTACATGGAACCAATAAGAACAGCTTCTTGTCCGCTCTTCAAGTCCTCAGTTAAGACTACGTCACGAGACTCTGCTCTCTCGCTGGGTCCCTTCAACTTACCCGTGGGAGATCTCCGTGGCTAACCTCGATAATCCAACTATCTTTACTGTACTCGACCTCATTCCTTGAGCGGCTGCATCGCCAGAATAACCGCCATCATGGCTGAAGTCAGTCCAGAGCTCCAGGAGCGACTTGAAGAGTTGGATCGCGAGCTCGAGGTTAGTAATCCCCATCTCCCTCTCAATGCCTTTCTTCTTGGCGCCTCAACCCGCTGTTTTGAAGAGAGTTTGTTGTCGCATGCGATCAAAAATCATCCTCTCAAATTTTCATCGCTGACCTGTTTCCCGGCGTAGGAAGGAGATATCACACAGAAAGGGTAAGCTATTTTGTGTCCAGGGTACTTACAATTGCTCTTCAATTACTTACGCGCCTGTAGCTACCAGAAGCGACGAACTCAACTTTTCTCCCAATTCCTCGGTGCACCTCCACCTCAGATAGCTGCTCTCGCCGAGCCTCAGTCTGGCCTACGCATACACTCTCCCGATGACTCGGACCACCCTTCAGGCGATGGCCATCGCGCTGCCGCCTATGCCGCTCTCGGCAGCACCAGTGGCCCAATCCCAGACTCACCAGACGCACCTATATACCGACCGCACTCCGGCTATGCCCCCTCAGAATCACCAAGACCTCCTTCAACACAAGCTCCACCTTCCTTGCTGCGCCCGGGGGGCTCTCTGGCTGGAGGATCGACCGCTGCTCACCGCGACTCCCTCTTCTTCTCCCCCTCCCATCTCGAACCTGAAACCAGAACAGGTACCATGATGTCGGGCGACTATGCATTCAGACCTGAGCAACAAGGCACATATGGCGAATCCCAGCATCAACAGCACCAGTTCCAGCAACAGCCGCAGCAGCAGCAGTATGAGGGGCAGCAGTATGATGGGCGAACTACAACGCTTCTCGATTCGCAAGGATACTTTTCGGATTTTGCGGGACAGCAGCACTATGATCAGGCTCAAACCGTTGAGTATGTGGGACCTCAGCAACGATATTCTTCTAGCGATGCTTTCTCTCCAACCGCCGCAATGGCACCGCCAATGCTTACAACCAACGATCTTCCACCACCAGAAGCGCTTGAGTATCAGCTACCCCTCGATCCGCGCGAGGTGCCATTCGCCATTCAAGACCCCCATGATGATACTACGCCAATGTCAAAGTTCGATAACATCGCAGCTGTACTCAGACATAGAGGCCGAACGATTGCCAAGAAGCCGGCATACTGGGTGTTGGATAGCAAGGGCAAGGAGATCGCATCGATTACGTGGGACAAGCTGGCATCTAGAGCCGAAAAGGTTGCGCAAGTCATCCGCGACAAAAGCTCTCTGTACCGAGGTGATCGGGTTGCTCTGATCTACCGTGATTCAGAGGTTATTGATTTCGCAATTGCTTTGCTGGGATGCTTCATTGCTGGAGTTGTTGCCGTTCCCATCAATGATCTGCAGGACTACCAACGCTTGAACCACATTCTTACTACAACGCAGGCCCATCTAGCGTTGACCACCGACAACAACCTCAAAGCATTCCAACGAGATATTACTACACAAAAGTTGACATGGCCAAAGGGCGTCGAATGGTGGAAGACAAACGAGTTTGGTAGTTATCACCCTAAGAAGAAGGAGGATGTCCCGGCTCTGGTTGTTCCCGATCTGGCATATATCGAGTTTTCGCGAGCGCCGACTGGAGACTTGAGAGGTGTTGTTCTGAGCCACCGAACCATTATGCACCAAATGGCTTGTCTCAGTGCGATTATTTCTACTATCCCGGGTAACGGACCTGGCGATACATTCAACCCGTCTCTTCGCGACAAAAACGGTCGACTTATTGGTGGTGGCGCAAGCAGCGAAATCTTGGTGTCGTACCTCGACCCCCGTCAGGGTATTGGCATGATTCTGAGCGTACTACTGACCGTCTACGGCGGTCACACCACTGTTTGGTTCGACAACAAAGCTGTTGATGTCCCTGGACTGTACGCCCACCTCCTTACCAAGTACAAATCGACCGTCATGATCGCCGACTACCCAGGATTAAAGCGAGCCGCCTACAACTACCAGCAAGAGCCAATGGTGACCCGAAATTTTAAAAAGGGAATGGAGCCAAACTTTCAAATGATCAAGCTTTGCTTGATTGATACTCTGACCGTAGATAGCGGGTTCCACGAGGTTTTGGCTGACCGATGGCTACGACCGTTGAGAAACCCTCGTGCCCGTGAGGTTGTCGCACCTATGCTTTGTCTACCTGAGCACGGAGGCATGGTGATTAGTGTGCGTGACTGGCTAGGAGGAGAAGAGCGCATGGGATGCCCATTAAAGCTGGAACTTGGGGAGGATACAGAGTCTGACGAAGAGAAAGAGGAGACAGAGAAGCCAGCAGTTTCCAACGGCTTTGGTAGTCTCTTGTCGGGCGGTGGCACAGCAACAACTGAAGAAAGGGCAAAGAATGAGCTTGGCGAAGTCCTTTTGGATCGAGAGGCTCTGAAAACCAACGAAGTTGTGGTGGTGGCCATTGGTAATGATGCCCGTAAAAGGGTGACAGATGACCCGGGCTTGGTACGAGTTGGTTCTTTTGGATATCCCATACCCGATGCCACACTTTCCGTTGTTGATCCAGAAACGGGTTTACTGGCGTCACCACATTCCGTGGGTGAAATTTGGGTCGATTCCCCTTCTCTTTCAGGCGGTTTCTGGGCGCAGCCAAAGAATACCGAGCTGATCTTCCATGCTCGCCCTTACAAATTTGACCCAGGTGACCCTACACCGCAGCCCGTAGAGCCTGAATTCTTACGAACAGGCTTGCTGGGCACCGTCATCGAGGGCAAAATCTTTGTTCTGGGCCTTTACGAAGACCGAATTCGACAAAAGGTTGAGTGGGTTGAGCATGGACACGAACTAGCTGAGTACCGCTACTTCTTTGTTCAGCACATCGTTGTGAGCATCGTCAAGAACGTTCCAAAGATATACGATTGTTCAGCCTTTGACGTCTTTGTCAATGATGAACACCTGCCAGTCGTTGTGCTGGAGTCAGCAGCTGCGTCAACAGCGCCGTTGACATCTGGAGGACCTCCTCGACAACCGGATACAGCTCTGCTAGAGTCGCTGGCTGAGCGCTGTATGGAGGTTCTCATGTCAGAGCACCATCTGAGACTGTACTGCGTTATGATCACAGCACCCAACACTTTGCCTCGAGTTGTTAAGAACGGACGACGCGAAATTGGTAACATGCTTTGTCGCCGGGAGTTTGATCTCGGCAACCTTCCATGTGTGCACGTCAAGTTTGGCGTGGAGCATGCAGTACTTAACCTTCCTATTGGTGTAGACCCCATGGGTGGTATCTGGTCACCGTTGGCTTCGGACTCTCGTGCCGAATTCTTATTGCCTGCTGACAAGCAATACTCTGGTGTCGACAGGCGCGAAGTCGTTATCGATGACCGAACTTCAACACCCCTAAACAACTTCTCTTGCATTTCAGATCTCATCCAATGGCGTGTGGCCCGTCAGCCAGAAGAGCTAGCGTATTGTACAATTGATGGTAGAGGCCGAGAAGGCAAGGGCGTGACATGGAAGAAATTCGACACCAAGGTCGCTTCCGTTGCCATGTACCTGAAGAACAAGGTCAAGGTGAGGCCGGGAGACCACATCATCCTCATGTACACACATTCAGAGGAGTTTGTCTTTGCCATCCATGCCTGCATTTGCTTGGGCGCAATTGTCATCCCCATCGCACCCCTCGACCAGAACCGGTTGAACGAAGATGTCCCAGCTTTCCTGCATATTGTATCCGATTACAACGTCAAGGCTGTGCTGGTCAACGCCGAGGTCGATCATCTGATCAAGGTCAAGCCGGTAGCCAGCCATATCAAACAGTCAGCCCAGGTTCTCAAGATCACGAGCCCTGCCATGTACAACACAACTAAGCCGCCAAAGCAAAGCAGCGGGTTGAGGGATTTGAGGTTCACCATTGACCCTGCTTGGATTCGACCTGGCTACCCTGTCATTGTTTGGACTTATTGGACCCCCGATCAACGACGAATTTCAGTTCAGCTTGGACATGACACCATTATGGGCATGTGCAAGGTTCAAAAAGAAACTTGCCAAATGACAAGTTCAAGACCTGTGCTTGGATGTGTGCGAAGCACGACTGGTCTAGGTTTCATCCACACGGCTCTGATGGGAATTTATATTGGAACACCAACCTACCTCCTATCACCCGTCGAGTTTGCAGCCAACCCCATGTCTCTATTCGTCACCTTGTCGAGATACAAGATTAAGGATACTTATGCGACACCACAGATGCTTGATCATGCCATGAACTCCATGCAGGCCAAGGGCTTTACGCTTCATGAACTTAAGAACATGATGATTACTGCCGAGAGCCGTCCTAGAGTGGACGTTTTCCAAAAGGTCAGACTACATTTTGCCGGGGCTGGTCTCGATAGAACTGCTATCAACACTGTCTATTCGCATGTCCTCAACCCCATGGTAGCGTCGCGATCTTATATGTGCATCGAGCCTATTGAGCTTTGGTTGGACACGCAAGCGCTTCGACGTGGTCTGGTTATTCCTGTGGATCCTGAATCAGATCCTCTGGCCCTACTGGTACAAGACAGCGGTATGGTTCCAGTTTCAACCCAAATAGCCATCATCAACCCTGAAAGCAGGATACACTGCCTCGATGGTGAGTATGGTGAAATTTGGGTCGACTCTGAAGCCTGCGTCAAGTCATTCTATGGCTCCAAAGACGCCTTTGACGCTGAACGCTTTGATGGTCGAGCTCTTGACGGCGATCCCAACATCCAGTATATCCGTACCGGAGACTTGGGTTTCCTCCATAATGTTAGCCGACCTATTGGCCCTAATGGTGCCCAGGTGGATATGCAAGTGTTGTTTGTTCTCGGCAACATTGGTGAGACTTTTGAGATCAATGGGTTGAGCCATTTCCCAATGGACATCGAGAACTCGGTGGAAAAATGCCACAGAAACATTGTGCCGAATGGCTGGTAAGTACGATATCCCTAGTTGAAGCAAATATGCTAACAAAGTCAGTGCGGTGTTCCAAGCTGGCGGCTTGGTGGTTGTTCTTGTTGAAGTCAACCGCAAGCCATACCTGGCGTCGATTGTTCCTGTCATTGTCAATGCCATCCTCAATGAACACCAAATCATTGTAGATATCGTCGCATTCGTCAACAAGGGGGACTTCCCACGGTCTCGTCTAGGAGAGAAGCAGCGTGGCAAGATTCTTGGTGGCTGGGTTAGTAGAAAGCTGAGGACTCTTGCCCAGTTCTCGATTCGCGATATGGACGCCGAATCCACAGCTGGCGACATGATGGATCCCTCTAGAGCATCAATGGTCAGCGTACGAAGCGGAGGCGGCGCTGCTCCCGGATCTTCCAGTTTGAGGAACGTCGAACCTGCACCTCAAATCCTGGAAGAGGAATATGATCAGATGACTCCTCGTCACGAATACGAGGCAGCACCTACCATGATTTCCGAGCTACCCGATGGCCAAGAGACCCCTACAGGGTTTCAGCACTCGCAGTTTGAACCCCCGCCGCAATCGGCCGGTTCTCAAGCACCAGCTCAGCTGAACCTTTCTCACCAACCAGATCAAAGTTTTGACATGGACTTTTCACGATATAGTTCAGCAGAGCCCGAGCATGGTCCCCTCCATAGACGTCCAGTCCCAGGCCAAGCCCAACAACCCGAGGCTATGCAAGGGCACGGTCAAGCGCCGCCCCAGATCCGGTTACCAGGTGTTGATGGGCGAGAAGAGGGAGGGTTCTGGTCGCAGCAGGAAAAGAGCGAGAAGATCGAAGAAGACTGGACGGCTGATGCCATGATGCATATGAATCTGGCAGGTGATATGAAGCCTCCACGATGATAATACACAACATAAGAGCGAAAGTGACGAAGCGGAGTCGGAGTTGGGAAACATTTAGAAACGAAACGAATATACAAACAATTGGACTTAGTATCAAGGCCTTTTTGCATAGACGAGGATTGGATAGTGAATCGGTGACTTGGATAAAGTTGCATTTGTGAACAGATGAATACAGTTGCTTGCTATAGACTTGGGAGGACTGTTAACAAAGATGCAAAAGTTATTAGTCTATACTGACTGTTACTTTTTTCTTGTTAAATTACGGATAACGTACTGTTGGGAGCATCTCTCAGATGGATGACTTGTCGCCTCATAGTGACTGTTGTATCCATCTTTGACAAACATCACAAACTTACCTCAACCACAAAAAGAATGTCACCAGGAACAAAAAACCAATCGACGCAGGCCTGATTCGAACAGACGCCTCCGAAGAGAATAGATTTCTAGTCTATCGCGTTAGACCACTCCGCCACTGCGCCTATAGCTGATTGGATGTTGAATGAGTGTGTCTCTAATCCTGACTGTGTGGATTCTTGTCTGTGTGAGTGGGTATCATAGAAAAACCACCGATTTCGTGTCTATGCTATGCCAATTGCTAGTATACAAACGGTAAAGAAAATAAGCATGAATTGGATATCTTTGACCGAGCATCTATCGGTTCATCCTCCTCTTTCTGTCCATGTCTGCGAGGGCTTGTTTTACTATTCCTTCTGCCTCGGCGATGACATCGTTTCCTCGTCGCCATGTATATAGGGAAACGCCTAGTCCGTCGAGTTGCTCGTGTGCTCTTGCTAATCTCCTCCTCCATAACTCTAGTTTCTTATTAACTGCTTGAGGGCCCATATTGGGCGACCCCCCTGTTGACGTGTTGCCATCCGATCGATAACCTCCTGTCATTGAACCAAAAGATGTAGGAGGGTTTGCTGACGGTGGTGGAAGAGGGTCGTAGTCCACGTCCAGATTAGCTGATGTCTGGGTGGGACGTGGTGGAAGAGGGGGATTTGGGTTCGACTCTGTAATACTGGAGGGTGTTCCTCTTCGGCGTGGGGGAGGTGGAGGAGGGCCACCCCCTGAGGAAGCAGATCCAGAGCGACTTTGTGCTGGGATCTTGAAAGTGTTATTGCTGCTACCCGAGCTTTGCTGAGAAGAGTTGTGAATCTGTTTGAGAGGATGAGGTGGTGCAGTTTCTCTTGCTTGAACTCCCGGTCTTCTAGGCGGAGGAGGGGGAGGAATCTCATCAGAGTTTTGTCGAGAGAGCCCCTTGTTTAACTCTGTGATGGATTTGGCACTCCTTAAAGCGACTGGCTTTGCTGGTCTGGGCGGAGCTGGCTTACGACCACCAAGGTCGGTAGTGCTGGCACTTTTTGCATTGGAGCTTTGCATTTGGGTGAGGGCCCCATTACGGTCAATCTTTGTCCGAGGGTCGTCTGAAAAGTCGATCAATGTTCCCATGGTGGGACCTGCTGACAGTTTCCTTTCTGTTCGATATCCACTCGGTGCCAGGCTCTGGTATGAAGGGGTACGAGAAACGCTTCTTGAAGGTCCGTTAGAAGCACCTGCAGTCTTTGGTCGGCCAAAGTCGAATCCAGAGCTGAAGAATGCTGTCTCTTCTGGTGTTGTGACGTCTCGAATGAAGACTGCAAGAATGCGGCCGGGATTCGATAGGGCGAGTTCTGTGTATACCTCGAGATCGGCCTCTCCGCTGTCTCCTACAAGTATAAACATTCGCTCGGGGAAGTCTCTCAGAAGGCGATTAAGCGTAGACCTCTTTCGTTCAGCGACGGGCTCGAAAATACCCTGCAGCATGCCGCTGTATTGTTTGAGATGGAGCGAGCCTGGTGGGAGACCATGGATTTTGAAGAAACTGGCTAGAACAGGGAATAGTTGCCATGGACTGTTTGAGCAGTAATGGATGCTCACGCCCATGTTGGCCATCTTGTTATACCACTCTTTGACACCTTCAACTGAGAGATCCGCCAAATCTCGTATAAAGGTATTGCGGAATATCTCTTTGGCTCCTGCAGAAATATTCGATTTCTTGACTGTGTCGTCGATATCGCTGATAAGACTGACACCGTATGGCTCGATAACCTTGACTTCCTGAACAGCAGACAAATCCTCATCTGCCAAAACACGGACATGAGTCGGCACAAAGTCGAGGGCGGCGCGAATAACAAAGTGACCCGCATCATTCGTCATGACTGTCTTGGATTGCGATTTGATATCGTTATAGAAGAAAAAAGTGATTGGGAGGGCAACAGAAGGATTGGTCATGAACGGAGCGATTCGAGCCATGAGATTGGCATTGGCGAGAATGAGATCGCTCTCACTGAGCTCGCTAGTGTTTGTGCTGCTAGATGTCGCTGTTCTGGCGGGCATTGTTGGACTGGAAGGGGCCGAGTCTGGAGACCGATTACCTCCCCGGGAGGGATAGTAGAAGCTATCCGTGAGGGGGTCATCGTTGTCTGGTGTCTTCTCACTGAAACCTCCTTGGTAGGCGACTTGTTTCTCACGCTGCCCTACTTGTTCTATCCTCCGAGCTTCGGCATCAATCTTTTCTTGTTCCTTCTTCTCTTCGTGTAATTGCAGATGCGAACGTGGCAGTCCAGTCCCAGGACTATATGCTTGGTCCGCTCGAGGGGCTGGGATGCCACTCAGTTGCCGCGCAAGACCAATTAGAATTCTGTTCCTCCTCGTCATTGGACCGGTGTGAGGGGTATATATCCAACCGCGGACGTCGACATCAACGATTGCTCTTTCATCCTCAGCTCGCTCCCATTCCTGACGCCAGAAGCCTTCGTCCTTGATACTACCAGGTGGGGCATCTGGGTCGTGTGCCGCCATTTCGTTCCAATCCTGCTTGGTGTGTTGCTTGGCGTAAGAGGGGAACAACACCATTTGGTCGTCGCCATGGACGGTAATCGCAACGTCTGGAAAGGCACCTGGAATGTGTATTCGTCCATGGTTCTCGTGTCCTGCAGCAGCTGGCCCGGCCCTTGTTTGAGCATATGATTCCTTGATCTCGGTGACAGCCGCCTGGCCGCTCCTGTACAGATTACCGGCCATTGCTGCCAAGCGCTTTCTCCTAAAACCCCTCTCACCATCGCCAGGGCTCGTAGCCCGGGCGGAACCGTATCCCATCATATTGCCTCCTGTCTGTGGCGTTTTGTAAGCCACTGAACCCTTGGATCGGGTCCTCGCATTCTTAATCGGACGAGTCGCTTGCGATCCTAGCCAAAGCTGTCTTCCCCGCCGTCTAACAATGTCCAAAATGCGCGATTGATCCGCGCGCCGACGTTGACGCTCAAGAATATATCGGTAGACTCGGGATTGGAATGTGTGTTTGAGGTGAGGAAGCGTATTGAGGTGGAAATTGAGTAAACGTTCTCGGTATCGGTCTCTTACGGCTCGTGGGAAAAAGAAGCGCGCGAGGCTTAGTTTATGTCGCGAGAGAGGGCGATAGGGACCGAAGAACCTAAAGGGCGCCAGCTTGCCGATTTTGATAGGGACCGGGGTGTGTAGGGTCAGACGAGGCTATCTCGAGGTGTTCGGCGGCTGACGGTTAGGGCAATGCGACGCGGCAAGAACAGTCCTCAGGCGGCTAAGTCTTCTGATGGAGGCTTTTCTCAGCCTGACAGGACAGAGACGGAGTGTTAGTGAGGATGACTGCAGCACATGATTTGGACGAGTTTTGTGTCTCTGTAGGTTTGTAGTGCTCAGATGCGAGACAAGACAGCTGCTCGTGACTGACCCTAAGCCTGGGAAGGTAAGCTCAGTTAGTTGGATCGGCCTTACGTCATCACGTTCCAACGGTATCCCAGCACCTCATGTCGTTGAATCGACGTACGGAGTATCGAATCAGAAATACGACCTCGGAAGTGACGAGTGTAACCCTTGTTGCATGAGCTGAGCCGTTTATCGGGGTGACCGTTGAATTGTTTCTCTTTAGTGCGAGGTGTTTTAATAGAGGATGTTGTGTGGTTTGATTTGTTACAGTCGTCTATATCTTGAGTCTGTAAAGTATAATTAAGCCCAGCCATACCTGTTGAACATCAATTGACTTGATTACCTTTTGCTGCAATACCATTTGCGTACCACAAACACAAGTCATGCAGACCCTTCTACATCAGACTCGATTAATCAGGTATAATTCCAGTAACAACCAGGGATTCTGCATCTTCAGGCCAGCCATGTAAAGTTTAATGGGATTTGTCTCCGATTCCGGATAGCGGATGACGACGGGTAACAGCGGATGAGATACAATCCAGTACCTAATTCTAGTTGTCAGTGCCCCTCCAAAACCAAAAAGTGCCCATGATTTACCTACGGTCATCGCTGTCACTCCAAATCCAACTACACTACGACCCCGCCTCCGTGAGTCAAACTTTTTGACTGACTCGATCTTTTCTTGACTTGTTTCTTTTTAACTATTTGTATCTGACCTTTTCCCCTTCTTTTGTTCATTCCCCAGACACTGAATTGGAACCAATTCGACCCCAGATTCCCGTTGCCATCATGACTATGTGAGCTGCGACTTCGGCCCTCCAATCATGCAGTCGTTAACTTTTTCTTCCCAGGCTCAAGGAACCCTCCAAGAAATACAAGCCCTTCAAGGTGAGCTTGGTGTTACAGTAGACTCGAATTGAACTTGGCTAACGCAGACAGGGCCCAAAACTGCCAAACCGAACATGGCCTGACAAGACTATCGAGAAGGCTCCTCGCTGGCTGTCGTACGTTCCCCAACCGTCACTCCGATCCCACGTCCGAAAGCTAACAATCCTCAAGGAGTTGTCTGCGCGATGGAAACCAGAGTCTGCCCGACCCCATGGTACGCTTACTCGTCTATCTTCATCCGCAACTGCGACCAAACTGACTGACCCAAACGAGTAGAGCGGCGAGGAGAAGTGGCGCTACTTCAAGATGCTGTGTGATCTAGGATACAAGGAGATTGAAGTTTCTTTTCCTTCTGCCTCTCAAACCGATTTCGACTTTACCCGACGCCTGATCGAGACCCCAGGAGTCGTGCCTGACGATGTCTTTATACAAGTCCTGTCGCCCTGCCGACCTGACCTCATCCGCAGAACTGTCGAGTCTGTTCGCGGTGCCAAGAATGCAATCATCCACATCTACCTCGCTACAAGCGCATGCTTCCGTCAAATCGTCTTTGGCTACTCCGAGGAACAGACCCTGGAGCTCGCCGTCGAGTGCACCAAGCTCGTCAGATCCCTGACCAAGGACAACCCCGAGGCATCCGGAACCAACTGGCAGTTCGAATTCTCCCCCGAGTGCTTCTCAGACACTGACCCAGACTACGCCGTGAGAGTGTGCCAGGCCGTGAAGGCTGCATGGGGACCCAATGCCGAGTCTGGTGACCAAATCATCTTCAACCTGCCCGCCACAGTCGAGCTGGCCACACCCAACATCTACGCCGACTTGATCGAGTCTTTCTGCAACAACATTGGAGACCGAAAGGATGTCTGCGTGTCTCTGCACCCTCACAACGACCGTGGATGCAGTGTTGCCGCCGCCGAGCTGGCTCAAATGGCTGGAGCCGATCGTGTAGAGGGATGCCTGTTTGGAAATGGAGAGCGAACCGGAAACGTCGACCTTGTCACTCTGGCCCTCAACCTGTACACACAAGGTGTCAGCCCTCAAATCGACTTTTCCGACCTCAACTCAGTCATCGACATGGTTGAGTCTTGCACTAAGATCCCCGTTCACCAGCGTGCTCCCTACGGCGGTAGCCTGGTTTGCGCCGCCTTTTCCGGCAGCCATCAAGACGCTATAAAGAAGGGATTCCAGGACCGCAAGAACAAGGGATACACCGACGAAGACCCCTGGAACGGTATGCCCTACCTGCCCCTGGACCCTCGCGATATTGGCCGAAACTACGAGGCCATCATCCGTGTCAACTCCCAATCTGGCAAGGGAGGAAGTGCCTTTATTGTGCACACCAAGCTCCAGCTCGACCTCCCCCGTGGACTCCAGGTCGCTTTCTCCAAGGTTGTCCAAAAGCATAGCGAGGAGGTTGGACGCGAGCTCTTGGCTGTCGAGATCACTTCTCTCTTCGAGAAGACATACTTCCTCGGCGACAACCCCCACTTCCAGCTGGTCGACTACAGCATTACTCCTGATCGATCAAGATCCCCTGCGCCCGCGGCTCAGGGCAAAACCCAGGACACCAAGGATTTTATCCGTATTTTCGAGGGTGTCATTCTCGTGAACGGCAAGGAGCTCAAGCTACGTGGTCGAGGCAACGGTCCCATTTCCAGTATGGTGGCTGCTCTTAAGGAGATCAACATCGAATTCGACGTCAACGACTACAAGGAGCACGCCATTGGTGAGGGACGCGGCGTCAAGGCTGCTTCGTACATCGAGTGCAAGCCTGTTGGTAGCAAGAACTCTGTGTGGGGTGTTGGCATCCACGAGGATGTTGTCCAAAGTTCTCTGATTGCCCTGCTGAGCGCGGCAAGCAACGTAAGTTTTGTCACACAAATAAAAAGCCAGAAACTAACAGATCGCAGTTTGTCTCCAGCCGACCCTCTAGCCCTCTGTCCAAGTCAGAAGCCGCCACTCATTCCCAAGAACCTTCCAGCCTCGTCGCGATCCTGGAACAAAAGGCGAATGATATGTAAATGGGAGGAGGATAAAAAATCAAGGAAAAATAAAAAGGCATCTGTCTTGATATGCTTGCACCTTTTCGCATATTTGTATAATTAGTTGCGTTTGAGAGCGAAGGGCAAGATGCTCAAAAAGTTTTTCATCCAGGAGTTGACAAAATGAAATGCAAATTCATATCAAATTGCTTGGGTTGATGTCTGAAAGAAGTTCGGGAAATGTTCGTAGTGATGATATAAGTTCGTTTGTATATATTGTGGGAATGAGGCCGGGCAATCATTGTGAGACTTTCAGAGATTTGGAAGTTTTACAAACGATGTCTTTGAATGTATGTTTGTGGAGGAGCAGCTATCTAGATGTAACTGTCCACAGACCACAGGACATCTAGATATGTCTTGGATATCTGAAACGAGACAAGCATGGTCTTGGCGACCCCATGGGGAATGTTTGGACCCTCATAGGCCCTGCTAAGAATAAGGTTGAGGGCCTGGATGATCGAGACATGTCTGTCTTGAGTAGCCGGAACGCTTTATGGTTCAGGAGTCGATGATAACGGTAATCTCAAACTTAATTATGTTTGCGAATCTTGATCAACATGTTGAATATAAAAAACAACCAAGGCTTCGACACTGGGGAAGGGCGAGTGACCGTACAGACAAAGGCATGTGTGATGAGGTTTGTTCAAGGAGAACTTGCTTTGTCTTCATAGTAAGTGGCTTTGATCGTGTTTAAGGCTTGCACCGAATGGTATCGTGCCCTTTATGAACCCCCCTTTGACTCTTTGATAGGTTGTGTAGAGATGTTAGAGCACTGAAATTGAGCTGATACATACGATCTGCATCGCCACTCATAGACTCATAGATGGTCAACTCATACGATACGTGGAGAGTGGCCCCTAGTGGCTGCAGCTTGACACGAGTGTACTGCCGACAAATCGTGAGGCTTGTACACGATGATTCAACACTATGTCGAGGATCGCGATTGGAAACGCAGTAGGCCCGACTCTCGAACCACAGTAATGAGTATACGATGCTGTGTTGTGTAAGTGCTGAGATAAGCTTATTCGATATCTTCAAAGTACCTAGTGGTCGTGAGCTTTAATCGACCTCGCGAAGAATCAGGTATCGCCTGTTCAACTTGAGCAGGCAATCAACAAGAGCCAATCTTAACACTCAGCAAAGCGTTTTGTGCCGGACTGTGGCATGCAATTGACTTTACTGTATGCAGGAACAAATGTCCGAGTTTAGCTCCCCTGTCGATCATGTCTCAGACGTCAAGACTCCAGCCTCTTCTCACCACCGACTCATGAGTCTGTCAAGCATCATGTCAAAGGCCGAGTTGTTTCCGAAGATCGAGATACTGCAGACTACCCCTAGTGCTAGAATCATCTCTTGCCATGTTCAAAAGGGCAATGCCGCTTGCATATCTCGACACTCCTGAATACGACGCCTCCCCGTTGCGGCCCGACGGCAACGGCTTTGACAAGGAAACGCAATAGGTCTAGCTGTCCGGAGAAAGGTGTCAGAAGAGCTAGACTCGTATTAATCAAAGTTTGGAGAGGGGACATCAAAGGGTCTAGGCTAAGCCATGTGAACTTTGGAATGTTGATCGGGAGGATTTCTTAAAGTTTGTTAGTTCCAGGCCCGATTAGCTGTTGAAATGAATCATCGAGATCGACGTGGCGAGATGTTTGTGTGATAGAATGTGTATATATGCTGGCTTGGCCTGGCGATGTAGGAGTAGTTGGGAATATCTATCATTTCACTCTTTATTTTCGTACTCTCATTATAAAGAACGAGAAGGATCCAGTATCCAAAATGAAGTTCTTAAATCTTATTACTCTTGCTTCTCTTGTCTCGGCTTTCCCTCAGTTTCGCCGACAAGAAACAATCGTTGGAACTATCAAGAGCTCTATCGACACTCTCGCTGATACCACACTTACAACACTCACTATAATTGGTATGTCCTGTCCTTTCTATTGAGTCAATATTATTAACCGTGCAACAGAAAATGCTGCTGCTACTCTCAAAAACACCACAAGGGGCACTGAAGCCACCGTACAAGCCCAGATCGCCATCCAAGCCAGCCTTGAGGAAATCGCCGATGCTTTAAACACTGCCACTACCCAAATCACCCGAGTCACCACCGGAGCTGTGGGCAATGTTGGTGGCCAGGCTGCTCTTCTCTCTGCGCGACAGGTTATCCAACTCACTGCCGCTCTTCGACGCACCATTGGCACTCTCGACGACACCCTCGATACAGTCTCTGGCCTTCTCAAGGACCTAACTCCTGAGGCTCGGGCTACGATCGAGGCTGAACTGGACGCTCTGAGGACATCCGTTAATCCTTTGGTCCGCCCTCTGCTCCTCTTTACCGCTGCTGTCAGAAACGTCGCCCCTAGACTTGGGGGTGGTGTTGTTCGAGGTTTGGATTCAGCCTTTGTCAACTTGATCCAACTTCACCGGGAACTTGTTTCCAGCATTGGCGTCCCCCGAATGGGAGGTATCTAGAGAGATACGATTACTAGGGAAGGTTATTGAAGGAGTTTACGATAATTACAAATATCAAAAGATAGCTCGCTTATCACGTCAAAAGCTATGAGCGTCAAGAAGAGCCATTACGCCTCTTTACACTTAATACAGTAATTCCCTTTCTTATTTTTATCGGCCAATTGTGACGGCTTGAAATGTCTATACTGGATTTGGTAACTTCTTGGACCAGTGTCAGTGAAATCGCCGATCAGGGTCCTCTATCAGGCACAAAACTGTTCAAACTCTATCACAGCATTCCTCATCCGGAAGACGGAAGATGGGACGAACTGGGCTTAGACGCACAATAGACCAAACACAAGTGTAGATAGTCATGAGTAATTAAATCTACCTATAGGTACAGCGCTGCCAAAAACTCCTAAACTTTTAGACTCATCTCCTCTTACCACCCTTTCCCTTTGCCTTGCCCTTAGACTTGGGAGCCGAGCCCTTGTCTCCAGCCTTCTTGGCCTGGCTTTTAGCCTTGGCCTCTTTGTGTCGGGCCTTCATCTCAGCCTCTGAGTTCTTGCCCTTTCTCCACTCTCCGCCACCCTCGGCACGCAGTTGCTTCAAATCTAGTCGCTTCTTGTCCTTGTTGCTTAGCTTGCCCGTCTTCTTCTTCATCTCTTCTCGCATGCCGTTGAGCTCGTCTCGGCCAGCTTGCTTGGACTTTTTCTTGTCGTGCTCGGACTCGAACCATGTTCGCCTAGGTCGGCCCTTGATCTCAGCTTCGTGCTGGATCATGTTCTCGCCCTTCTTGACTTGCATTTCGACGTGGGCGAGTTGCTTCTCTTCCTTCTCTTCCTCCATAATCTCATCAATCTCGTCATCCATCTCATCGATCTGAGTCTGGAAAGCGTCGACCTCTCCGGAATCAAGCTGTCGGCTGACAATCTTGGCTCCTTGAGCTTTGCCTGCCTTGACAGCTGCCTTGACGACCTTGCGGTCTGACTCGGCTGCTATTGTCAGAGCAACACCCTTGCGACCAGCACGGGCTGTTCGACCGACTCTGTGGACGTAAATGTCGAGGGATTGAGGAGCTTCGTAGTTGATGACTGTGTCTACACCCTTGATATCGAGACCACGTGAAGCAAGGTCAGTAGCCAAAAGGTATGCCACCTTGCCATCTCGGAAATCTTCGACACTTGAGATACGCTGGGAATGTTAGTGGATGATAGAATCAGAATTCGAAATAAAACTAACCTGTGTTTGGTTCATGCTACCGTGAAGCTCGGCACATGAGAGACCAAGCAGACCAAAGATGATACGTGCTCGATGGGCGTCCTTCTTTTGACGGAAGAAAATAATGACTCGCTCCTTGTAAAGATTCTTGCAGACATGTGCCAGATATCCCATTCGCTTGTCCTCTCGGCCAGGTCGTAAACGAACAAACTCTTGCACCAAAGTAGTAACGGTCTTCTTTTGGGAGTTGACCATCACTCTGGCGGGTCTGTTCAAACCAATCTGGATAAGACGGTCGACACTGGATGTCATAGTAGCGGAGAACAGCATAGTTTGTCGTGATTTAGGGAGTGTTGTAAGAATTTCGTTAAGTTCCTCGGCGAAACCATCCTCAAGCATACGATCAGCTTCATCGAGGACCAGAATCTCGACAGTATCAACGCTGAAGCTGGCAGAGTTTCGCATGTGATCAATGAAACGACCTGGTGTAGCAATAATAACATCGGGTCGCAACTTGAGCTCAAGCTCCTGAGCCTTGAGACTGAGACCACCGACAGCAAGAGTGAACTTGATATCGGTAAAAGCAGCGAGCTTTGTCGCAACAGCGTGACACTGAATAGCCAATTCACGAGTAGGAAGAAGAACAACGACTCGGGTAGTGGGGATCTTCTTGGGTCGGTAGAGAAGACGTTCCAGGATTGGCAATATGAATGCACCTGTCTTACCACTACCTGTTTCTGCGCCACCGACAACATCCTTACCCATCAGCGCAATGGGAATGGACTTGGCCTGAATAGGTGTGGGTTTGGTGAAACCAACTGAAGCAAGACCTCGCATGATGGGACGGGACAGAGACATTGTCTGGAAAGAAGAAGCAGTCGCCTTTTTGTCGGGGTTGTTCTCTTCCTCAGGGGCGAAGAAAGCCTTTCGCTTGGCCTCCTCCTCCGCATCTTCCTCATCGTCGCTGGCGTCGGAAGCATCGTCGTCAGGGTGGTTAGTGGGAGTAGCGACAGAGTCGTTGTCTGAAGCGGCCTCATCATCGTCTTCTACCTCGACTCCAGACTCCTCGTCCTCCTCGGCATCCTCGTCCTTGTCGTCGCCAGACTCCTCAGCATCAGAAGCGACGTTCATACCGAATGCATCGTCAGCGAGAACCTCGTCATCGTCATCGTCCAGATCGACGTCCATGGTCTCGGCCTCGGCGTCGTCTTCCTTCTCCGCTGTCGCATCACCGGTAGACTTTCCGAGCTTCTTTTCGCGACGTCTTCGGATAATTTCGTCAAGGTCGACTCCCGCCTTTTCGACTCTCATGCCCTTCTTTGCGCCTTCGAAACCCCAACCCTCAAAGTCCTCTACACCGTTGTCATTGGCCGCTTCGTCGCCTCCAAACTCGAAATCAGAGTCCATGGCGCCATCGTCGTCGTCATTGAATCCCCAGATACCTTCTACGGCATCCTCGTCGTCATCCTCTTCGGGGCTAGCATCGCGCTTCGATTTCTTTGCCTTTTTCGCAGTCTTGGCCTTTTTCTTGGGAGGCTGCGCAACGACTTCCTCCTCCTCGACGGGAAGCTCGTCGTCGTCGTCAATTGTAAAGATAAAGTCGTCCGCCGGCTTTCGCTTCTGTGAGGGAGCCATTTTGTCGAATTGAAAAAAGACTCGTTCAATAATCTGTTCAAGATTTGCAGAACGCGACTTCAAGCAGTGGGGCTGTCATTGGAAGCAAATCTCGAACTTTTTTTTCTGCCGTTTCTGGAAATTTTGGCGGTGAGAGCTTGCAGCAGTACAAGTTACAGCGGCTATGCCACGTGACCCTTCTGAATTTCCAGGGGTCCGCAGAGGGGTCCTAGGATGACTGTACGTGGCGGTACATGCACGGCCCATGAAAGACGGCCAAAACATCACACAAACGCTGGTCCTTCTGGGTACCCCCCACCAACGGCTTCCTGGTTGATTGGGTGACAGGCAACTCCATGGGTTGGCAGCTTCGTGGAATCAGCAAGACAGTTGCTTTTAATTTCTCCCCAACTTAACCCGACAGACGCAATCTCTCTTAGCCTCTTGTTCCTTTTGCGCCATCCTTTCTTCTATTTTCTTCGACGATCTCTCCTATACGCCCATTCGTCTTCTCTTCAGTTCTCCGATTATTTTACGATCCCGAATAATAAACTACAAACCCCAGCAATCAGTTCAAAATGGGCGAGTCGAGGTTGGTAACCACATCAGGCTGCCGTTGAAATGGCAGATTCCACCTACAAACGGTTACCGTTCGCAAACTAACCTGGGTGTCTAGACAAGAACTTGTTGCATGGCTCAACAGCCTTTTGCAACTCAACATCACAAAGGTTGAGCAATGCGGTACTGGGTAAGTCGGTCTGTCGTTGTTTGCCCCGCCCCCTCGTTGCGGTTTGCTACGTTGTGTTGCACCATGCCATCATGGGAGATTCATAACAAAACACCAAAACAGCCCCGCGATTGCCATCACGACCGCCTCTGTCTGGCTTCACAAGCCTATGGCGAACCAAATATTATACAATGGTTCTAACATCTTTTCAGTGCCGCCCTCTGCCAGGTTTTCGACAGTATCTACATGGACGTCCCCATGGCCAAGGTCAAGTTCAACGTGAACTCTGAATACCTGTACATCCAAAATTTCAAGGTTCTCCAGAGTCAGTCGCCTCGATCACTCCATACCCACAACATCCTAACTCGTTGACAGACACCTTTGCCAAACACCAGATCGACAAGCCGATCCCCGTCCCTTCACTCATAAAATGCAAGATGCAGGACAACCTCGAATTCCTCCAATGGACAAAGCGTTTCTGGGACCTCAACTTCCCCGATCACGAGTACGATGCCGTTTCCCGACGAAAGGGCGGCTCTATGCCTCCCGGTGCTGCCGCTTCTAAACCCGTCGCTGCTGCTACTGGCGCCGCTCGCCGTGGAGGCAGCACCCCTAGCGGTGGACCCCGCGTAGCAAAGGCCGCTGGACCCGCTACCGCCGCCCTGCAGCAGGAGAACGCAACATTGAAGGAGACAGTGGTTGGTCTGGAGCGAGAGCGTGACTTTTACTTCAGCAAGCTCCGAGATATCGAGCTTCTCGTTCAAACGGCTGTCGACGAAGACCCCGAGCTGGAGAAGCTAGAGGATGGCCTCGTCAAGCAGATCCAAACAATTTTGTACTCTACAGAGGAGGGCTTCGAGATCCCTGCCGAGGGCGAGGTGGACGACCAGGAGACTTTCTAAGTGTTGATACCATCAGTCTCTCGAGAGATATAATGAACGCGACCACGAATGTGCTTTGGGGACAACTACGGTTTCTTTGAGGAGGCAAAAAGGGCATAAACTTGGAGTTGCGGACCCATACTTTTGGGGAGAGATGTTGAGCAATAGAAGCTGAATCTTTCTCTTTACTTGTTCCAGGAGTGTATTTAGTTCCTGAGGATGAGTGCAAATTGATCTTGTTGGACAGCCGTGTTGAGTAACATTGTGGAAAGCCAACGGGGACGGGACGGGCCGCAGCCAATGTGGCCGAAGCTACGTGGATGAGATATACAGTGTAGCTGACGATTATCAAACTTGGGAGAGTAATAGAATGAGTGATCTGAGCTATGCATGGATGGTGGTACTGTTTTAAACCTTGGGCTGTAAGCCAGTCTTTGTCCATTCAATCGCTGTTAGCTATGCGCTGCGAACGAAAAGCCTAGCAAGCAGACGATCTAAATAGTGTAAATTGATTGCCTGAGCTTTTCTTGAACATCTGATATAGCTCACAGAAACATGTGTCTACCATTGATATGATAGACCATTAATCTGTTGAAACAAGGAGATTGTTGGACTGATCGACGAGCCGTTTCATCCTTGAATCGCAACAACCGTTGTGTCATCCACCTACCAATAGCAGACAAGAGACGTTTCATACTTTATCCATGCTCATAGATTTTATCAATTAACTGCTGGCTATGAAGAATAGCCATGTACTGTTGACTGAATGTGTAAACAAACCGCATGCATGTATTTGGAGCTGTACTGTTACCTATGTCACTACTAACTACCTCTAACGTATTGTCCAATGTGTGATTAGATGTCTGTTTGTCGCTGACTTCAGGCTCTTGGCCAGGACTAAATCAATGAAACTTGTAAGTTTCGCCTTGTATATTTCTACAAACATGATATCATATGGCCAATGGGCCAGCAACCCGAGGCAGGAATGAGGCTTGTTTCACCGCATGGTGTCCAAGGGATCAGAGGAGTTGCCCGCTACAATTATAAGAGTCCAAAGTCAGTTTATGCTATTAGATATACTTTATGTTTATTTTTACAGCCTGAAACTTAGAAGTTTACTCCAGTGTATCAAAACAATGTGTAGGTAGGTTTGGTCATGCAAAACCTGTTCCAGCTTAGTGGCGACTTACTGGCGTTGTGACCGTGACGGTCAGCCGAGCAGCGCTATAGGGCATGGACATGGAGGCTGACAGGGCCTGGAAATCTAGTCTCAGCGTACGAATACGTCAGATAAGCTCTGTGACCAACGCCATGACCGTGGCGCATTCGTCACTTTCCTCATAAGTTCAGGCCGTCCGTTTGTCAGTGAACCACAAAGCAAGATTAAAACAAGCAAATCAACATGGCGCCGCTGCTAGAAATCGCTATCCCCTCTACCAGCGTATCCGATGAAGGATCGAAGAAGCCGTATACGCTCTACAATATTACACTGCGACTTCCTTTGCGATCCTTTGTGGTGCAGAAACGATATTCCGACTTTGACGAGATCAACAAGATCCTCACACAGCAAGTTGGGGCGCCACCGCCAGAACCTCTTCCTGGCAAACTCTGGCTCAAATCTACTGTAAATTCGGCCGAATTGACACGCGACCGTCAAGCAAAACTCGAGAAATATCTGCGTGCGATCGCAGAGTCACCCGATCGACGATGGCGCGACACTCCAGCCTGGAGAACCTTCCTCAACTTGCCCAGCTCGAGCACGACCAACTCGGCGCTGTCGGCGGGCGGAATGGTTAGGACTGCAGCTTCTGGTGCCGCGGACCCTGGTACATGGTTGGACATTCATCGGGACTTGAAACAAAATATACACGAAGCGAGACAGTGTTTGTCGAGACGAGACGCTGCCGTGGACAATGGCAATTCGACGGCTGCAGCGGAAGCGGGCGCAGCAGCCAAGAGGGTCCTCGTACGAAGTGGCACCTTGATCGCGACACTTGCGGATGGGCTACGAAAGATACAAGAGTCAGGACGACTCGGTGAGGGCGAATTGCGACGACGACGCGATCTGGTTAATCAAGCTCGCATGGAGCGAGAGGGTCTCGATAAAATCTCCAACAGCATGCCTAGCTCGACCGCAGCTGCTGGTCGAGGCGGATTCAGTCAAGGACAGGCTTCAACGGCCGACAAAGCCGGACTTTTAAGGGGAGGTCGTCCAGCGGGTCGTGTCCTGGGTGCCCCTTTGCCAGAGACCGACAAGACTCGCGAACTGGATAACCAAGGAGTTTTGCAGCTCCAAAAGGAAGAGATGCAGAACCAGGATCTTGCAGTTGACCAACTCACCGCGATCATCCGACGACAGAGAGAAATGGGCGAGCAGATCCACGAGGAAGTCGAGCACCAGATCCGAATACTAGATCAGCTCGACGACGACGTGGATCGGACAGGAGCGAAGCTAAAGGTAGCCAACAACCGTATTAAGAAGATGTGACTGCTATTTCTAACGCTCGTGGTAAGGATGATTCTGCTTGTGGTACAGGTTGCCGTTTGGTGGCTATGGTTTTTGAGGATACTACTTAATGGGTTGTCATGGGTTGCAGACATTGCGACTTTTATGGCGCAAACTTGGGGAAACAATTGAGGATGGATGAAAGGCGTTGAAATGGGTCATGATCTTTCAATACTTGCAAATTGCTTGGGTTGTTGGTGTCTGTATGAATAGAGCATAGCAATAATAGCTTGATTTTACGAGGGCTGAATGCATCACCGTTGAGTGCTACCTTGGTAGAGTTCAAGCATCATGAAACCTTGTTCCTTGTTAGTGAATGTTGAGCGTCAATGTCAGGAACGTCTACCAGCCACCTATTTTATTCGGAGATTACTGTATTAAGACTCAGTTAGAATTATGGTTTTTTATCGGTTTGGACCAACTGACAGACAAGATTAAAGTTTCTTTTCTCGCAGATGATGAGTAAGATATCCTGCTTGAAGAACAGTGCGAACGGCTGAACAAGCCACTATCTAGAACCAGTTGAGCTCTGACTGCCGCGATGAAGTGCATGAGGATGAGGATGAGGATGGTTGCATGGGTCGAGGTGGTACATGAGGGGTACCTGTTAGTCTGTCACTTTCTTCAGCCCACCATGGAAGAGCAGGCCTCATGATAGATGTTAGGAGTAGAAAGATGAAATTAGTAGGTCACTTGGTGCTCCTGTATACTGTCTGCTTATTCTTTCACCCTTGAGTCAGTGGTCAACTTTTCTCCCTAGTCTAGGTGCCTAAAGGAGACGACAAGGCTAATCAACCACCAATTTTCTACTGCAAGTCATGTAAACATGAGTAAACAGGTAGATTATTTTGTTAAGTGGTTTCAATGTGAGACTAGTCCAGGCATCGGGCATTAGCATAACATCAGGCTCAGACATGCAGCGACCTACTCAACTGCACGGCGATGCGATGCACCAAAATCCGTCGTTAGGCTCGATATTCTGGTGGCTGAGCTACGTCACTAGGTACCAAGCTGATGGTGGTCGCGAGCTTAGCGCGCTTTACTTTTTTCTCCTCTGGTCTGGGGTGTATTTTGCCGATCTTTGGTTGCCAGGCAACGCATGATCAAGAGATCAATTGCTTTTGAGTCATTCACTCATTTACTTGAGATTATGTGAAGAGATTGCAATAAACAGGTCAAGAGAGGACTCAATTACCTATCGTTTGGTGCCACGCTTACCAAGCGTATGTTTCCATGAATATCTATCACGTTTATTAGGAGGCTGGGCGAGACCGAAGAGCTGGAAAATAAGGTGGGTGGTAAAGAGGGCCTCAGCGGTGAGGCGATGGACCTACAGCCACTCCTTTTTCCTTGGCCTGGCGGAAGCCACGGAAATCCATTTGATCTGGACTTCTATGAAGAAGACAGTTGCAAACGATGAGATATGTACATTGAATTAACCTTCTTGAAGATTACGTCCTCAAGTTGCATTCGTGTAAAGTGGCAGGCTTAAAAGACAGGTACTAAACTCAAACTTCCACTATAATGTCGCGGGAAGTTGAGTCAAACTTACAACAGTTTACTTGCAAAACCGCATCCGTGGCATTGGTGTCGTGGAACCATGTACTCCGTAACCACAGAGAAGCGACGAGAGCCGCGGCATCGTCTAAGCCTCAACAAAGATACTTCTGCGAGGCCCAGACCACGGTTGCGGATTTCAGTTACGGTTACCTCACCCAAAAATTAATTCGGTGGCGGTGAAAACGGCAACGTTGCTAAACTGAAGGTTCTAGTTTGTCGGTGACGATTCGAGATCTGCTACAGAATGTAGGTACTCACAGTGGATTTGACAGCCAAGCTCGGACTCTTACCATTCATCTATTGCGGGACTTTCGATGAAGTGTTCAAGGAACTGATGCAAGAGATATTCGTCCATGTTGCTCAGAGTGTTCGCAGGCGGGGTCTGCAGTGCTGGATACTGCAAAATTTGTTGACCATTGCAATTGGAGCTTACATGCAAGGCCCGAAACAAAACACATTCTCTCTAGTCCAATCGTTTCGAAACTGGAGAAGGATATCCATCACAACGCTTCACTCTCACGATCGACAGGTGGATGTATCTGTTTGCTGTGCGCAGGCTGGCACAAGCTCATAACCGAACCAAAAACTTCCGTAGAAGAGATTCTCGGTACCAACTTATCGCTTAAGTGTTCTGTCTCGTGGTCTATTCTATCATCGTTCTTCTTGATCCACAGGGTCCCGTCAGTGCTTTCCATGGATGCGATGCAAGCCACCCGTCTTTCACATGGAACATGTGAGAAGAATGAGGGCGTCGACATGTTGACAGGCAGGGTATACCCAGCTATGAAGTCATGAGAAAAGGAACGCTGGGGACCAAAGTTATCACACCGTTGAACGAGGTTTGCGTTGAACGGGAGTCGGAGGCTAATCACAACGTTCGGCAGATGGAAGAAGGATGAACCTTGATGACAGTTTGTATCAACACATGGATGTGCTGTCGTAGCTTGTGATCTAATGTGATTGTCAATATGCACTCTATCTCCAAGTTCAGCACAAACCACAGGACAGCCGTTGGGTGTCCCGTATGCCACAGATGGATTGACACATCAACAAATCATCGGCCCTCCAGTATCGTGCCATCAACGGTTTCCAGGGCATCGGCAAACCTTGAACGGAAAGAAAAAGCAAAACGACCTCTCGGGTTTCCGTATCGTTGAGAGCCTGAATCCTAGTCTGTTAGTCTCCCAAATGATAGGACGAAAAGTTCAGGGTAAAGTGTCGTTTGTGATGTATTCACCAGTCACAAAGCAACAGTGAGTGATGATATCCATGTGGTGGGGCAGTCGACGGGGGTAAAGGCGCTAGAGCCAGCCTGGAGCGGCATCTGCGCTAGCCATGAAGCGTCACAGAGTCTTCAGGCCCTGGCCTAACGCCAAATGTACCCGCCATGTACCTTTTACAGGGCTCATTCACCCGTCAACCCTCTGCACTGCATCGCATCCACCCACCCACACTCACCTTGCCCGTCCCGTCCGCACCTACGGAAAGGTACCCACCTTTCCCAAAGCGCCTCGAAGTAAACATGGATGATCCCATGCATGCTCTCTCTTGTTCTTGTTCTTTGCCTCGACCCTACCTGGTTCACCTCCGCCTCTCTTCATGTTCATCTCCACAGCGAAGCAGCGCCATTTTTCTACTGCCTCCTCTCCTCGTGTTCTTGACATCCTGGCTTTTTCCCTCCTCGCTTGTCTGTACCTACAGTACTAGTCCTCTGCATCCCGCAACTACACCAGGTTGAGGTAATAGGGAGTTGACATCTTGTATCACAAGTTGCCATCCCTTTTTTGTCTTGCTCAGGATCCTCGACTCGAGTTAGATCCGTCTCCTGTATTACCGATTTTGTCTTGCGTGAGTCTTGTCCAACCTCGTTTCCCTTGCCGCAGCGACCCAACCCCAGCCACTCGGGTACGCAACTTTTTCGACTTTGACTCCTTTGCATTGTCGACAACCTGCGATTCAAGGCTCTTTCTAGTAAACCAATTATGCCGTGGGCATCAACTAACACTGCTTTTAGTACCATCAACAACTCAGCCTTGATGGCTACTGTATAAACCAGCCGTCGCGCCCACGATTACGACTCCGAGATCCGGATAGGCCAAGGAGTTTTGCGAAACAACTTATTCGACCTCAAAGACAAGAATGAGCGGTCCCCCTCCGCCGCCTCCGCCTCATGGCGGAGTGCCAAAGGGTTCCGGTTTGCCTCCAGGCAAATATGACATTTTTGTCATCCCTGAGCACTCTTCTGGTGGCGGTTTTTTGTATCTGCCGTCTTTGCAACCAAATGTGAACAGTTTCGCTGCCGGATTCGCTTCAGCCTTGATACTCGTCGTTCTTGGTCAAACATTGGCTCCTTTTGTTCGAACTTGGTGGATGTACTCCGATAACTCGAATAGCGCGGTAATGGCAATGCTTGTTGTTGGTGTTGGCTGTGGAGCATGGGCTTTGGGTCGTTTTCAGAACCAAGATAGGGGTTTCCCTAGTGGTCCTGGAAGTAGTGGTTCTGGAAATTCTGGTCGTGGTGGTCAAGGAGGATGGAACTCGGGTTTTTCGTCGTCAAACGCTGGAGCACCTCCGCCTCCACCTCATGGCACTCCTCCTCGGCCGCCGCCTCACCAGGATACACCTCCTAGGCCGCCACCTCATGGTAACGGTCCTAGGACATCGTGGCAGAGTGCGCCTCAGACGGACGAAGCTCCGCCGGCGCCACCTCCCCATTCAGCGCGTCAATCGCCTCGAAATGAGTCCGACCCACGTTCTCAACCGCCTCCAGAAGCTCGGCCTCCACCTCCGCACACGCCTCCCGAAACTCCTCCGCCGAAGCACGCCAAATCAAAGTCCAAATCCAAGCCCAAGCCGAGAGATCCCTCGCCTCCGCCAAAGTCTCGACCCGGAACTCCTCCTCCCCAAAAGTCCAAGTCCAAACCGGCGCCTGATCCAGAAAAGATTGCAAGAGCTGAAGCTGCCAAGGCCGAGGCCGCTAGAGCTGAATCTGCAAGGATAGAAGCTGAAAAGGCGGAGGCAGCGAAGAAACAGGCTCGAAGGATCGAAGCGGAAAAGGCCGAAGCGGAAAAGGCCGAAGCTGCAAGGAAAGAAGCCGAAAGAATCGAGGCCGCAAGAAAAGAAGCCGAGAGGCTTGAAGCTGAACAGGCCGAAGTCGCAAGAAAAGAGGCTCACAGAAAAGCGAAAAAGGCCGAAGCGGCAAGGAAAGAAGCTGAAAGAGTCGAAGCTGCTAGGAAGGAGGCCGAGAGGATTGAAGCCGAAAAAGCTGAAGCTGCAAGGAAAGAAGCCGAAAAGATCGAACTCGCGAGACTTGAAGCGGAACGAGCTGAAGCTGCCAGGATTGAAGCAGAACAGGCAGAGGCCGCAAGAATCGAAGCTGCAAAGATAGAGGCCGCAAAGGCTGAGGCTGCAAGGAAAAAGAACTCCTGGGAAAAGGCTCGCGAAGAGATGAGAAGAAAAGAGGAGGAACGCAAAACCAAGGAGGCCGAACAGAAGCGCCGCGAGGAAGCCGCAAAACGACTTGCCGAACTAAGGGCAAAAGACGCCAAGGAACGACAAGAAAGAGAAAAGGTTCGCCAGCGTAAGGAGCAGGAAGCTCAGGAGAGAAAGGAACTCCTCGAGGCCTCGCAACGTGCCAAGGAATTGGCGATCAAGCTGGAAGAAGAACGCAAAGAACGAGAGCGCCTAGAGAAGGAGGCCAAGGAGATCCGCGAGCGAGAAGCCCAACGGGAGAAGGAGGCCCGTGAGCTTGCAGAGAAGAAAAAGAAGGAAGCCGAAGAACGCGAAGCCAGAAGACAAAAGTTTGCTGCTGAACGAGAGGCTCTGAGAAAGAAGGAGGCTGAGGAGGCTAAACGACGAGAGGAAGACCAAAAACGAAAGGAGATGGAGAAAGCTGAGAAAGAAAAGGCCGAACAAGAGAGGATCGAGAGAGAAAAGGCCGAAGCTGAAAAGGCTGAGAGAGAGCACGCTGCTAGAGAAACCGCCTCTCGTCAACCCAGCAGTTACGCCTACTCGGGCGTTGGTGAGAAGATCAGCATGTGGCCCAACGGTCGCCCACCAGCCCCCAAGTCTACCACCTCATCGTCAACTGCACACCAGCCTGCTCCCAGCACAGCTTCCTCCCAAAGAAAGGCTGCTCCGTCCGCCACTAGGTCCAATGTTTCTGGTGTTAGCACCGAGAACTCATACCGACCTTACGACAAGCCCAAACAGCCCCGAGAGAGGACTTCGATGTCTTCCCTCGGCTCCGAATCGTCTTGGGCGGCTTCTCAGACTACTGGTCGAACAACGCCCCCTCCGTCGAGTCGTGCTGGCCCATACTCTACCAAGGATCCCGACAAGATTGTCATCTCGGGTGTCTACCTGTTCATGAACCAATTCTCCAAGACTCCCGCCAGTCAGCTCATCTCTGGCGTTGGAACTGTGACTGACGGACTCATACTCCGTATTACTACTGAAGGTCTTTTTATCGATGATGATGTCCGAAATGTACCACAACGGGAATGGGACGTCAAGGCTTGGACCCTTAAACAAGTCGAGGTATGGTGCCCCCCGCAATGCTTTAATCTGCCTTCTGCTTCCCCTGCCCCCGGCACAAACCCCTTGCTTCATGAGATGGCCTCTTCTCGGGCACGCGACCTTGGTATGGCCCAACCTCTGGTAGGCGACGAAGCCGAAGTGTACTTGACCGAGATGCTGCGCGCATGCAAAACTTGTTGTCGCCTTGGTTTATGCAATAGGAAATTTCGAGATGCTAACATTGTTTCTTCAACTGGACAGACTGGAGAGTGGAAATCAAAGGGCCTGCATATTGTGCGTGCCTCGGTCCGAGACCAAGAAGGAAAACGATACCTATTTGTTATTGATGAGTCGGAGGCCTGGAAGGTTTCGGTTGGTCTTCAACGACTCCGCCGCGGTACCCAAGTTCGACAGCTTGCTGTCAGCGGTATGGCAGCCGCAGATGCCCGAGGCACTCTCGAGATGCTCGGATGGGCTTGAGACTGAGACGTATATTCGCTTCGGTACATAGATTTTGGGAGAGACGGTACCATCACCAACAGAATAGAAGTATAGAAGAAGGGGAAGCGCTGTGATTTATCGGCGGACCGGATAGCGGTTACCTGGGTGAAGGATCAAGTGCAGCATTTGTGGCGAAGTTGTTGGAATGTCGGTGAATTGCATAGCAAGACAGGAGTACCGGGGCAAGGCGGACTGATTTGACAGGGCTGGCCGACCTGTGTCAGTCATTTTGTTTGATTGCGAGCATTCTGTTCACCATACCCCTTTGGCATCTTTGAATTGGATCAAGGATAGATTTACGATGAGAGATATGACCTATTAATTTGTTTCTGTTCCTACATACATTATCATGATGTGATCGTAGCTGTCCTTGTCTCTAGGGTAACCCCATTAGATTGTTTTTTCAGATGAACAGGTGAGGTAGGGTACAATTTGAGGCTGTATATAACAATAAGTTGTCTTGTTATTATTCTCCTGTTCGTATTGATGATTCATTTGTTCTGCCGTGGATGTCCATCGATAATGTAGTGAATTGGGTTCATTAAACTCATTACTGATAGAGAGTCTTTTCAATAATACCGCCAATGCACACCAATCGTTATGCTACTATCTATATTCCCGCAATTGAATTATATTAGCGACTCGTTATCTTTTATTAAATAATACAGAATAATATGTAGCAAGTATGAATTATGAGATTGACGATGCTGAGTTGCGTGCCAAGTTGGTCATGTGACGCAATCTCTATTAGTACTGTGGCCTCTAATGAAACCACTCACTTACACTCATTCATCTTCTCATCAACAAACTCAGTCAAACAAAATGGAGACTATATATCTCATCATCGGCCTTTTCATTCTGTTCATGGTCGGTCGAGTAAGTAACCTCCCATCTCTCAATTCATTCACCACTAACTTTCCAGGCCATCTTCGCGGATCGTTCCCCCATCCCCGAGACCTCAGGAAAAGTCAGCAAAGTGACCGAGGCATCAGAGCTAGACACCATCCTCTCCTCAAACAAGCATGTCGTGGTAGACTTTTACGCCGACTGGTGTCCTCCGTGCCGCGCCATCGCGCCTGTCTTCTCTACTCTGGCTGACAAGCACGCATCAACCGGCCATCTTGCTTTTGCCAAGGTCAACACCGATCATGTGAAGGAAGTTGCTGCCAAGTATGGGATCTCGGCTATGCCTACGTTTGTATTCTTTACGGATGGTGTGCCCAAGGGTGTTTCGGTTGAGGGATTGCCGAGTGGGCATTCTGTTAATGTTAACAAGGATGGCTTGGTTGATAGGATTCGGGGTGCGGATCGAAGAGCTTTGGAGGCTGTTGTTCAGGTTTTGGCTAGTAAGGAGTAGGATATTGGGGTGATGGATGAGGCGATGGGAGAGTCACGACATGATTTAGCTCCCAGTTGTTTACAGACGATGGATAATGGTGGCATGGCACATCCGCTGCTATTTGTGTATGGCCAGAGTTGACAGGTCAATGTGTATCATCTGGCTCCATATCCCACCGGCAAGGTCTTGTGTCCAGAGCCAATGCCATATATGTTCTGCTATTGACATTTGTCACTGCTTTCGTCCAAGCTGAAACGAAATATCTGAGAAATAATATCGAGACATGGCGTTGAAAGTCCGCCTAGAATAGTCAAGTAGATCCCTGTTGTTCCGTAAGCTGACCCTACAATCCTTGGCGAACAAGAACAAGGACCGGTATTAACCGGCTATATAACCACTGACTCCTTCATTGTTCAGTTTCTTCACTAAACAATCTAGACGTAAGCATCTACATGCAAGTGTCAAAATGGCACCCTCAACACCGAGTAGCTACAAAGCCACAGTTCAAAGCATCGAAGCCGAGAAACGATGGACACAACGACTGAACCTCTTTCTAAGCCCCTTCTGGGTAGTCGCAGTCGCATTCGCCATGTTGAGCGGTATAATGCACCACTGGAACAACATTGATTACCTCCTCTTCTCAATAGCAGTTGCCACGCCACCTGTACTATTCCCAGCGCTCTTGTCGAAAAAGATTGGTCGTCCATGGTATCGCCGATACTGGTTCAAGTTGAACGTCTGGGTAGCAATAATCGTCTGCTTGGGAACGTACTTCACATCGCACTACTTCTTCGATCTCATGGGCATGAGATACAAGTTCCCCTGCAAGTGGAACTTTAGCTCCGCCGTCGTGGGGAGAACGGGGGGTCAAGTTCCTGTGTTTTTGTATCCTCTCACACACGCGTACTTTATGACATACTATACCGTTCTCATGGTCGCGGAGAAAGGGCTTGTCCAGATGTTAGGACCTGGTCGTTTTGGGAGGGCTGTTGTGGTAGTAGCACTTTCTTATGGCGTTGCCCTTGGAGAAACGTTCTTCATGGCGAGTCCTCTTCTTTCGGATTGGTTTTACTATGAAAAGACTGATCGCATGATGACGGTTGGGTCTTTGGGATATATGGCTTTCTTCATCACAGGGTTGCCTATGGTTGGGCGTATTGATGCGAAAGGTGAAGATTGGCTCTTAAGCCGAGTTATCATCGAGGCTCTTGCAACGTTTATGTCGATTTTGGTCCTGTTTGAGATCTGGGCAAAGGTGGTTGGTCCTCTATGAGTTATTCCCTCGGTAAGCCATATACGGACAGACATTATGGCGATGCGGGGTTGTATGAGGATAGTTGAATTGGAGTGTTTCGGTTCGGTAAGCTGTCATGTCTATAAATGGTCTAGTATGGATAGCAGAGTGTAGTTCAAGCTCAACTATGGCGACCAGTGTCAAGTCGAGACTCGAGCTCGAACAAAGCCATTGATAGATACAGTTAGACATCCATCAACATTTCGAGATACTCACACTAAGTTTATTCCATCATAAATATATACCAATACTCCAAAAGTTCGGGGCATCAGTTGCCGAACCGAACCCCCGGAGCGGGAATGTGGGGAGGATCTGGACCTCCGATCCGAGATCCTGGGGTAGTTTGGAGAGATGGATCCAATACTCCGATGTGGGGAAGGCCTCGAGTTATATAGATCAATGGCCTTGACGAGCTGAATCTGTGTTTTGTTTCTTCAGTCGTCTCACATAGTCCAAGTCAAGGGTATCTCTGTCCATCATGGCAGACACAAAAGACTATCCCAACCTCGAGGCTGTCATTTCAACAGATCATATTGAAAAGCCCCAAGCAGACCATCACGATGGACACGGCCATATCGAGGGAAACGCCCTGATTGTCGACACAAAGGGCGAGATTCGAAAGATCCCCGTTCCTTCCTCTGATCCCAATGATCCTCTCCACTTTCGACCATGGGAGAAGTATGGCATTGTCTTTTGCTGCTGCTGGTTTTCCATCATGGGTCTTTCTGTGGCTAGTGGACTTGGTGCTATTCTAAACGTCTTCTTCGAGGCGTATATCCCACAGGGCTACAACTCGGATCAAGTTGTTCTTCTTATTACGTTGCCGACTTTGTTCATTGGTCTTGGTATGTTGACAGTCTATCAAATGGACTACTTGACTAACACTGCCTAGGAAACTACATCATTCTCCCTCTATCTCTGGCCTTTGGTCGTCGTCCCGTCTTTCTCATCTCCACAGTTGTTCTCTTCGCGTCCAGTATTGCAGCAGCTGTGCAGAACAGTTACAACGGCCATCTAGCCTCTCGTATCATCCAAGGTATCGCAACAGGCGCGTCCGAGTCACTCCTCCCCCTGATGCTCACCGAAGTCACTTTCCTTCATGAGCGAGCCTTCATCTTTGGTCTCTACTGGATGCTTCAGAACGCCTTTTCTTCGTCTCTCAACCTGGCGTCTTCATACATCAATGCTGACCTTGGATGGCGCTGGTACTACTGGGTCTTCACCATCACCGTGGGCGTTGGGTTTATTCTCGCCTTCTTCCTTGGTTTCGAGACTCAGTTCACTCGTCCGGCTGCTTCGCTCGATGGACAGCTTGTCGTCACGGATGAGTTTGGTGTCACAAGGGTTATTCCTGATTCAGAAGCCCAGGCTTATCTGGAGGACATGGCAAGATCTGGATTGACGCCTCCTGGTGCCGGGATCATTGAGGATGCTGACCGTAAGACATACGCACAGCGTCTTCGACCGTGGTCCAAGCCATCTTCGCAGCCACTACGCGTCATTCTTCTGAGCTGGAAGTATATGGCTGCTTCATTCTCGTCGCCTGGTATTCTATACGCCGTTCTGACTTCATCTATCGCTCTTGGATGTGGTGTGGGCATGTCTTTGACTTACAACCAGGTCTTGATGCAGAACTATCACTGGCAAGCCAAGGATATCGGTCTAATCAACGTCGGCGGAGCCATTGGAGCGGTCATTGCCATGTTGTACTGCACATTCCTCGCCAACCCATTCGTCATGTGGATGGCCCGTCGAAACCGCGGTATTCACCAGCCCGAGCATCACCTCATCACCATGGCCCCTCCTGCAGTCGTCGGTGTAGCTATGCTTCTTCTGTACGGCTTCACTGCTGGTGGCGGATCGACTTGGTGGGGACCGTATCTCGGCTGGACCATCTTCCAGTATTCATTCACGGCTGTCATTATTATTTCCACCACGTTTGCCTCTGAAGCAGCCCCCAAGCACCCTGGTCCCGCCATCGTCACCGTCGTTGGTACAAAGAACATCATCTCCTTTGGAGTCACATATGGTTTGACCCCTATGATCGAACAGCATGGTTACAAGTGGGCTTTCGGTGTCTTGGCTGGTATCTTTGGCGCCATCTTTTTGTTGGGTATCCCTGTTTGTATTTGGAACCCCAAGTGGCGAGCCTATGTTGCTGAGAGGGAGGCACGAAAGGGTACTACTACTACTGACTAGTCGAGCGACTTGTTCAATTAATAACACTATTTTTTACAAACCACTGGCTCAATACGCATGTAATATTGTTTTAAATGGAAAAGAATGTGGTCCCGAGCCGGGATTGCTTCAACCGAACCGAAGCGGATTACCAGATATAGCATCCATTCGAATGGAACGACTTACATGTTTGAACACAATAATTGGCTTGCATACTCCAATTTGATTCAATTTCCAATGCTTCGGGTTGTTAATTGAATTGTTAGAAGCCGCGAAAGGTCCCGGTCTGGTGTCCGGACCTCCGTTGAATCGGCTTCCGGAATACGGCAAAAGTGGACCCGGGGTTCCGTCTTCCGGATTGAGATACGGCGGGCTTCAAGAAGAACAGATCAGTCATTGACGATCCAGTTTTTGTACAGGAATATCCCCTCTGTTCAAGGTAGGGTTGTAACTCGTCATAGATTGATAAAACCACACATTCATGCTGAAGATCCTGAGTTCTCATTCGCTGTTCTGTCAGCAGGGTGCCCTCCTCCATCTGGACCGATGCATCTCCTGTCAGCTGGAACATCAAGCTCGCATATCTATTATTCCCTCGCCCATTTCCATTGGATCACACACTTTGAATCCGGGGTAGCCCAGTCGGTCATGCGGCTTTTGTAGTCTTGGCGGACTTTGTACGACTTATATCCGATATCACCTACTCCCTAAATAAGCGCTAACCTCGACTCGTATTCACTGATATCTGATTCACCATACTGCCTTCATCGAATCCATTATCGTCAAGATGCTATATAGACCATCAAAAGCATAAGAGACGAAATTATTAGACCACCTTATGCTACTTAGACCATGCTTCTTAGACTACTTATTTTTGTATCCTAAGACTTAGGAGGCCAACTTTTCTGCTACCCACTAGACACAACGAAGACTATAAGAACGTCAATGTATGTCCATAACTCAGCACAATGGACCTCCAGAAGCCATCATCCAATCTATCCATCAATACACAATGCCAGAAAACAACGCTGCATACCTCATTGCCGTCAATGCCCCCCTTGAGCTCAAATCGGCTCCATATCCAGAGCCTGAAGACGACCAAGTCATAGTAAAGAACCATGCGGTCGCACTCAACCCCGTCGATTGTGCTCAGCAGAAACTCGGCACTTACTTTCCATGGCTCAAGTTCCCAGCTATACTTGGTTCTGATGTCTCTGGACAAGTCGTAGCCCTTGGCTCTGGTATCACCAAGTTCCAAATTGGTGATCGTGTCGCCGGCTATACCATGGGCAGTTTCCAAGAGTACGTTCCTGTGAAAGAATACTCTTGCGCCAAGATCCCGGACAATATCAGCTACGAAAAAGCAGCTACGCTTCCTCTATGCTTGAGTGTTGCTGTCAAGGCTTTGTTTCATCCGGAATACTTGGCGCTTGATCTTCCTACCCCTGGTACCGAGGCCAACGGCAAAGTCATTCTCATCTGGGGAGGATCGACCAGTGTTGGTTGTAACATCATCCAGCTTGCCAAAGCAGCTGGGTTCGATGTCATCACCACTGCATCACCCAGAAACTTTGACTTCCTCGAGAAACTGGGTGCCAGCCAAGTTTTTGACTACAACTCGTCGTCGATCAAGCAAGACCTTCTCGCCGCAGTCCAGGGAAAGACAGTCGCTGGCTGCATCGCAAATGCAGGTCTTGATCTCTCGCAATATGCTTCAATCGTTGAAGCTTGTGCGTCCGTCGCTCTGAGCTCGCCGGAGAATTGCAAACTGATTCCTTTGACGATGGTACCTCGGTTCCAGTTGCCAGAAGGTGTAGAAACGAAGTTTGTCGTGCCACTATCGGCTGACAAGGATCTCTCTTCGTGGATCTTCAATGATTACATCTCAGATGAATTGGCGAGTGGTAACTTCATACCGGCGCCAGAGGCAAAGGTTGTTGGACATGGGCTTAGTTCTCTTCAGGCTGCTATGGAGATTCTTAATGCTGGAGTATCGGCAACCAAGATTGCAGTTACGATGTAAAGCAAATAGACAGTTCAACATAGTTGACGATCTCAGTTTTCGTATGAGATCTTTCCTTTGAAAGAGTCTAGTTATCTACATAGCCCTTACAGTCTTGGCGAACTCTGGACGAATCATACCCAACACTACCCAGTCGTAACTGTCAACTTAAATAAACTACTACCCCCTCGGCAATACATCCATAGCATGAAAATACGGTCACGTACAGTACGTTCACAGTAAGATGGGTAGAGTTATGTTTATCGAGCAAATCAACGACATCTTCAATTTAACCGGTCGTTATAAAACTCTAGACAAAGTTGCCAGCTTCCAATGCGCAGCGGTTATCCCTCAAAAAAGGACAGAGAAGGACAGAGAAGGACAGAGAAGGAGAGACTTCTAGACAGTCTCCTAGATGTCCTTTTCATCATCGCTCCAAGAACTCTCATAGTCGGTGGAGCCTGGGGCCTTTCTTCTTCTCGGCCTCAGCGTTCAGCTCAGTCGTTACATGGTAGAACCGAATACTGTGCCGGCATTATGAAAAGGGCTAGTGAAACCCATCTCAACCAGGCGTTGAGGAAACCCACGACCGCGTGGGAACCAGAAACGTCGCCAGACACTGACAGCGTCTTTGACCGCCTCGTCCTTGTAGAGAATAGAACGGTCGTGGCCGCTCTTGTCGAACACCAACTGCAGCTCATGGACGTACCTGCCATTCATGCGTTGATTGAGCTCTATCGCGTGATCCTCTGTCCATGGGTAGTGTTCAGGGGCTTCCATCCCCTCGGACGCCTTGTCATGTAGCCATGCATAGAATACAGCTGACCAGTGCTCTTTCATCTTCAAGGCAGGGAGGCCTGCACGATCATTGATCAAGGTTTGTAGCTTTGCTTGCATATCCATGTGAATATACGTGAAGCATTCATCCATCTCATGGCCCATCGTATTGCACAGGGCGCAGCCAGGGATGTCACCATCCTTTGCCATGAGGCAATGAACCATGGAATGGCCTTTGGCCTTGCAAAAGCCGCAAGTGTGTCCCTTGCAAACGGAACATGCCTTGTCAGACGCCTCTTTAGTAATGTCCTCGACTATGGCCTGGTTGGGCTCTGGGGCGTTCCAGTCTTCGGCTGTGAACGTTATAGTCCTATCCCTCCTCCTGCGCTTGGCTTCAGCTCGGCTGGCGCGGTAGTAAGGGTATGTTATATTGAGTACGGAATCTTACCTTCTTCTGCTTGCCTTCAATTCATCCCTCGCAGCCTTGCTGCGGTCAGAGTTTTCGCTCAAGACAGCAGCAGCATCAGCTTCAACACCTTGGGCTCTAAAGACACGTGGAGCACGAAAGGGATTATAGCCACCACTGCCACCACTGCCACCACTATCACCAAAAGGGCTTGCCGCGTTCTGAACTCCAAACTCGGAGGCAGGAGGGACATTCTGGCCACTCGTGAAGGGGCCACGCGGAGCACCAAAGACACTTTGGCCACCACTGCCACCAAAACTAAAAGTGTTTGCCGCGTTCTGAGGAACGGGCTTGTCGCTCTGAGCACGGCCGTTCGAGGCCATCGTGACTATCAATCTGTGAAGCGCAGCGTAGAAGTCGAGCGCTCTTTGTGAAGATAGATTGTGAGGCACGATGTGTTGATGAAAGGTTTTCGCGAAGTTGTGCGTAAGATATTTCCTTATTATTAAAATTAAATGCCTCTGCCGAAGGTGCAGTGATTCACTGACATAAAGCTGGCTGCCGGCCGTTTGCACTGGCTGCCTAAAACAGAGGCAGCTACATGGAACCAACTTCAAAACTCAGTAAATCAATTAATGAATATTCTGGTAGCAGCTGTTAAAGATAATAAACCTCCTTACATTAGACTCCTATGGATATTCTTGCTGCTGGGGTATCTGTGATAAAGATTGTGGTCACGATGTAGCAAGAGGCGAGCACATAAACAAGTATTGTGATAGCTCGGAACACTTCAACAACAAATAACAACTAATCTCCTAGAAACAAAACACGTCTTTGGACTGAAGCCTCTTCTTTTCGGATTAGTCTGACATCAGTTGCGGCACTGTAACAAAACAAAACTTGGTATTTCAACTCTTGAATATCTACTAGAGGAGCACTGAAGAATACTTGTTGCCCACTGGTTACTACATCTTCAGCCCATTCATCCTCAGCATTGTATAAACCCAAGTAGGGAGAGAGCGCAGTCCGCAGGGAGATCTGGTGCAAGATCAAGAACTATGATGGCATCTCGGTGACTAGTACGATACCGCCAGGGCTTCCAGCAATGGCATCGTCGATAACTTGAATGAGTTCTTGTGTTGGATCTCGATAAAGTGGTAGCGTAGCATATCCAAAGCGCGGCGCTGTTTTATTTGGTGGGAAGGTATCCCTTACGAAATCTCTGAGCGCATCGTAGCAGTCTGCCATTTTGTTGACTGATGTTGTAAAGGGCAGACATTTGAGGCCGTCTGCGAGATTTAGAGAGAAATAAAGAGCCTGTACTGATGCCTAACCCTAATGATTCACTGTCGTCCAGACGCTGGCAGCAGCCGTCGGAATTTTCTGGTGGCCTAAGCAGGTTCGTTATTGTTTATTGGGTTTTTTGCATCTGCCACCTCTCCTCCTTACCACACTACCTCCAAACAAAACATCACGAAACCTCATCACAAACTATCACCCCATTTTCGTCCACAAAGGCCGAATACAATGAGTTCACGAACGAAGCGCCCTCTCCAAACGGGACCTGATCCGGCCAACAAGAGACAACAAACCACAGAAGTTGCAGACACCAGGCTGAGTCAGGCCCTACCGGGCGAGCAAGAGCAACATGCAATGGAGAATCGACTCAGTCGTCTCGAACAAGGATATGCAGATATCAAAAGATCCCACGAAGAACTCGCCTCGCACTTTGATCAAGACAAACTTCTTAACGCTGATTTAGTGAGAAGAGTTGAAGATCTAGTAAAAAGAGCTGAGGCTCTCGAGTCAAGGGATCTGGACACTGCTCACAGTTCCACCAACAGCCAGTTGCGTACGGAAAACGAAGGTCTCAGTGGTCAACTAGAACGTGTCCTCATGGAAAGGGACAGAGCCAAAGTCGAATTGAGAGAGGAGGGGCGTATTCGGCTTGAAAACATGATCCAAGCACGAGACCAACTGTCCAAGGCGCACGAAAAGATTGATCTTCTCGAACGTGAGAAGGTGAGCTTGGAATCTTACCAGCGCGCATGTCAGACCGATGTTCAAGTTACGCGCACAGTGAGCGAGAAACTCGAACAAGAGTTGTCTGAGGCCAAGAAGGAGCTGTCCGAGACCACGAAGGAGCTATCTGAGACCAAGAAGGAGTTGTCCTTGAACAGGGTACAGATTGATTCTCTCAAACGTGAGAAGGCGAGCTTGGAATCTTACCAGCGCGCATGTCAGACCGATGTTCAAGTTACGCGCACAGTGGGCGAGAAACTTGAACAAGAGTTATCCGAGGCCAAGCAGGAGCTGTCCCTGAATAGGGTACATATTGATGATCTTAAGAGACAGGTTGCTTCTCTTCGAGGAGATCAAGGCCGAATCTAACAAGCAAAATGCCTTCATCAATGGGGGGTGTCCTCTATTGAGAGGAGCTCACGTCCGTCACCCCGAGTCCTCGACGCGATGGAGTCTGCGCATGGTCGAGAACAGCAGGTCGTGTCCGATGAAGTTGTCGCTGGGACACAGAGAAGTACTGTCCTATTGCCCATCCCAAAATTGCCCGAGTCATGGGCAAAGGAGACGAAGCTGGAATATCTAACTTGTAATATCCAGCCACTGCCGTTCAACGTATCGACTTGGATTGAGATAAGGGCATGAAACAGGATTTCTTAGGGTTAGTCAGATGTCATAGTTAATTGGCGAGAATAGACATTGGCTTTTACCTCATTGTTGATTCTTAGGTAGTAAACAACATGGTTGCGTATACAATGTGATTGAGTTTCACTGGCATCATGGCTACCCTACATCACCAAGCACAAAACCTGTCACCATTACTTACGAACAACATCTTCTTATAGTATCTTCTTATAGTATTGATTTCGACATGGATTTAGAATAAAACGATATAATGCGGTCATTTAATTTTTGTAGTCCAAGTTTATTTTGATCCCAACCTTGTAGGCCTGTCGTGGAGAAGACAGTGGATCAAGTTTTTCCCGCTTGGAGTATCCATACCTCGAAGATCAACTCAAAACACCACGTTGCGACATCGTCACCTATACTTGCCTACTCATACTCAACTAAACTTACCTTTCAAAATCAACTAAGCCGGGTCTCCAATTACAATGGACGCCGCAGCCCCAAAGAGACCAGCCCAGGTGGCTTTTCGCATCCATCCCCTTTACCGCATCTTCTTTCTCGTCCTTGAGCCCATCTCTGCTCTCGTCGGCGCCTTCTTCACTCACTTTCGCCAAGGAACTTACCTTACTCTTCTCAATGCTGCTTCTGCACCCACAGCAGCTCAAGCGGTGCCAAAGGCTACATCGGTCGCCATGTCGCAGCTCGCCAACATGTACTTTTTCTTTGCGCTCAATGAGGCGCTTGTGCTGCGGTCTACGCCGGACCTGAGAGTCTGGAGGGTTGTGCTGTTTGTGCTTCTCGTAGCGGACGTGGGACACTTGTTCTCCATGAGCGAGCTGGGTACGGGGATTTACTGGGATGTCAAGTCGTGGAATGCGAGCGATTGGGGAAATGTCCCTTGGGTTTATGCTGGTATGACTTTGAGGACTTGTTTCCTGATGGGTTTCGGTCTGGGAGAGTCGAGAGTTTTGAAGAGGAAGGTTTAGGGATGTCGTCGGTGTTGGGAATAGCGAAGTTCGGTGTTTGGTAGCGAGGTTTCTCGGGCTGGATACCGAATTTTGGTTCGAGAGTTGGAGATTATAAGAAGAAAAAGACTTGGGATTACTTGACTAGACCTGTATGAGGCAGGATATGATGAGTCTAGAACACATGATGCTTGCTATAAAGAGATGCCCCCATTAGGACATATGCCTTTTTTAGGTGACCAGTATCCCAAATAAGTATATTTTGATGCATCGTGGTAGTTCTCATGATCAATTTCTATGCGATCCCCCACGATATCTTGATCCACCAGCTTCTGACCATGATGGACCACAATTGTTTAATGTCCAATCAAGTCGTAGCATCGGCTGTCGGATATCGCGTGTCGCTTCTAGTTAGATGGAGCTTCGACCGAAACCCCCAAACAAACCCCCAAAAGTGGTCGTGCTCGAATCAGAACCAACTGCAGTTACCTATTCTTATTCATGATGGAGGGAGGAAGGGAGAAAGGAGGGGTTGACCAGGTTCTTCCATCATTGCTCTTGCCCCTCATTGCAACGCCATGAGGGGTGAGCTTGCCATCCAGTGGGGGTTCCTCCTTCCCAAGTTAGTAGCCAAGTTATGAAGAGGAGAAACCACGAGGTTTATAAAGCGTCATGATGCCCCAATTGTGCCATTGACTCTTACCTCGTCTGTTTCCCTCTTCTTTCCTCTTCATATATCCTCAACTTACATAAACACATCATGTCTGTCCCCGACAAGTTCCAGGGCTTCCAGTCCCCCAGCGCCGAGCACTGGACCGACTTCCAGAAGAACTCATTCGAGCCTCGTCCCTTTGGTGAATACGATGTCGACATCAAGGTCGAGTGCTGTGGTGTTTGCGCCAGTGATCGCCACACCATCAGCGGAGATTGGGGTGCCTGCCCCTACCCTCTTGCTGTCGGTCACGAGGTTGTCGGCAAGGTCCTCCGCGTAGGTGACAAGGTCACTCTCGCCAAGGTTGGAGACCGTGTTGGTGCCGGTGCCCAGGTTTGGTCTTGCTTGGACTGCCGTCAGTGCAAGAATGACAACGAAACCTACTGCAAGGACCAGATCGACGCCTATGGCGCTGATTACCTTGACACTGGATTCAAGACCCAGGGTGGTTACTCTTCTCACAGCCGAGTGCATGAGTACTGGTAAGTACCCTCGACTGTTTCTCAGAGTCCAATGTCTAACAAGTTTCCCAGGGTCTACCCTATCCCCGAGGCTCTGTCAAGCACCCAAGCTGCCCCCATGCTCTGCGCCGGTATCACCGTATACAGCCCTCTGAAGCGTCTCGGCGCCGGTCCCGGAAAGAAGGTCGGTATCGTCGGTATCGGTGGTCTCGGTCACTACGGTGTCATCTTCGCAAAGGCTCTGGGTGCCGAAGTCTGGGCCATCTCCCGCTCGCGAGCCAAGGAGGAGGATGCCCGCAAGATGGGCGCCGACGGTTTCCTGGCCACGGGTGAGAAGAACTGGACCGAGGGCCACAAGATGACCTTTGACATCATCATCAACACCGCCACCTCGTTTGACGGCTTCGCTCTCAGCGAGTACCTCAGCCTCCTCGACATCCACGGCCACTGGAACTCGGTCGGTCTGCCTGGCGGTGACGGAATCGAGATCCGCAACCAGGACTTCATTACCAACGGTTGCTACATCGGCACGTCTCACTTGGGAAGCCGACGTGAGATGCTCGAGATGCTTCAGCTCGCTGCTGATAAGGGTCTCAAGTCATGGATTGAGGAGATCCCCATCTCCACCAAGGGTCTTCAGCAGGCCATGCAGGCTTTGGAGAAGAGCTCTGTTCGTTACCGATCTTGCATGACAAACTACGATGAGGCCTTTGGTGCTTGAGCGGGTGTTATTTATAAAAGAAGAATTTTGTCGAGAGCGAGTTTATGAATTTATGAGAGATAATAGTGGAGGTGAAAGACACCTTGATAAGACACCTTGATGGGTTAAAATGACGAATATCTACCAAGTCAATCTATAAGACTGTTTCTCAATGATACGACGAATTAAATTGAAGCATGCAATGGGTGACGTATAATCAATGGGTGTATCTGGGTCCATGGCGGTGACACTTGAAGTTTACTTAGAAAACTGATTGTGTTTTGTAAGCCATTAATCTTTCCCAGCTTCATGATGGGTTGTTAAGCTTAGCGTTGATCCATTTTGAGGCCTGCAAAGTCTAGTGTTCAACTGACGAGATATAGCAGAGAAGACCTGTGGTGGTGTCACAGTTCCCCGTCCATCCCTGTCAAAGCTAGTCCAAATACACAACCCCAGGAATCTCTAACCCACCTCCACGTTTTCCCAGCCATTCCTAATTCTGTCTCGCCGATGCCAGGTCAAAACCGTACTCCGGTTATCTCCTACGGAGAACGGCGGAGTATCGTCAGTGACTCAACGGGGATCATGTAGCTGGATGGGTTGGTGTAAGCGACATATTACCTGTAAGAGATTTTGTACGTTTTTAGCAGTGATTTTGAGACTCGCCGTGGATAGGAGAAAATTTTGATTAGCAATCGGTAATGGTAAGAGTCATTGCTGTGGGCTCAAAGATTGTTTAAGATGAAGCTCTTCGCTCTTTGTTTCGGGGTGAGATTTGGTGATACCCTCAGTTACACATTCTACCAAGACAACTATAACCCAATTGAACCAAATCCTGCAGCTTGTTTACCGACATTGTCCGCATTTAATACTGCTTGGCATCAATTGTTTGCTCACCATCATGTAAGTCACCCTCATCAAAGCCAGAGCTTCAAGACTAACAACAAACCAGGGGACAATCACCAGCATCTTCAACTCAAACACCCTCAAGATCACAAAGTTCAAGCCCTAGGAGCCCATCATCAACCATGCGTCTCACAAAACGCTTCAGCCGCTCCTTCAGCAGGGCAGAGATCACCTCAGTTGGTATCTCACCTTCCACCTCTGCAGCATTCGCCATCTACACCGCAGCTCAAACTGCCCAATCCTGGATCGACGTCTTTGACCTCAAGAACGGCAACGGTTACTCAAAGACAAGTGGCTCCAGAGCTGTCTTTTCGCCAAGGGGCTCTCGCTTAGCAACTGTTCGAGACTGGACAGTTCAACTCACAGGCGGTGTTGACTTTCACCACGCAACTACTGTTTTCCTACGGGACTATGTGAGTGGAAAGACTGCCTGCGAGCTCAAGGAGGCAAAGGGGGAGCCAATTGCTTGGAGCCGCGACGGAAGACTTGTCGCGGTTGGAGAAGCCAAGGATCGTGTTGGAGTCTACGACGTCAATAATGGGACTCGAGTGGGAATGGTTCTGAGCCACATCGACGCAATCACTCACGCCGCTTTCCTTCCTGACTCCAGCCTCGTCACCATCTCGCGCGATGGGACTCTCAGAATCACCAACACGACGACCTACAAGACGATTCGCCGCCTTGAGATGGACGGCTCCAACAACCCCCGAGCTCTAGCCGTCAGTCCCGACGGCCGACGTATCGTTTCAGTCTGGGGAACAAATGTCCACATCTGGGTACCTTCAGCAAACGATGTGACATCCTACAACCTCAACGCTATACGAAGCTACGAGGGATGGCCGCTGGCTATCTCGCCCGACTGCCGATACATGCTTTGCAGAACCGAAGATGGCTTCGACATTATGGATGTTGCGACAGGCTCGGTCGTGTACGATGAGACTACGGAGGTAATGGTGATGTCTGGGGCTTTTGCAGAGGACGGGAGGGTTTTGGTCCTCGGAAGAATGGATGGGGTTGTAGAGGTTCGAGATGTTTTGGATGCGAGGTCTTGAAAAGTTGTGATACCCGTTGGATATACAGATTGTAACTTGTTCTGATAGATGGGAAGGAGGCGTTTGCTATTTTATCAAGTCGCTTGGGTAATATTTGTTATTTGGATTAGGTATTCAACACCATCAATACATTAAGAGCATATGCCAGGCTCTCAACAGCAATCTCAATTTCATGCCCCTATTGACACTCTTACTTTTGAACTCGGTGCGATAAGATCATGTGAGGAACACATGACCCGGATCAGTCTCGCATTAAAGTCAGTTAGCATTTGACTTTGTTTGCTATCAAATGACAAACAGACACATTTTCGTTTCTGTGCTAGCAGCTAGGAAGCTGCCCTGCCAGTCACACACATGTTATTATTGGGAAACTGTCATTGTGAGAAGAACTTTATCGTGTACTAAGTTTAGTCAACGCTTTGTCTGTGAATTCTGACCCATTCATTCATTGTAGAGTTCATCCATTACTGTATCGACAAATAAGCAGCTGCGCCATCATCAATATGCTGAGTTGTTATGAAGGCACATTTTGCTTAACCTAGTACCAACCACCAAATGCTAAGTTGTTGAGAGACCGTGATTTTGGGCTTGAAGCTAAAAAGAAATGTGTATAAATGACCCACGATGCTGCTGTTTCTAAACACATACTCAAGTACCTTACATGCTACTGTGTAGTCATTTTCATCATTTGTCAATTGACAGCACCAACAATCCACCGTACCGTTCTACACATCAATCAACATGTCTGGATCTACATTTGGCAACTCTGCCAACGAGCAAACTATGAGACGATTCGCTGAGGCTCGTCACATCGCTGACATTCAGGCTGAGAAGATCATGACTCTCGAAGTTCAAAATCAGCATCTTAAGCATATGATCAAGACAGCTTATACGGAGATTAGTGCCAAAAACACGTCTATCATGAGAGCCAACAGCGAGGCTCAAAAGCACAGCGACAAGGTAGAAGAGTTGCTGGCAAAGGTTACCGACTTGGAGATGAGGAAGCAACTCCTCACATTGAGACTGATGCAATGGGCGAGGGAGCTGAAGCATAGAGACGCCAGAGTCGAGGAGCTTGTCAGCACGAACCGAGAGATGACTCTGCATGTAGAGAAGAAGCAGCAGGAATGGAAGATTCTGGAGACGAGCCTGCTGCAGCAGCTCAGAGATGCTCAGAAAGCCACGCTGGTGGAACATCAGAAACTTGTCCGAGATGCAGAGAACAAGTTCAATGAATCTGAGGCTTCTCGGGTTGCTTGTGAACAAGCGTACTATGAAGAGCTCTATGAAGCCCGCCGGGGGATCGACAACCTTCAGATGGAACTGGCCGCTGAGAGACAGGAAGCCAGAGACAGTCTCGAAGCAGCTGGGGACGATAACGAATCGGTCACGAATCAGTTTTTGACGAACCAGGACGAGGCTGACAGGTTCAAAAGCGAGATGAGGTTCATTAAGCAAGGGGCTTCAACTTATGGCCAGGAGACCACGCAGGGTGGGGATTCCAAACTGGAACCGGCTGATGATGGGTTTATGAAGGTTTAATGATCCCCCCGAGCTCAAGTGGTGGACTACAGGGTTGCCAGAAGGGGCCTGTAGATACAAGAGGGTCAATGGGTTGTTTTGCCTTTGGGAAAGAAGGGTGCTGTACTCGAGGAGGTAATCGTTTTTGGACATGGAAAGTTCAGAGCTATCCGTTCAGCATGTATTATCACTCTTCGACACATAAAGTCCATATTACGTTCACGGAAAGTTCCACGGAATCACGGAAAGATAGGGCAAGATTTCAAGTCCATTCTCAATTCAACTCGTAGCCAAATGATTCCAGAACTAGTCGCGTGCTGAAAAATGTTCAACGGTGCTCAGCCTGGCGTCGGGCACCGTCAAAAACAGGGTTTGTGACACTGTAAACCTGATCACACCCAGTGTCTCTCTTCATTTGTTCGACAGCGGCTGCGATGTCTTCCGGGTTGCTAGTCGCTACAGCAATTGATCCATCCTCGTTGTAGCGAAACGGGGCATGTTGTCGACGGCCGCTAGGAGCGGCATTGTTGGGAGCAGAGCCAGTGGGAGCAGAGCCAGTGGGAGCGGCATTATTAGCCGTGGTGTTATTGTTTGCCTCTAGGTCACAGTTGTTAGCTTGCAGATCAGCTTGGGTGGCCTCAGGGACCTCTTTGGTGTTCTCACCGGACGTCATCGTGTTGTTTTCAGGGTGTATCCGCGAAGGTAGTGTTTCAAGTGACGATGCAAGTTGTGTGTTGTTTGTTGTAGAAAAGTATTTCCCAAGTTACGTTGAGATATCTTTTTGTTATCGAAATTGGATGCCTCGCCCTAAACGAAAACGCGTCGCTGTGATTCACTGCTGCTGGCCGTTTGCATTAGACGGAGCAAACTGCACAGATAATTCCAGTCTTGTAGTACTTTCTTAATTGTACTCTAGGCTGGCACTTTGACTAGTTATGTATTCTAAATCTTTATCGTTGTGGTTAATGAACCGGCTGCGTTGATGGTGCTTGCATCTCTGATCGGGGCATCTTGGCTGCAGATACGATGTTTAGGGAGGTAGATTAATACATAGTAGGTACCGTACGATTGGAACTTATTTCTCTCTTACCATCAGTTAGTACTGTAGTAGCTATGGCTCAGTGGCGGTTGTGGAAGCTACCTCGCTCACAAACTGATGGTGAGACTCAGGGTCAACGACAAGAACAGGTCCAGACGCTATCGCCCTTGATATCCCTCCATATATTAAGAGACAATTAGGCCATTATTGTTGTCATTTTAGTAATTTGTAAACTTTGTACGACATGGTTGTTGAGTTACAAGTGCTGTATGCCTCTATCATATTGTGTCTAGAGTGGTCGACTTCATGACAGAATCTCGTCTTCTTCTGATGCACATACTACTAATGATCTGATCACCTCCGCGAGGGAAAATATTTTATCATTGTAGTGAAATATGGGTGGTCCTGAGCCACAAGTTGCTGTTGACTTGATAGGTACTCTGAGGGTTTGGGCGATCGACTCCAATGCCGATATCAGTACACGAGATGAAGGACACAGGGTAGTATATCATGTATACACGTATAGATTGCAGCGATTTTCAATCTTCAGTACTGTTCTCTCTCTCCCTCGTCGTTTACCCATATCCCACCAATATGCTGCATCCCGGCGAGGTGACTCAACGCCGACCCTGGACCCCACTCTGCACTTACACCCACCAAACCACACTAGACCAAACCTGGTTTCCTCTCCTTTTGACCTGTACCACAAAGAAACAGAGTAATCATTCCTTCATATACCAAAACTAAATAGACAGTAATCAGCGAAGTAGCTAAATAACACATTTGCTTAAGAGCCCAATACCTGCTTATCCTCGGATAGGCATCTTCGCTTTTTGGACATTGCAAGTTCGAAGCCCGTTGTGACACTGGCTAAGATGTTTTTTCTATCATCTTGTTTCTCTGCATTCTTTTTACTATTTGTTACATCATAGAATCCAAGTAGGAAATAAAGTGGTTTAGATGATCTGGTGTTGAATAAAGGTACTTCGCTGAACCTGTCCGTTGCGCCTGTTGGCACGCATCCCATGTCATGTCTTCTGACCATCCACCAACAACCAACAACCAACATCTAGCCGTAAGCACAGCCTAATCTGACACCCTTATAGACCAAATTATCTAACACTTCTTTCAGCGAAGTAGCTAAACAATTATATGCACAACGCAACTGTTTCACGGTTATAGCTCTCTCGGGAGCCTTCGCTTTTTGCAAATACCCGTGTTCGAATGTTGACGTAAATGATAGAGGATGTCTCTCTGGTACCTCTGTTGCTTTTTTTTTTTCTTTTTTTTTTTTTTTCTCTTCTGAATGGGATAGATACCGGCTCTCAAAAGCTGCAGAAGCATCATCTTGGCTCCCCGTGTACATTCTTCTCCGTTCATTGTGCCGTATGGATGTTGTACAGCCCAGCCACTAAGCCCATGTCTTTACCCAGATCCACCACCAGGCAACATCGCCACCCCATCTCAACGCCGATCACCCGTTCCACTTGGATTCAGCATCATTCAATATAGTATGATCTAATTGTACACCTTCCAGCGAAGTAGCGATGTATTAAAGTCATTTGGCAGAGTGGTAAGCTCGCTTATCACTCCGCCATCCTGCCAACTATGGCAGGAGTTCTTCGCTTTTGCCGGATCGTCGGTTCGATCACTGTCTTTTGTTTTTGCCTTTCTTTTGAACTATTCCTTCACACACCGTTTCAACGATTGTATGCGACTGTTCTCTAATCTCTGCTCTTTCCTTTGCAGGTGTACCAACAGCGCTCCATCACCAACGATGCTGGTGCACATAAAGAGGCATTGGCCCTGGAGTACCACGGTTCAAAAAAGAGCTTAAAGCATACGCGTCCAGCGCAGGACAAATCGCACGCTACCAAGACATGGCAAGCTCTGGTCAGGGTTCTAGCAATTCTGACTCTAAGACCTCATTAATTAATGCATCATCACATCACACATCATTCACAATGGCAAACACACTTAGTAGCAATTTATTCCATTCAGCTACTTAATCAAAGCAAAGAAATAGTCCAATCCAAGTGCCTTGTCGTTGAACTATCCGAAAACTCCGGTTCCGTCACGGAACAAAAAACCCTAGACAAAAACGAAAAGAAACAGACCCAAAACTGTCTGTGAATCAGTGAGCAGCCGTCGCTCGGGTATTTCGCATGATTTACGCGTGAGGTGGAATCGCGTAAGGCGGTGCCTCCTCCTCAACATCCTACGAAGAGAAGCGGGCAATGGCCGCGCAAAAGTTGTTGCGGTTGTCCTTGTCCAGGGCAATAGGCTTGCCTTCGACGTTGACCATGCTGACACTGGCCTTGGTGCTGATACCGTAAAGGTGCACCTTGGAGCTCTCGATGCTGATCATGTTGTCTTGGCAGTTGTTCTCGCCGACACAAACCTGATCATAGTTGTCGAAGAAACTGTACAGACCACCACCAAAGATGAAAATGTCCTTGGAGCCGACAGCGCGGACACCCCAGGTGCGGGCGCATCGCTTGGAGTCGCCGGTGCAAGTGGCCTTGAAGTCAGGGTCGTGGTACTTGGCATTGACAGTGAAGGGGACAGTGGCATCGGGGTTGCCCTGCATGTAGGCGGTCTCGGTCTGGATGAGCGACATGTAGACATTGGCGGCATCTTGGAGGTGGTAGTTGTAGAGGACACTGTGCTCGGAAGCGGTACCCCACAGCCAGGCACCCTTGGTGCTCTCAATCAGGACACCACGGCCGTTGTAGAGGTTGATCTGAGAGTGGTCAGAACGGTCGAGCTCGTGATCGGCAACCCAGAACCAGGTGTTCTCGAGGTAGCAGCTTGAATCCTTGGTCATGTGGAACAGCATGAAGGCACCCATGCACTTGGGCTTGGGTTCGGTCTTGACGCTGGGAGTCTTCTTGCAGGTGTCGGACTGGAGTTGGGTACCAGCAGAGCCGCCGAGGCGGAAGTGGACGTCAAAGAGACCGGCAGAACCAGGAGTCTCACCAGCAACGTTGAACTCCATAAGAATGGCACCGGGCTGAGGTCCGAGAGTCTCGAACATGAGGTCCTGGATCTCGACGTTACCGACATCACCAGATTCACCGACTTGCCAGACAGGCTTGGGGTTGGCTTGGTCCTTGAAGTTCTTGTCGCCACCAGCCATGATAAGGGGCCAGATCTCGCCGACAATCTTGATGTTCTTGGGAACCTTGACAGTGTCGGTCATGACGTAGGCGCCGTGGTCAAAGTAGACAATCTGTCCCTCCTGGACACCGTCAAAGACAGCCTGAATGGCAGCGGTATCGTCGGTCTTGCCATCACCCTTGGCACCCTTGGACTTGACGGAAACGAAGCTGGAGGCGGGAACACCGTTGTACTGAGGCTTGCTCTTGGTGACGACGTTGCCGCTGCTGTCGAGGATAGCCTTGGGCTTCTCAATAGGAGTCTGTGTGGCCTGGACAGCCTCGCCGTTGCCACCAGTGTAGGCGCGGCCTTGAACCCAGGAAGCAATCTTGGTGTTGCCAGCGAGAATGGTAGCACTGGTACCACCGTTCTGAACAGCGACAGGAACAGAAGACATGTCGACGTTGTCAATGATGAGGGTACCGTTGGTACCGGGCTGAGCAGGGTCGTAGTTGGAGAGAATGCCAACCTGGGTGTTGGCGATCTTGCTGTCGGTGAGGAGAATGGAGCCAACGTTCTGGACACCTCCCCCAGCGGTCATGTCAATAGCGACCTTGGAGCCAGAGATGTCGAGGCCGTTGAGGGTCCACAGCCAGTTCCAGTTCATGTAGACAGCAGTTTGGCAGTTGCGGAAGGTCATGTTGCGGCTGGTGAACTGCTGGCTGCCGAAGAAACCACCATATCTGCCACCGATGAAGGTGAGGTCGGTCATGAAACCACCAGAGCCGTTGTCGATGAAGATACCCTGCTGCTTGTTGTCCTCGCTAGGGTCCTCAATCATCTGGAAGACAATGTTCTGAAGAGAGGTGGCTTGAGCAACCTGCCAGTGGATACCGGTGCCGGAGCTCTTGGGCATACCAGTGAGGTCGATCTTGAAGTTGCGAACCTGGCGGAAGAAGTTGTTCTGGTTGGTGTGCCAGTTGGAACCATCGCTGTTGTAGGGATCGACGTCGATGACAGCCATACCCTCAAAGTTGGCAGTGGGCTTGAGGACGGGGAGGTCGTTCACATCACCAATCATGTGAGTGTAGTAATAGGGGAGGATTGGCTTGGAGACGACGTAGGTACCGGGAGGGAAGTAAACGAGAGCGGGAGTGACAGTGGTAGAGTCACAGCCCTTGCCGCAGCGACTGCCATCAGAGAAGGCGGCGTTGATGGCCGCGGTGTCATCGGAGCTTCCATCACCCTTGGCACCGTAGTCCTTGACATTGCGGAAAATCTTGTAATTAGCGGAATTGCCGTAGGCAACGGCACCTTGACGCTTGATGGATGACATCCACCAGGAGCCAGCAGCAGCGGGAGCAACAGGAGCACTGTACTCAGGAGCAGCTGGAACGCTGTACTCGGGAGTAACAGGAGCGCTGTATTCAGGAGCCGCCGCAACAGGAATCGCGGCCTGAGGAGCAGCTGAAGCCGGGAGAGTAAAGAGGCGCAGGGCCAAAATGGAGGCGGTGACAATAGTCGAGAGCCCCATGATTACGATGAAGAGCCAGCTGGATCGTTGCTTTGGGGTTGTCGAGTAGTGGTATCGCTCTCGAAAGAGTGGTGTTGATATTCCAGCAGAGTGCTGTGGGGGTTGCTGATCAGCTTTTTGTTCACCAGATGAAATTTTTGTGTGAAGAAGTAAAGTTTGCAATAAGGGAAAGGTTTGCGAGAGGAAAAGCTATCAAGCTTCGTGTGAAGCTATCAACGTTTCGGGGAGCGGGCTTATTGTTGGGACGAATGTTGGTGAGAACAATAGAGAAAGAGTGTTGAAGGGATGAAAACAATGAATGAACGAAAAAGTAAACAAAGAACAACAAATAACAACGGTATGACGTGAATGAAAGTGGGCGTTGGTGCGGTGCGTGAAGTGAAGCTGGGCTGCCAGCTGGTTGACGGCCGTTGACAGTTGACAGTTGAAGTCGGAAGATTGAGTGGTGGGAGGGGCTTCTTCTTGAATCCCGCGGCCACTGGGCCTGTCGCACTTGCTCAAAGCGGTACTCGAGATGAAAGGGCTTGCAAAATGTTTCGATCCCCCTGTTCTGGTTGCATACGGAGGCTTGTCACAGATGAAACTTACCACAAAACAGGGTCAGAGGGAAAAAGTCTTGAACCTGAACCAGTGTATGGCAAAAAAGGACAAGATACTCAAAGGGAGAGGCGCTCTTTAAATTGGTGTAAATTGTACACACTGAACAAGAAGCAAAAAAAGAGAGAGGGTGGTGATCAAAGTAATGACGCTGTTCCAGACATGCAAGAAAAAGAGAGGGACAGGGAGAGACACGCGAGGCGCGTGTTCACACTATAAAGAGTGTCGTGATGGTGGGTGGTGTGGTGGTTTGATGTGCAGAGCAAAGGAAATGAGACAAGTGCAGGTTTAGACCTTATATGTGACTCGAACTAATGGATAGTCGATCATGCTGTAGAGTCTTGCTTGACTGGGCTCACCTTGTTATTGCTTTTAGTCTGGCCTCTGCCATGGGCAGGGATCTCATCGTAGTAGCTCTCGACGGATGGCATCCGCCGTCTCTGCGCCGGCGAGCCAGCCATTTCGGTGGAGTTGTTCATGGTGTCGTCCGTCAAGGGGTCTGAGGAGATGGCTATTGGCTATGGGGGCATCAGGTACTGTTTCAAAGACGGCCGGTAGTGGTCCAAGCGAGCGGATAGGAGGATTCGATTGCTATGATTCGAGGATCGAAGGATGAAACAAATATATTCGGAGCTATACAAGAATAAACGGTGATGTTTATGCCTGCTGGCGACATAGACACCTGCTTAGGTACAACGAATGGTGAAGGTGAAGAGATGAACGAGACGAAGCGAGGCAGACAGAAAGGGAAAGGAGAGAGACAGAGAGCCAAGCATAAATTGATGTGCCTTCCCAATGTAACCCCCAGCCTATGGATGACGCCAAAAAGGGAAAGTACGATAGATCCTGAAGCGAGTCTAGCGGGCTGTGTCTTTAGGTGACTCTCCACTGGACCCTGGGCTAAGCTAGCGGGTGGCTTTTCATGGTCAATGGTTAAATTTCTAAAAGCGGCAGAGAACAAAAGCTCCGGAACAACCATCATGAGGCTCGTCCACCAGACCCAGGATCGATCAGTTGGGGATACCAGATAGAGAAGCTGTCGGGTGCCTTGCATCGGGGATCAGCACTACCCATGTGGCATCCATATTGCCCGCCAACCAACACATCCTAACATCCATTGCCAGAGTTTGAACAGAGCTTATGCTTAATCTCCACCATCACATTCCTTTTTCTCACTCTGTCAAAGCGAAAACTGCATTCCTTTCGCACCAAAGCATTGCGCCCCGTCCGTTAATTTGCATTAGCGACGTTGTTTCTTCTCCGCCACCGCTTAGAATCCCGCTCTTGTGTCTCAGCCCGTCCAACCGCGCGCGACTATCATCCGATAAGCGCCCGACTGCTTCTAATTAAAGGGAGAGGTTTACAGTAGGGACATTGTCTTGAAGAGCTACAGTTGATGGTGAATGCTCCGTAGTGGCGGTTATTGAAGCCATTCAGAGGTGATGCCAGGGATAAACAAACAAGTTTCGATCCGGAAAAAAAAAACGATTATAGTCTATAGTTGATTCATGCTATAGTTATTTTGTCTTGATTTTTCGCGCGTCTATACTCGGACGAAAGAGACCATGTCAGCCAACAATCTCCCCTCGAGGTCCCCTGTTTCAAAACACCATCTCCACTTCCCGCCGCACCACCAAACGGCATTCCACCAAAGCATGGAATAATCATGTCTTTGCCGCCCGACGACATGCATCATACATCATTCTGGCTCTGACGAACCTAGTTGCAGTTACATTAGGAGTCAGCATGTGGGCATAATGATAGTATAAATGACGGAAACTACTCAACTTGAGGATATACTCCGAGACAGACATCTAGTCCAGATCAGGTGAATAGAATAAACATCTGAATCAGGTAAAACATATTAATTCAGGGTGGTCATTTATGCAATCCTTCACTGCACCTTCTGTTTCTGAATCTCTACAGTATTTATTCCCTCACATGATCGACATCTACTACCCATCACACGCTTCGTGTTTCACTCCGCATCCCACATCCCGCATTTCGATATTGATGTACATTCCTGTCATCTCCCTCGGTTTCACCAATCTATGCCTGCAACTACTTTAAACATTATCTTCCATCTTGTGGAACATGACAAAACATCAGAAAAGAATCGGAAATAATATGACATGTAAAAAGGTCCAATTTATTAATCATTAAAACTCCAGACTCATTCAAATGTGATTAAATCGCTACTAGTCAACGCTGCTGGCAACCATCCCTTTGGGGTAATCAATCGCCAGATCTCAAATGTGCTCCGTGAGGTTGCACACATGCATGCACCATGTCTCCAACATGCCACCAATGCTATAAGCTGCCATGAAAAAACAGTCTAATCAAGTAAGCCTCCCATGTCGTTAGTCGTTACAGCCAGTTCGAGTTCGTCTGGCCCATTAATACCGATATTCTTTATACCAACTCATTGCTGCTCGATGCTCTTGGGCTCAGATGAATCCTCCGTTCAGCTCAACGGGTTTGATGCTTTCAATGTTTTGGATCCCTTTGACGTCAGCACCAAAATCCATAATTAAGATCTTGGGGTCTTGTCCGGTGCTGACAATACGTCGGTAATCGCTCTTCGCGCTCAAAACCCAGCTTGCGTGCCATTTGGGAAAGTCGAGCAGCTGATGCCCAGTCTCCATATCCCACACCTTGATGTCGGTGTCGTAACTTCCACTGACCAATCGGCCGCTTACACTGTCGATGTGAAGGCTGCGAACTAGGTTCTCGTGGGCACGCATCTCTCGGAGACACTCGCCGGTGTTGGCATCCCAGATGCGGATCACCTTGTCGTTGCCGGCAGATGCAATGTATCGCCCATCCTCGGAAAATTGAGAACAAGCCAGACCCTTGGTATGTCCAGTAAACTCGCGAATGTTCTTACCCGTCTCAATGTTCCACAACTTGACGCGGAAATCTCCCGAGCAGGACACAATGGTGTTGCCCCGCATCTGGACTGCATTGACAGGGCCGTTGTGACCTCGAAGCTGCTTGATCAAGTCACCCGTGTTGCGATCCCAGACGCAAATGGTAAAGTCCTTGCTGCAGGTTACGATGTGCTTGTCATCAAAGGCGAGGTCGAGAACGGCTGCCGTGTGGTGTCGAAGCCGGCGGATAGGTTCGTATCCGGCACGAACGTCATAAACAATGCAGGTAGAGTCAGAAGATCCAGTAACGAGAATTTCGTCGTCGTACTGGAGGCACAGAATAGACGCCATGTGATACGTTGGGAAAGACCTGATGGCAGGCACAGAGAAGTTTGTCTTGTCATTCTCAGACGAGCCCGAAGCAAAATGAGTGGGCTGGTCCTCCTCGTCGTACAGCACATCGGGCTCATTGATAACCTCGTGAGGTCCAATGACAAGACTGCATTGAAGGGTGTGCATATCCCAAATACGGATAGTCTTGTCGCGGGAGCCAGTGATAATTTTATGTCTGTCAAAGTCAGTGAATGGTCTGCAAAACGAGGATGAATCAACTTACTCATCGAACTGGAGACAATAGATACTATCTTTGTGCCCATTCAGATAAACAGGTCTGGCTTGTCCGGTCTTCCACCGCTGATTCAGCTCCTGCTTGACACGGTAGATTTCTCTCCAGTCATTGACAGGCGAAACAGCAGGGACTCCGAGGCCACTTCCGGGCGCGACGGGCTCGCTAGTTGCATAGGTGGTGGTTGTCTCTCGAAGGCAAGACTCGCGCCAAATGTGCTGGTTACTCACGATCTTGTTCCAGTTCTTGCACACCGCAGCAGCCTTGGTGAGAGCAGAAGCATCAAGATTGGCGAGAACGTGAATAGCAAGCTCGGCAGGGAGTCTGGAGATGAAGTCGATCGTGCTGATAGCAGTCTGCTCCGTCTCGTTTTCTTCGGATTCGACACCGGGAAGGGTCACCGTAATACCGATACCACTCTCACGGTCGTTGCTTTCGTCGTTGGTTCTGGGGTTCAACCACATGTTGTAGAGACCTTGGCGGGCAAGGTACTCGTTCTGCATAGCAGCGGATGCCTTGGCAGCAGCTCCCGAATTGGTGGGAATGACAGGAGGCTCGCCCCCAAAGCCAGGAATGGGCATCTGAGAAGGACTCTCGTGGTAGGTGCTGTGCTCGCGGTGCAAGTCAAAGCCGTAAATTGATCGCGAGCGTCGCATGGTAGCTTGTCGAAGTCGATTCCAAGTTGAATGCGCACCGGTGTAAGAGGTGGTAGGCCGGCCGGGTTCGGCGGTTTCTTGTGTATCCTCGACAATGGAAGCTCGGCGATGGACCATGCGGTTGATGGAAAGCGAGGCACGCCGGAACATGCCCTTGATCTGCTTAGCACCAGGGGTGTGGGAGTGGTTATGATGCTGATTTGGACCGTGCATGTCGTCTTCGGGATCGTCAATAGCGAGATCGGTAAAATGTCGAGGTAAGTTTTGCGAATTACTATGCTCATGACCAAAAGCGAAGGACTTGGGTCGTCGCCAGGGCATAGAAAGGCTCATGCTGCGATTTCGCTGGGGCTGAGGTGTGTGGATGGCGCCTGCTTCGCTGGCAGTCGGTGACTTGGCTGTTGAGCCTTCGGCTACGGTAGACGACTCGGAAGGGGATTCCATCTTCGCTTCCTGAGGAGCCCAGTCGTTGACGGAATAGATGCGCTTGGACATGTTTGTGGTTTTGTATCGTTATTGTTGTAAGTAGGTATTTATAAGGATCGTATGCTTGGTATAGGCCAGGGACGGCGAGATTAAAGGAGTGTCGAATATCGACTCGAGCCAGTCGATCAAAAGGAAATTACGAGCTGAATCGATATGCTCGTCGCGGTTCCAGATAAAAAGTCGATTTGTTTACAGTTGGCGGTCGCAAAGGCGGTCGCGGGTCTTTTCTTTAAACTTCGCAGCCTTGTTTTGGGGCCCGGTAGTTCGGTTGGGTTGGGTTGCAACGGATGGCACAACAAGAGATGCTGCGATGACAACTTTGAACACGCTGTTTCTGATTCAATCTGGAAATAAGAAGAATAATTGACAGCACAAGGGAGAAGGAAAAGGAATGAAAATGTATGTGAGGGAGAGGCTTTCTTGAAGGGTCAAGAAAAAAAGCGTTGCAGCGATTAGCAATCCCGGCTCAGACAATCAACAAGACAAGGAACAAGGGACAAGGGGGGAGGTTGAGGATGGAGGTGAGGCGGGTAGCAGTAGCTAATTTTTTTTAATTCTAGAACCCAACAGGATGACAACTCTTTTGATTCGTGGTGATTGAATTTTCTAGTTTTCCATGGCGAGTCAGAAGAAGGGGACGATCAGGGGAATGGGAGACTGAATGGGAGGGCGAATGTATCCCCATACATGTACTGTCACTCAAGTACCCCTTAACAGATACTGGTGCAAGTCTCAGGCTGGAGGCGTTACAGGTGGACTCTTGATGTGAGTGATGTCAGGCAACTCAGCTCGCTCCAGGCGTTCTCTTACGCCATCTTCAGCACAAAAAGGAACTAGCGTTGCCCCCAGAAGAAGCAATGGAATGCGGGAAGAGGCCAGTTTCTTGGGTCTGGGACACTAGGCGGAGGTGGATCTTGAAGTTCCAGTTTTCTCGGAGCCCGCGATAGACTTGTTTTGTCTTCTCTTTTCTCGGTCCGGTGTTTATTCAGAATGAGTAAAGAGACAAGTTGGCAATGCCAAAATCAGTCGACTATAGCCATTGTCTGTTACACTAAAGCGGTGAAAGAATGTCTCTTGAACCAACAACGCTGCGGCTATCCGCCCCTCAGTCATGGGAGAGGAAACTGGGGGAGGAGAACTCTAGTTACAAGTGGCAATGGCTTAGCTAGATCGTAATCGGCTTCTTTATTTCCGGGCCTAGATGAAGTCGCTCAAAAGTCAACTAGACAGTTGCATGTACCCTGTAGTTTGCGAGTCAATACACCGCATTCTCATACGTAGGCAGGTAGGCAATGCCATGACAGTAGACTACAGAGTGCTTGTTTCTTTCTTTCAGCTTGACTACAAGTGTCTGTGTAACCCAGTTTCACCATCAACAGCGTTGCAGCACTTTCTAAGAGTCCAGGGTCCTTCAATCACCACCAGTACCCAACCAAACTCATTCCCCCAAACATACCCCGGATTTTACTGGGTTCGATTTACCGGCTGAGTCTGATTCGCAGGGCCTAATCAACTTGCAACAAAAACTCAGTAGCCACAGAGGTCTTTTGCTGGCTGTGCCGTGTCATTAACCAACAATAAGTCATAGGAGGTATTTGCCTTTCTTTGATGTACTTCTAGAATCCAAGAGACGGAAAAGTCTAATTGTTTCGAGGAAGGGATCGACGGCTGTTGAGGAGATTAGGAGGCGAGTCGAAATAAGTCGGAGAGACCGATAACGGATTCTGTAGTTGCTGGAGCCCGGAATGAGCGCCTACGGTTATCGTCCGACAGGCTCAGTACGTGACAACACAGGCTGTATCTATGTTGATGAACATAGGAGAGGTGAGAATTGCATGCAACGCAGTCCATTCGTTAGATGTATTATAAAGGAATATATTATTATTTATCTAATGGTAGTCTTAGTATAGGGTGAGTGATCGTCAGCGAGCACAATATTAGAGTTTAGTTGCCCACCAAGTGGTAGTTTCAAAGCCATCGTGCTTAGTACGACAACCAGCACTATTTTCATCGTGTCCTCAGTAAAGATTGAACTATATTAAATGAGACAGGAGAGGCAGGCATGGAACATAAAAAAGAGAATGTCACTGTAAAAAATAGTCAATATTGTCCTGCTCTTCACAAGACAACATCGACAGCCATCACAATGACATTCGAACACGGGACCAAAAAGCGAAGAATTGTTGTTTTACCAAGCTTGGCATATTCAGGATGTTATACCACCACACTATCTAAAGGTGACAGTCAAATAGAGTAGCTACTTCGCTGATTGTGGTTGTTTTGAATGGGTATATAATGGTTGATGCCTGGAGGGTGGAGTGACTAGACATGGTGTAAGACGGAGGACCAGGATCAGGGGTTGACAAGTAACGAAAGAACAGCGCTGCTGACATCCAAACTCCGAAAAGAAGTAAGAAATGGGAGCTTGCGACCGATGTCTACTTCAATAGATGATGTGATAAAAAATACATAAAGTGCAAAACATGGGATCGAACTCGCGAGACTCAAAAAGCGAAGGCGCCTTTGAGGCATACAATTGAAGCACACTTATGTAGTTCTATGTTTGTACGGATAGCTACTTCGCTGATGGAAGAGTCTGTTATTTTGGTATAAGTAGGTAGGTAAAGGTCGAGAGTGATAGAGTTTGTTATGTGAAGTTAAACATGAAAGAAAAGCCTACGGTGGGTACAGCCCAGAGTGTTGCCCGGAGTACGATGGCATTCAAGCAAACAGGGAGCAAAGGAACAATGGAATAGATTACACAAATTGATTCAACATGGATATTTATTTAATGGTAACTTGTTGTATCAGTGCGACATCATAGCGACGCATGGGTCTATGGCTTGGGATACTGTACTTGATGGGTCACCGAGCACCGAGCGACTTTAACCAACAGGTTCATTACGTGACAACGCAAGAAAGATACACACATATGAACATGCGAGAGAGTGAAGAGTGCATGTTGGAATGCCTGACTACCACATAGCACTCTCTTCTGTTAAGAACGTGCCAAATATGACTTGTCTCTGATATGCCGTTGACTTACACGCGGCCACCTACCGCAAGAGTACAAAAAAGAGGTTCGAATCGAGTATATATCGAAGAAGGCATCACATTGAGAACAGACTGCAGTTGTCAGTCCAAAAAATAGAAAAGGAGGAACGAATCCAGCCTTTTTGTCGGGTTCAACTCGAATTAGCAAAAAATGGCAAAAGGAAAAGAGTAGGTGTTTTTTTTAGGTAGAGAGAGAGAGAGAGAGTATTAGGTTTTTTTAGGTAGAGAGAGAGAGAGAGAGAGAGAGTAGTAGGTTTTTTTAGGTAGAGTAGGTTTTTGTAGGTGGGTAGAGTAGTTTCCTTTAGGAAATATATACCGCTACACCACTCTACATTAGACATTGGAGTTATATTGGTATATAAAGGGTAAGGGGGTCATCCTCACCACGCGTGACAAAAACGCTGTCAAGTCTCATGCAAAGAAATGTCGCCAGCGCAACCTCAAGTCTACTCTAGCGCATTGTAATCAGCTTTTGGTCGAATTTGTAGTGTCTGCTTGGAACGTTGAGGACTTCCTCGGTGGACAGATCGCGTGCAAGTTAGTAACTTGAATAGGGGCGCATCAAAAAGACATCTTGGGTCGTGCCGGATGCTGGTATAGTTGTGCCGCCGCAGACCAAAGAGATTGCCGGGGAGGGACTCGAACCCATGAATGGCAAAAAATGAAGAGCAGGCAGTGGATGAGAGTTTATATATATCGTAGGTATATTTGGTAGTTGGTACAACTTAAATGGCAATTTTGCCTTTCGCTTCCATGCGTCAAGAGTCAGAGAGTAGGGCATAACAACCTTGATCTCGCACAATACAAAATCACTGCTCAGCAATTTTTTTTAATATAATATAGTACCACTGCACCACTCTTCGCTGGAAGTATGGGGAGCTAATCCGGTATATCAAGGTACAGTTGAGGTCAAGGACACTGTCATATGATCCACCGGTTCAATCCGCCATAGCCAGAAGACTGCTTAAAAGAACACATAGTAAGTAAGAGCAGGATGAGGAGAAGAAAAGCGAAGGATGTCTCTTCTTCTTAACTTTCAGCTGCCATTGTTCTGCTCTTCTCTTGCTGTCGGTCTGGTCTTTCTGTCGGTCGTTTTGGGGAGTACTCGTGTATCGCTGGACCACGTTCAGTAGATGTGGAAAGCTGTGATGCCATTCAAAGGTATAATTGAGGATAGAGCTATGTTCAACATTGGTTCAGATGCGCCAGGGTAGCTAACAGTCTGACATAGCAATAGAACCCATAGTACATAACGGAATGCAAAGGACATTCCAGCAATCATGATCTTTTTTCTTCCTCTCTCTTCTCATTGCTGTCATTCTGCTCTTGCAGCGGGGATCCTATGTCTAGGAGAGCCATTCGCATAACCACTGGACGCCCTCCACTAATAATTTGGAAAGCTGTTCCAATACTTAAAGGAACAGTCAATATTCCAATGCCCCCACCACAGAGTTGACATCTCTTCGTATCCGCTGGGATGCGACGAGGGAAAAAAAAAAGACATCAACGGAATTGACACAGCCAGGGACCAGACATCTATAACAAAAAAGACAAAAAAATGGTGGGAAGGATGGTCTATTGGTCTTGCTGTTTGTTTCTCCTGTATTCCGCTCTTTCTCTGTTTCCTGATGGCTCATTTCTTTCTGTTAGTTTTTCTGTATGGATGTGGTAGTTTTTGTTTTGTTTCTGTAGTTTCGTTACTTTGCAGTTTGTTTCGGTTCGATTCCGCTCTTTCGTTGCTATTACTCTGCTCGTTCGGTGTTTTTTTTTTTTTTTTTTTAGGTTTTGTTTGGTTTTTTTTTTTTTTTTTGGTTTTTTTTTTTTTTGTCTTTTAGGTTGTGTAGGAAACTCGTTTTCTTGACCGCTAGACCACCCTTCGCTGATGTTTATTGACCGTTATTTTGGTATGAGTAGGTATCGCCGAACGTGGTGTGTCGCAGAAAGGTTGAATGGTGGGACGGGTGCGGTCGAAGTCGGCGTGATCGATCACGTTTCGTTTGGGCAGTCGGAGGGATATCGGCCTCGTAGGTGGGCATTGACATTGCAACGGATGTAATTACAGTTGTCAAGACCACGCACAACCTTCTGAAGTCCACAATCACTTGATCATGTTGAAAACCACCCAAAGCAATCGCCATGATGTGTCGTCGCATGCATTTTTTGACGATGTTGTCAGGATGAGGTTCTAATCCAATTCACCCCGCGCTAGGTAATAATTTGTCACGCTAAAAACGGAGCCTCTTTTTTCCCGCCCGACCAAATCGAACCGCTGCCGATCTCTTAGCTCAGGGCTTCTGTTCCTTGGCGGCAATCCACTATTAGCGCTGGTGCTGTACCATACGTAGACGTCATTGCGTGTCCGTATCGTCAAAAAACACCAGAGGCCATTCCGGTGCCACCTGTCTCAATCTCTTTTCTCTCCCTCTCCACCACTCATTGAGCTCTTCTAATGCTTTAGAAACCTTCATCGCTATATTCTGCTTCGCTTGCGTCTAAGTTACCCAATGGCTACCAGTCGCCGCGCCGCAAAGGCAGCCCCTGAAGAAGATATCGCAGCCATGGACTCTACGCCGCGAACTACCTCAACGCCACGCACCTCGCCCTTCCTTCCGACACCTCTCGAAAGAGCTGGGCTCGTCCTCTTCCCAGCCATGCTGATCTTTGGTACTATATTCTCCATTATATCACCCCAGACACGCGCCGCTCCGTACGATCATGTCACACAATCGCATCTGCAAGACCCGAGCTTTTCGCCAAGCTACTTTGCGCGCAAGTCCAATCTATTCAACGTCCTTTTCGTCAAGAGAGGCTGGGCCTGGATCACCGTTGCCTTCTTTGGCTTTGTGTTTACCCACCCCAGCACCGCGAACCTCGAACGACGTGCCCGGGCTATCTTTCGATGGTTTGCTGTTACATCCATGTGGTTTCTTGTTACGCAGTGGTGTTTTGGCCCTGCTTTGATCGATCGAGGTTTCCGATGGACAGGTGGTCGCTGCGAGCTCGCTAGAAGGGAGGTCGAGTTTGGCGTCGACAGCGTCGCGGACAAGGTCACGGCTGTGGCATGCAAGGCTGCCGGTGGAAAGTGGAAGGGTGGCCATGACATATCGGGTCATGTCTTCCTCCTTACCCTCGGCACCGCATTCCTCATGCAAGAAGTTGGCTGGGCTGTCTTGAGGTGGTCTGGCAAGCGAACCGAAGAGCGATGTGTCGTTATGTCTGATGGAGCACTCAAGAGCGCCAACGTCGAGGCAGATCATGCTATGGGCGAGGGTGCGGGAGAGCCTGCACTTGGACTCGGTGGCAAGTTTGCCGTTGGAGTCATGGGACTTAGCTCCTGGATGCTGCTTATGACAGCTATCTACTTCCATACCTGGTTTGAGAAGGTGAGTCGATCACATTCCGTTTCCCTGGTCAATTGCTAACTGAACAGCTTACTGGACTCTTGACCGCTGGTACAGCTTTTTACATTGTGTACATGGTGCCTCGTTTTGTGCCTGGTGTGAGACAGATCGTTGGTCTGCCTGGCATATAATTGAGACGTGGCACCCATGAGTTATGTAGTGATGAGTGACGGAGAAGGGATCATAGATGTAAGATAGAGCCGATTGTATTACAGGTTTTAATTGATCAATAGACATAGGGAATTTATTTGCTGTAGAAGTGTGACTAGCTGACTCGAGATCTGCATTTGGATGTTGCGTCTTGCCATTCTGGCAGGCTGATAATATTCATCGTTGACTCATAATTCGTGCTCTTCGTGGTAATGCACCAGCACTTCATCTCCTTCGTCTGGCAGGAGACTTGGTCTTCTTGAACTCTTTCTTAATCTCATCCAAGAGACCATCCACGGTCAACACGTCAACAGCAACACCCGCAAGACTCTTGGCCACCATTAGAGACTTCTCGAAAGCAGCCTTGCTCCCAGCGGCGACTTCAAACGGCGCAGTATGAGGGCCATTCTTGGGCACAGTTCCGTTCTCAAAGGTGATCTGGAACATGGGAGAGATAGTCGGGAAGTCCTGGCTGATGTTTCCCTGGTCTGTCGAACCACTAGGACTCCTCATCTTGTCGACATCTGCGTCTGGGAGATCACCACCCAGTTCCTCAAACCACCGCGTATAAGACGCAGCGAGACCGTCGTTGCTGTTCATGTTGGCATAGCCATACGGACGCATGGTAAAGTTCATCTTTGCTCCAGTTCCAATGGCTCCGGCTTTGAAGCAGTTGTACACGCGGTCGGAGAGCTGCTCCAATTGCTCTTCATTGGCTGATCGGAGCTGGTAGCTTCCTGATGCTTCGGCTGGGATGACGTTGATGCGACTTCCGGCTGAGTGAATAATGCCGTGTACACGATCCGTTGTTCGCATCTGCTGGCGCATATAAGACAACGCGCTGTTGGCAAGGAGGAGAGCGTCCTGGGCGTTGATACCCTCCCAAGGTCCGGCTGCAGCGTGGGCTTCGCGACCTGTGTACTCAACGTCGAAGCGATCCGTCGACTGGGCGAGCATATATGGGGTATCGGGAGCATTGCTGGGGTGGGAGATGAGGGAGATGTCGATCTTGGCGTCTTTAAAGACACCAGCCTCGAGCATCTTGACCTTTCCTCCAAAGGACTCTTCAGCTGGTGTGCCAAAGAGGATGACTTTTCCACCGAGCTTCTCCTCGCGCATAATCTCAGCTGCAGCCAAAGCTCCACCAAGCGAAGCCGTAGCGATCAAGTTATGGCCACATGCATGACCCAGACCCTCAAGAGCATCATACTCAGCATTGAAACTCACAACAGGACCATCGCCAGAGCCTTCAAACACGGCCATGAAAGCAGTGTCGATCCCACCGACGGTGTCTGTGACTTTCCATCCTTTCTGCTTCTTCATGTATGTCGTGAGAAGCTTGTGGGCTTTGAACTCTTTGTACCCAAGTTCGGGGTTGTCGTGAATGTTCTTGTTGATTGACCAGAGCTCTTTGTCAAGAGAGTCGACATACTTGGAGACCGCGTCTGCGTAGGGACTTGCTCCGTCTTTCTTTTGCCGGGGTGTCAGAGAGGTTTGGGATGCTGATACTGGGGTGCCGAGCAATGCTAGTCCATAGACAAAGGCAGCAAGGCCTTTTGCCTGAGATAGGTAGACCATGATGGCGGAATTGAAACTGTTACTAGTACAGCACAATCTCGCAAGTCAATGGCTCGATCTTGACACTAGCCAGGATGACGACGCAACATGCTTCCAACGAGAGGATCGACCTTCTTATACATGCTCACTGTCCAAGTCATGTTAGTGATAAGATCGGCCAATTCGAGATACGAGCGATTATCATTTACGAGTCGTCAATCCAACGTTAGGAACTAGAATTGTTGTCCGAGACTCCACATTGCCAACCCCCCGCTCAAGATTGGAGAAATACCTTCCTAGCTGGGATATAGATCACGGCAATCTTTAGAGTTATTAGTTAGCAGATTCTTGGTGATATCTCTCACCCCGCTCTAAACCCTGCTTCAACTACAAGATCTTGCTGCCGTGCCATGACTGGCTTGTTAATGAGCTAGGATACAGGTTTGGATGTCCGCTTGAGTGACTGATATTGCTATCTTTATTGCCGTGAGTGAAAGCCGGCTGTTTGTTATCCGCGGAGTCTTGACCGCTGTTTGTATAGTATCCTTGTGTTGATAGTAACTCGAAGTTTCGAGTTGTGAGATATTTAAATAGAGAAGCTTGAAACATCTTGAAGTGAAACAATTCTATGTCTGGAGAATCAGCACGTGACCTGTCGTATTTACACACATAAACAGAAACATATTGTACTGCCTCTCGAAAGTCCAGACCTTCTCGATATATTTGGTGTTCTTGACGTCAAGGTTGACCTGTCTGTCAACCCCAACCAACTACAACAAATGGGTTCCTGAAGATGATATTCTCTTCCATGACTGGCTGGGTCTTACTAGATAACAAAGCCGTCGGTTACACCTGTGGCTGGTATCGCATCTGCTTGGTGTTACCCAAATATATGGACGACGCACATGATAATGCTTACCAAGGACTTCAAAGCCTCGCCTGCAGGTAAGATATGCCTGTATATATGCACATTCTCCGAATCCCGAGATTCATCAGTGGACGAGCCGTCTCATCCGACCTTGGCCAATAAATCACATAGCCTATCGTGTAACATGCCTATGCTTGATAAACACGCTTATGACATGTTTAGTCTAGACTCCGCTGATGTGACCTGCAGTTCCCTGGTCTAAACCGATGTTACTCACTATCGTTAGATGTCCGTTGGAATAAGCTGCCGAGTAACATGAAACGATACCTAGCATATATCCCATAGCTGAATAATCTCAAGTGCCGAACTCCCGGCGGCTCATGGAAACAAGCCGCCAAGCGATCTTCGGGCCGTATTTACGGGGTCTAAGCGCGGCGTTTCAACAGATGCTATTGGTGCAAACTTGCAACCATCACGAGCAAGCAGTAAAAGCCCAACGACTGCTTGATTCTCGTATGTCCGAAATTGGGGCCTCGCGGCTTCATCCGCCTATCTAAGTATACTTAGCTGGTGATACTATACGAAATAGGCGGAACTTTTGTTCAAGGTTCCGGTAGTAAGCAGGGCAAGGAGAGCCTTGTGCTGACATCACGACTTCGGGGAGCTCGGCTTCAGGCGATCATCACCATGATCGTCTCAATAATCCGTGCGCCATCTTGTTTTCGGTCCCGAGCTCGGCAACAGCCTATCATGGCCAATACTACAAAGCTATTTTGAGTATACTTTGGTCAAGGGCTGGCTACTCAAAAAATAACTATAAAAGAAGCAGTTCAGTACGTTCATAGCTTCCTTCCAAGCATCAAGCTCATCTCATCAACTTCAGCGGCCAACGAGATAGCCTCCCCTCATCATGACACTTCGAAACGCTCTGTTCAAGGCCTTGTTGGCATCAGTCACCGTCTCCCATGGCTTGGCCCTTCCTGCTCCCCAGTAAGTCCCCTTTGACAATGTTGTCCAAACTCAATCTAAGCTCGATCAACAGGATGGGAAACTATGGAGAGAACAGAGGTCCAGTAGGAGGAGTTGATCCCCCGACTCCGACTGTCACCTCAACGAGCGGTTCACTCTATGGAGACTCAACCCTACTCGGCGGCAATGCTCCTCTACCCGGCCCAGACAAGTCTGACTCGGCCGTGGTCAAAGATCCAAAGCTCGTCAAGGGCCAGAAAGCAGATGCCAAGCTTGGAGTATACCTAGACTTTGACGATGTCGACGTCCCCCAGCCGATGCGTGGCGGACTAGGTGCAACTGATCCTGGCCCTCGAACATTTGAGTATGAGAAGCTCAACCCTGATCTGTATGCTCCTCCAGGCACAGATACTGGAGATGTCCCGAACGCCATGTGGCCGCTGGGTCTTTCCCACAACCGTCTTGGCAGCGAGCCTGGTGCTGGATGGGCAAGACAGCAGAACCAAGCTGTTCTCCCCGCTGCAACCGCCATGGCCGGAGTAGACATGCGTCTTGCTCCCCATGCCTACCGCGAACTGCACTGGCATACCTCGGCTGAGTGGTCTCTGGTCACCAAAGGCTGTCTCCGCGTTGCTGCCATGAACGAAGACGGTAAGAGTTTTGTCGATGATCTTTGCGCAGGCGATGTCTGGTTCTTCCCTCCTGGTGTTCCCCACAGTCTCCAGGCCTTTGACGAAGGAGTTGAGTTTATGCTTGTATTCAACGATGGCAAGTTCTCAGAGGATGAGACTTTCCTGGTATCTGAGACGTTTCTACGAAACCCTGTTTCCGTTCTGGCCAAGAACTTCAAGACAGACACATCTGCCTTTAAGAATCTTCCAAAGGACCAGCTTTACGTGAGTACGCTACCCCGATCTATCTGATTCTATACTAATACAAATTGACTACAGATCTTCAACGGAACTCCAGCGCCCAAGGATATCAAGGAGCAGACCGTCACAGGCGCAGCAGGCGCTTTGAAGGGTAAGGAATCATACACGTACCATTGGTCTCAGCAGAAGCCACACACCGTCCCCGGAGGCTCAGTCAAGATCATCGACTCTACGACATTCCCCATCGCCGAAGGCTTCGCAGCCGCTCTTGTCGTGGTCCAGCCCGGAGCAGTCCGTGAGATCCACTGGCACACGACTTCCGATGAATGGAGTTACTTCCTCCAGGGAAGTGGCCGCGTAACCGTCTTCAAAGCACCCGAGTCGGCACGCACGTTTGACTTTACGGCCGGAGGAGTGGGATACATCCCCGCTGCCAACAGTCACTACGTTGAGAACACCGGAGACACGGATTTGATTTTCCTCGAGGTTCTCCAGGCTCCCAAGTTCTCAGACATCTCTGTGGCGCAGTGGTTGGCTCTGACGCCAAAACAGGTTGTCAAGGACCATCTGCATGTTTCGGACGACTTCTTGGATTCGTTGCCAAAGGAGAAGGAGTTTATCAAGACTGGAAACGTGGACATGACAGCCATTGCAGAGGGGGGAAAGAATTAAGCATATGCGGGGATGGTAGGGATGGCTTTAGTACAGTGAACGAAGACAATAGATGATGATAGATGAGTAACTGAGTCAATATAGATGTTGCATATGTTCATAAGTGTAGATACAATTTGTGATGGTATTCAGTCTTCTGGGTATCTCCCCAATGTACCTGTAAGTCAATGATACAACCCACATATATACACACCATATCTCTCAAGTGTTTGACGAAAAAAAGCATGTTCTGGATCACATTGAATAATTGGTGTCGTTGTTCCACGAAAATGTTACACTCAACTTGTCAGTTTTGAAGCATTCATTATCCCAAAGGTGTGGAAATATCGATGATAGTGCTGTATATCGCGACAGACTTTGTAACATCACGTATTGTATCAGAAACTCCCATCGCCTGTATCAAAATTGTGACCTGTCGACTTTCTCAACGGCCTCCTCGGTCTAGAACTTGGCAATTGATCGCTTGTCTGTACCTTGTTGAGGGTTGTCATATTGGTATAGGGTGGCTTGCTGACTAAGGGGTTGATGATGTTGGTTGATGGTGTTTTCGGGTGGTTGGGATCAAGCTAAATCGTAGCCGCACGCAGGTTTCAGCTGTCACATTTATTTGACTTTTAGATATTCGACCAGTCGGCAATGTTCCAGCGGCGTAGTCGTTGTCAGAGGCAATTGATGTTGAAATATTTTACAAAGTCATTGCGACTGTAGATAGGTACAGAGTACTGTAGAGTCGATTTATCTGGTAGACTTCAACAATACTCAGCAACTGGTAAAAGAAAGTGAATTAGTTAATTAGAATGAGTTCAGCCCGGGATATCATATCGTCAAGGGTGAGTAAATGTGTCCGTATTCGCGGTGTGATAATATTTGTTGATCATGGCGCTTGCCCAAGACATTCTGATAAAGCGGTGAGATGACCATGAGGGGAAACTTGGGGTTTGCTTTTGGTGATGACCAGGTATCGTTACGACCAGTTTCCTATCTGGTTTTCTATTCAATTGCAAGTTCCTACAAGAGAATCAACATGATATGTAG